>VWZF01001682.1:90350-162815 GCA_013396755.1 Sclerurus mexicanus | reverse complement strand
TTTTTTTTTTTTTTTGACTTCTCTCTCTGGAACTGCTTCAGTGAAATAATACACTGGAAGATATATATTTCTGGCTGTGAAATATGAGATTAGAGAGCATCCCATCACACTGGTGTAACTGTGAAGAACTACAGAGCTCTCCAGCTGTAGCGCAAGCCAGCAGAACAGGAGATACATGAGAAATGAGAGCCAGTCATCATGTATCATAACTGCTGGACAATAGTTTCTTATTTCTGGATTGGCCTACCTTTTTCTCTTTTGTGTAAAATCTTTCATTTTCTCGGTATTTGGAATTTAGGAAAAAGAATAAAATTTGTAGTAATAAAACATTCTAAAGCTGACATAAACCATACATATTGACTTCAGGCATTTCTCATTTTAAAGTTAGTTGAGGGCATAGTAAGGATCAACAGGTACATAAATATCACATGATAACTGTATCCATTCAGACTGTTATTATGCTGCTGAATTTCATGCAGTCTTGTAGTTCCATAATTCAAGCAAATCACGTGTAGATATGTTTCATTATGCATTATCTGAAATCCATAAATTAATACTTAATTTCTTTCCAAAAAGAAATTTTAGAAAGAAAATTCTATTTAACTCTAAGCTGAAGCCTTGATGCAATTTTGTGAAAGGTTTAGGTTGGTACTGCTTGGCCTCATACTCAGTGGTTAAAAAAGTGTGGTTAAATAGTCTGTCACTATTGCAATAAAAATATTAAATGACAACTTTACTTTCATTTTTTTAACATGTTTCCCAATTTTTATTGCCTTTGGTCTTTCCCAGATCTTTTCCTACCTGTCTTAAAAATAGTTCCCTAACCTTAGATTTCTGTGAGGAAAAAAAGTCTCTGATGCATAATAATTATATTTCACATGATATGCTCTTGAAGAACTTTTTGCAGTGATTCCTGTTACCTTTTCATCCTTCATTTTAATCTTAGATAAGAAAATAAGCTTTTCTTCTAGCTCAACAGGTTCAAAAAAGCACGGAATTAGCAGAAAATTCTACTTTTGTGCAGCAATCCTCCTTTCCAAAATATAATTTTTTTCCATTGGAAAAAACTTGAGGGCAAAAAAAAACTACAAAAGGGGAAAAGGACAGGATGTCTAAATTGAAAATACATTAAAATTTATTAGTGACTTTCAGCATCCTATCTAGACTGAGTTTTGACTAAATGATACACTTTAATGAAAATAATTGTATCTAAGTATCTTACAAAGGAAATTTTGTGGCAAAGCAAAAGGTGAGTAAGAGTAATATGAGATATGATTTCACAGCCTGTTCTTGAAATGGAATTTTCTTGTCTGTCTCCCATGTATTAGTTGTAAATGTCTTCTGGTATTTTAGTATACAAGTAAAAATGCTTTTCCCACTCTACACTGAGAGTGAAAACCAAATGCATGCTTAATGCAGATTGATCTTTCACTAGATTCTAATCTGGTTGAGAGTAATTTTCCTCAATACAGTTATTAATTCCTTTACTTTAAAAAGTGTCACTACATTGAATAGTTGTTGAGATTTAGGTTCCTGCTGGAATCAGTAATAAAGGCTGTTTAACTCCAGTGGGAGATAGCTTAAATATATGGTCTTTTTGACCATATATTTAAACCAATAGGAGTTGGTTGCAGATGTTTCTGATCACAAGAAATACATAACCTGAGATCTTGGTAAGATGAAACTTAATTACTCTGTTACAGTTAAAAAAACCTTTTCACTTGATATCACTAATATTATTATTTGTAGACTTGTGAAATTATGTAACATACTGGTTCACAGAGACTTTGCTTATGACCTATATCTTTAAAGTTGTTATCAATAAACAAAATTAATATATAAATTTGCACTGACCAAAAATATATAAATTTGCACTGACCAAATTATACTTGTAGATTGTTTATTCTAAGTTCATTGGCAAACACTTGTGTTTTATTTATGTCTCAGAACTGCTTATTGATAGATTCATAAGTTCATGTTTTTAAGTGATATTAAGCTGTTAATTACTATATAGAGGTGTTCAAGTAGTACATTTTAAGGTGTTATACATATCCTCATGTATTTTTTGAAAAACATGTACAATGGCATTAATTAGCTCCATGGACTAGTCTTCCTCATAACTAGTCATGTCCTCAAGGATAATGGCAATAAGCCCCATCTATTTCTTATATTTTTTCCTCTCTGAAATGTAAAAATGACAGCCAAATAATACTTCCATTACAAGATTCTGCTTTTCTTTCCAGACGTACATATTCAGAATATTCAAAATTTCAGACTGAAGTTTTCTGTAATTCTTTTTTTTCTACTACTTTAGTTGAAGTTATTCTACCTTATTGGGTAGGAAACATGACAACCTGTGCATGTCTGTTTCGTTGAGGAATATCTCAGTGTCTTGGAGAGGAGTGGTGGAATTACATAGCTAGAACAAGGATGGGGAGAGAAGTGGGAAGAAATAATGTATTCCTGCTGCACGTTCCCCAGAGCAGATGAGCTTTCTATCTCCGGGCTTTGAAGACAATTAGTAAGATTATCAGCTCTGATTGTTTCTCAGGGAAATAGGTGTTCAAGGGAATAGGAGTAGCCAAACTGAAGACAGCCTGAGGGTAAAGGGAGCAGATGAAGCAAAGAGGGGCTTTTGAGATAAAAGTGATGTAAAACATGGGGATACAGAATCAGAAGTTCCATATGATGAGAATAAAGAGAAATGACTGCATAATGCCAAGTAAATGAAAGGTTTAATTTCTGCCATATCCAAAAGTCCAGACTTTTTGAGTTCTAGAAATCCACTGCTTTCAGCTAACAGCTGTACAACCTACAGCCCCTGTCCTCTTCAGCAGCAGAAAGATTTGTAAGGTAAAAAAAGATCATTTAAGGCAGTCAAATATTTGGTATTTTATTCATATGATTCTGGCCACTATGCCCTGCACAGCAGCTGGAAAATTTCTTGAGATCAAAGTATTTACAACTTACCTCTAACTGTATTTTTGTTATATCTGTGTTTTAAGCACAGAGAATTGGAAATGAGAAAAGGAAAATGTGCTTTGATTATATAAAGAGCTATATAAATATAGGTATTCTGAGAAGTCATATTAATCTTACTGTGAGTGCAAACTGAAAAGTCATTCGGTAAATAACCTGTTTGTTCCTCTGTTACACCACCTGAAAAAAAGGAGATTGCTACCTTCTCTAAATTGAGGATGTTTAAAACCACAAATACCTATTAAATATGTAAGTGGTTTGTAGAACACTCCAGTTTAAACAGATGAGTGCATAGAAAATTCATGGAACCAGCGTTTTCTGTGTTTGTAAGATTTGGATAAAACACTAAAAAAAAACAAAAAAAACCTGTGGCTTATAGCCCAGTATGACTCAGTCTATTTGTGAATGAGAAAAAATTAGTGCAGTATTACATTTCAGTACATCCTTCATAGTAGTTTTCCATTTGGGACAAATAGCTCCATTCAAGGCTGAGGAAAAGAAATGAGGAATTGATTCTATGAACTCTAGATGAGAGAGATGAAAAGAATACTTATTTTCTAGTTTTCCTATCCATGGCCTTGTCATTCACTTTATAATGAGAGTACTAAGTGTTGCATAGAAAAAGTGTCCTTAGAAAATGTTATTGTTTTCAATGAGATCAAACCAGAAATATTTATAATTGTTTGTCATCACCTATGCATTATTGAAACCTGTAACATGTTTATATTCTTTGTATTAACATGCTTATTTAATGCGTAAATCTTAGATATGTTATATATAAGGTACATGTAATGGGAAAACTGTTTGAATTAATTGACCCACTTCAGTATTTCTATCACATTTATGCACCTAGTTTGTTTCATTCCTGTCCCTTCAGCTTTAGAATGATTTTGAAGCTGACAAATGTTGTCTGTGTTAAATCAGCCAGAAGGTTTTTTAAAGATTACAAAGATTGACTGTGTTATGCCTGACTGATTTGTATTTCAGGCAGTGACTGCTCTGTGTCAGTTACTTTAATACTTATTAACTGCTAGATTAAGATTTGTCTCATTAAACAGCAATAAACCTAATGTGCTGAAGAGTCTCTAACAGCTGATCACAACACGGTTTTCTGTACATTGTCATAATCATCAATGTCCCAAATATGAGTATTTGTTTCTGTTCCTAGTTTCTTTTGAAGATGTAAATGTGTAAGTTTGTACATGTATATACATAAATTATTTTAATTATTGCTTTTTCTGAGAAATTTGCATTACAAGCTATAGCAGTGCCTGTAAAAACAGTCTTCTCAAGCAGGTACAGATTGCTCTTCCAATGTTTTCACTTAATCTCTTCCTCTCTCACCAGAAGCATTACCCAGTTGGGCACAGATAAACAAAGCCAGCACAGATATTTATAAGTATCTTGTATGCAAATTTTTGTAATATGAATGTGAAACAAAAAAGGTGTCATATCTACTGGTGCAATGCCATCAAGTTCTGGATATCTACCTCATATTCTGTAAATGTTCTTGAAGTTAGTGTTAATTTGATTTTAAGTTGATGAGACAAGCCACATGTTTTTAGTCAAGCACATGCTCAATACCTTACTAATGGAGCCTTCTCTAGGTACCTAAATAGTAACTGAGCCAATTTCTTTGACAAGCTGTGAGTTGTGCAGCCAGGAGTTTTTGCTTAAATTAGTTCTTAGTTAAAATTACAATTGACAGGGCTGGGAGAGGTAACAGTGATACCTTAGAGGAAGAATACAGCATGCAGGATGATCATTTACCTGTTCATCAAAGAAGAAAAAGAAAAAAAATACAGTGATGAAAAGGCTAGTTCCCTGGCTGGCTGGCAAAGAAGATGAGGCATTTTGCTTTAAAAAAGTAGTTCCAGTCAATCCAAGATAGCTACACTGATGTTGAGCAGGAAAGAAATACAGAGCATCTCTTTGGGATATTGTGCAGTCTCTGCAAAAGCTTGGAAAGTACCTTCACTACATGAAATCTAGACCTTTGATCATGACTCATGATGAGACTTTACTGCCAAGCCACTGATTCGGTGCTGTCACTACAGCTTAGATCTGCATTTTTCCAAAAGGTATTAATCGGGTGTATTGCTTCATAGTGCTCTTTTATTAATGTATGATATCTAGTGATTTGCATCATTTATTATAAAGTTATCCAAGTTCAACAAATACTTTGGCAGAATACTTCAGTGCAACAGAAGTATTCAACAAGCTATTTGATCATTAATAAAAGAGTACAGTCCAGTGTGATGGAAAATGAATTTTTGTAATTCCACCATTGAGTATTGCTGAAGTATGATCAATGAAAAATGGGATGAAATTATTGTATGTGATGGTTAGTTAAGATTTTCCTTTTTAGATATATTCAATGGATAGATTTGTAGATTTTTCATTTAATGCTCTTTCTTGCTGGACATTATAATACAAGTGTATGTGCATATCCTAGGGGGTGTGCGTGTGTGTGTGTGTGTGTCTGTGTGTGTATGTATAAATATGTATATATTTATCCATATCCAGCTGTGTTTCAGTTATTCAGGAAAAAAGACTGTAGGTAGTCTGTTAGGGGTTTTTTTCCTCCAGATTTCAGAGCAGTTAAGACAGATATAACAAGAAGAAGCACTTATCTTTGGATAAGTACATACATGTGACTCCCAAACCAGGTGAAAGAGGGGACCTCTCCTTCCTTGCTGTTTTACTTGCCATGCTTTGGGCTTTGATGATTTTAAAACCATGTTTCTTTGTATTTGCTGTTTATGTAAATTTAGCTGAAAACTGATTTTGAATATAATTTAGCTAAAATATAAAATACATCTTTAATTTGGCTTTGAAAGTTTATTGTATCAGGTGATAGTAACACAGAAATTATAGGTCTCTCTGCCTTGTGGATTTGCTAAATATAGTTGTTTGAATAGCTCAGTGTTATAGATGAAGGCTTCTTGAAACAATATTTCTTCTCATTGACAAAGTAGCTTATTTCATTTTACTACAACTCTACATTAAAACAGTGAATTACTTAGACTCTATAAGCAATCCATTTGAGATTTAATTACCTTGAACATGAGTGAAGAAATGTGTTCAATGTATATTATGAAAATGCAAATTTAAGTTATATTTCTGGTGTAAGAGCTACCATGATTATCACTGAGCTTGCTGAATTAATTTTTTTGTGTGGAGAATGCAGTTTTTTGAACAGTACAATTTGAAATGGAGTATTGAATGCTAAACAAGGGACAACAAGGAAGAACAAGAACAGTGAGATTTGCCCTTGTTCAGCTTTAATTATTATTTGTTACTCAGATCAAGAGGACACCCATATGAATAAGGGAGTGAGCGATTTTATGTAGTGTACTATATTCTATTAAAATGCCATGTAATCTGCAGATCTCCACATTTCAAATGAAAATGATCATGAAAAAAACTATACATTCATAAATGAATTTGTTAATCAGGTCTTTGAAGGTCTTAGCAATATTCCTTTTGAAAAAAAGCAACTATTAACTGCAGAATGACTGCAAAGGCCTAAGGACTAACATTTTGATTTTTGATGTTAGCTGATATCTGATTACCTAACATCCAGTCACACTAAGGAGATAACAAGTCAAAGGAGAACCAGCAATTACACATAATTTAATGTCTAAAAAAATACCTGCTTCTTTTTTTTTTATTTATTTTCTTGCAATTATTTGACCTTTTTCCTGAAAATCCATTTGTGATTTTGTTGGGACATTTTTCTTGCTTTTCTACATATCATGTTGCTTTTAACATTTCAATCAAAATACTGTCTAATTTATTTTTCCACTGTAGTTTTAGCAGTCAGGATTTCAGAATTAATTTTGTGGTAAAAGTATTTTTGTTGCTTGATAGGTAATTCTGTAATAGTAATCATTCTCACTGAAAGCTAATTTAAATAAGAAGTCCTCTCCTGAACAAGATGAAGAAAGATTTTAGCATCTGATGTAACAAGATGATAAAGTTATCTTCTAGTTTCCAGTAGATACTATATAACAGCAGAGGGTAGGAGCCAAGCGGGGGTGTATCCCATGAATGATCCTGGGATGCAGAGCTCAGGCTTGTTGGGACTGTGTATGCAACCTTTCTTGAACAGGTTTTCCAGATCAAAGTACAAGGATGATCTTTGCTGACTCATTCCCAAATGTTGCCTCACCTCATTTACAGCTTTGTAAAACACATCTTGAATGTCTTGCCTTTCTTCTGTACTTGTGCATGTTGCTATACTATGATGACTTAGTGGCCAGTTTCAGATCAGGAAGTTGAATAATTTGAGGGACTTTTGGTACTAGAGGGACTTTTGGTACTAGATATAAGCACAATGTGTTACTTTTTCTTTACTACAATGTATTTTGATGGGTGT
Source organism: Sclerurus mexicanus (assembly GCA_013396755.1). Lineage (NCBI taxonomy): Eukaryota > Metazoa > Chordata > Aves > Passeriformes > Furnariidae > Sclerurus > Sclerurus mexicanus. Next base: position 155,455 of record VWZF01001682.1, on the reverse strand, counting down.
ATTTATCAATTAAAATATTACATAAAAGTAGCTTGACTTCTTGGGGTTAAGTCTAGCTTAATAGAATTCAGAACTAAATTTGCATGTTTCATGGTGGTCTGTGAAACTGTATTTCTGTATTTGAGTTGATTGGCCATGAAAGCTGTGTGACAAGTGGTACAAATTTAGATATGAGAAAAATACATGCCTAACCAGGCATGGAAGGCATAGAAGATTTTGTTATTTTGTTTTCTGATTCAAGTTTATGTAGTGCTCTTGCATTTTACTTGGGCTCTGAGGTCCTGTCTCCTAATATTAGAAAGAAAACTCTTTAAGAAAAATAAGTTAAGAAAAAATGTTATTAAAATGTAATATGATCTTCAGAGATACTTGTTTCCATTGGAGATGTAATTATCTGTGATTAATCAGTAATGTTTTGGAGATGTAGTTTTCTGTGATTAATCACCCTAGATGGTCTAGCTGAAAATGCCTTGGAAAGAATGAAAAAAAGCAAAACCAGAAATATTCTCTATGTAAAACTATATTGTCTATGTTTACATTTTATATTTTTTAATATTTATTTTCCTCATGTTAATGTCTGGGGGGAATGAGTTTCCTTAACCATTTATGTAAAAGGCAGTAGCATACTTGCATTCTGAAACTGGCTCTAATATCATTGATTTAAACTTCATTTTCACAAGCAAAAGTGGCAAGAGATGCAAGTCCTAATTTTTTTAATTTTTTTTTTTAAATGTACTGGTCAGAAATGGATCTGGTATTTTATTTGTCAGGTATATCTCCTGATCTGCACTGAGGAGAAAGTGTTCACATGCCACTAACAGATAAACAAAGAATTGATTGTGGTGGTGCTATTTGTCTGCATAATTAGATGCAAATAACAGAAGAAGGCAATTTGTTCTTCTGTTCAAGATGTAAATCTTTTGCCTTCTTAATGCAGAGAAAAGATTCTATAAACAGAAGTTCAGCTTATGTTTGTCTAGGCCACTTGGAGAACTGTTAGAAAATTTGCACCCAAAACTCAGAAACTGGAAGAGGTGTGCACAGATTTGCCTGTATAAAGACAACTTTACAAGCCCTTTAAAGCAGAAGTTTAGATATCTATATCAAGATTATCACTAATGTAGACAGTAATAGTTGTACTAAGAGGAACAAAGGTAGTAGTCTGTGAGATCTTTGCTGCCTGGAAGGTGGATGTATGTAATGAAACATTAATGTGCTGCATTTTGACAGCTGAATATAGCTAGTATTTGGATTTTTTTTCTATGTAAAATAAAATTCATTGTCTTGTCATCTTCTGTGTATTTTGTGATTAAATTTTGTCTATGGAATGATTTTAATAAAATAAGAAAAAAATAGTACAGTTCTTGAAGTTGAAAACTACACAGAAGAATAGTGTTTTTGATTACTTCTTGTGGTTTTTGTAAAGGCACATGATTTTTACCTGAGGGAAAAATATTGGTATATATAAGCAAAATAAGAACAGTATATGCTGAATTATATAGCATGAGCTTATTGTGCAGAGTGAACTCTTCGAAAAGTACTGAAAACTGTATTTGAAGATGAAAACAATCATCAAAGGAACATATAGTCTTTTTCATCTTTCCTGGTAATTATTTCTGTGATTGGATGTTTTAACTGCCTTGTGAAGATGGAGTTCATAGTGGTGAATGACTGCCTGTCTCAGACAGACATACACACATTGCAGAGCTGAGTCACATTCTGTACTGGTGGTTCAATGTCATTGTGTGAGTTAAAATAGCATTTCTATTGTTCTGTTATTAAACAGCTATTTTCACATTCTGAACAGCTGAAAGAAAAGAACTGGAGCAAATGTTACCTTACAGCACATTACCTCATGTGGTGTATGAATGATGTGCAATAGCCATTTTGAAATCTTAGTACCGATTCACTGCTTTTCTTTAGTTTTGAGTTGATTTAACAACTGAAAACTCTAGAGTTACTCATGAGGTAAGTAGTGAGAAAGGTAGGAGGCCAATTGAAGAACTGAATAAATTAGAAAGGCCTTAAGAATACATGATTATTTGAAAACTTCATGTGCTTGAATTAATTTTTTCTTCAATTTATTTTTTATGAGTGAAAAGATCTTGAACTGGTAAAATATACTACTGAAAGCTTCCCTCAAAGGCATGAACAGTTTTAATGCAAGAGATGAATAGAAGCACTTCTTCAAAAACTATAAATCTGTTTCACTTATTTTCAAATTTTGAAACAATTGGAGGGAAGAAAGGGATTTATTTGTGATTAAACTTTTCATTGCATTACACCTTATTACATCTGTCATCCCTTTATTATACTGTTTTTACTTTGTTATGCTATTTTACTATATTTTTACACTGTTTCATATAATAAAGCTAAAGTAATATTAAATAAATAATAAAGCTAAAATAATAATACTGACCCTGGGTTTTGATAACAGTTTGTGACATCTGAGTGTGTGCTCAACTCCCACTGGACCTAGAGAGTGAGGTGCAGCAGCTTGCAGGAGGTAGCACTCAGCCCACTGTTCCTGGGTAACAATGTTTGCAGTGTTAAATACAGCAGTGGTATATGAGTGTGGCCTTAATGAAATTTCTTCTAATTCAGATTATTAGCTGCTTTTATTCTTGTGTTGTCATTTCTGTAACTCTCTTCTACTTCACCTTTCTCAGAAGGTGAAAATGAAATCTTTACAAAATCTCTCTTCTACTTCCCTGCCCCAAGCTATTGCAATGTTAAAAAACACTCTCCCTACAGTTTATGTGTCCCTGAAAATATTTAGGTCTACCTTAATTTTTCATCTTTGACTTTACAAGTCCTCATACATCGCTCCCATTATCACTCTACTGTCATCTCTCTCCCTCTTTTAATTTTTCATATAATGCTGATGAATGTACAATGGTACCAGTTTTCTGAGGCTTTTTCTGCTGTTATTCCATGCTGAAAATGCATTGGGCATTTAGTGATAAACTTTGGTGTCAAGCAACTATGCATTTTCCTGTCGTTCCTGTTCAATGTATATATTCAAAATATTTCTTTCTTTTCTTTTTTTTTTTTTGCCTTTTAGACAGTAGATTTTCCAGCAGATATTCTTTTATAGTATTTGTGTAGGCTTTTAAACACTGAGGAGTTAACCACAGTTATTATTAAAGGTAATCTTAGAAAACAGGACCAAAGCAATTTTAAGAGCTTTCCTGTATTTACCTGCAAGCAGAATTAGTTACTCCAAAAGCATTTATTTATTTTCCTAGTCTGTTCCTAAGATCTCATACTGATGAAACACCCACAGGGTTTCTGGGTATAAAAACCTCATAGTCTAACAATCACTGAAGAAAGACACAAAGTGATCGCTGGACATTCAAAGCCTTGTGCTGCTGAATATGAAAGCTACCTGCTGTCAGTGGGGTAGAATGACATGAATTGCAGGAAAGGTATGTTCTTCACCCAATGTTATATGGGAGCAGAGAGGGTAAAAAAATGAAATGCTGTTACTAAAGTATTGGAAGCATGGAAGGTGTTACACCTGTGAATGTGTGTGGTGGCTGCTGGAGGTGTGTGACTTGTCCAACAGGTTACTCAGCAAGACTTTGGCAGCAGTTTAAATATGCAAATTTGCACGTTTTACATTTGGTATTTTACACTTGGCTCTGCTATACCAAGTTGTCCTTAACCAAAAGTAGTCTCAAGCTATAACTTTCTTCCTATTTTTATACAACTAGCATACACAATTGGGAATTATTTTGTCTTTTACATATTTAGTATATTCAATGTTTAGTATATTATATTTTTCTTCCAGGAACTATCCAGCCATATGAATACTGCCTTTTGTAGTATTATTCACATTTACAAAAGTAGCAAGAGGTTTCTATTTAACTAAAATGTGTGCATATTTGAAAATGGCTTAAACTCTAATAAATAGCTGCTAAACATATATGTATATAAATATATATATATATGAGACAGATCAATATTTGTTCATTAAAAGCAGTAAGTGAATGAATGAATGTTTGAACAGACAGGAAATTACTAGTTTGCTTGTTTAGCCTAAACAAAATTGAAACTTACCAACTTAAAGGACAAAATATGAAATTATATGTTGAAGTTACATGTGAGAATTAGACATAATGAAAGTAGACAATGGCTTTTATGTGCCTTTTTTCTTTCTTGAAACATATCTCTGGTATTCCTAATATTTACCATAGCCTAAAGCCTTTGGAACATGTTAAAATACGTTCACTCATACCTGTTGAACATCTTATAAATAATTTTTAATTGGTCATTGTCTCTATAAGCATTTAAAATTTATAGGCCTCACCTTGTTTCTAACCTTTCCTGTTAATCAGATGGCATGTTTACATTTAACAGGTCAAGTAGCAACTGAAAAAACTCATAAATTGAATTAACCCTTCACAGATTTTCTGTCAGTCTGGGTTATTATACTTGACCTAATCTCTCTTTGGCCTGAAGTTTTTAATTTCCAAAAGTGTTTCTCAAGGGTGAAAGCTTTCATTTTGCTTTCTTGATATATGTAACTTTTTTTTTTCTTGTAGGATGCTTCGAGTGTTGCATCAAATGCCTGGGAGGTATTCCCTACGCATCTTTGATTGCTACCATCCTGCTGTATGCTGGAGTTGCGCTGTTCTGTGGTTGTGGACATGAAGCACTTTCAGGAACTGTCAACATTCTGCAAACCTACTTTGAGATGACAAGAGCTGCAGGAGATGTTATTGATGTCTTTACCATGTAAGTAACTAGCTTCTTTTATTTGTGTCCTTTTAAAATTGTTGAAAAATTCCACAAGGGAGATAAATTTGACTCAAGAATATGTGTTTTAAAGAAAATCATGGAGAGAATGATTTGGATAAGCTCAGCAGATGAAGTTTTGACTGAGCTGATATTTTTACTGTTGACAAGCAATTTGTAATACTATTTCATAGCCCACATTTTAATTTTTTACTAAACATTACATCATATAATACTGGGGAATTTGTTCCATATATCCTTACTTTAAAAAAAAACCCAAAACAACAACAACAAACCAAATCCCCTCAAAATTCTATACTCTAAATAAGGAAAACAGATGTGTGCAACAAGCACAATAAAGAAGTAACCAAAGAGTTGTGCAGAACCCTGAGACTTGAAATGTCAAAATTCCATTGCCTCTGGTATTTCTAGAATTAATCTGTTTTAAAGCTTTCATGCTTTGCTACTCCTGGAAGCCTTTTTCTGGAAGGCCTTTGTTTTGCTGAACATCTCCTTCCCTTTGTTAATTTATTACATTTAACAGAATAATTTACTGTATCCTGAAATTAAATGATATCTTTTCTAGTATCTTTAAAATTTTCTCTTTAAAATATGATTTTAGATATTTGAAATCCAAATTATTACCTGGGTTGTAACTAAAGCTAAAGAATCCTATCCTTAAATCTGTAAAGATTTTCTCTCACAAATCTTTTTTGGAGAGGTGAAGTCTTTTGATCTGTCAAAACATTGACCTCTTATGATGGATAATTCCATGACTACAGCATTTCAGGGCTTAGCAGTGGTCAAAAGCCAAATAAGTACCAAGTACTGGAAAAATCAAAGAGAAACAGAAAACACATACAATCCATCTTTCACCCATTTCATTAATCCTGTATACAATAGTAACCCCCCAAAGGAGGCAGAAAAGGATGATTAGAATTATAGAACAGAGGCTATGTGATTAAAAATTAAGTATAATAGGGCTCTTCATTGTAGAAAGGGGACAATTAAGAACTGTTGTGCCAGAGGTCTGTAAATTCACAGTGTTATGTACACAGCTTGTGAGGTTGGATTGTCTTTCTATTCCAGCACAAAAAGTTTGAAGTATTAGAAAACTGGTAGATAACAGGTTCAGAAGGAACAGATAATGGTTCTTCAAATGTTTCATAGCAGACCTCTGAAACTAGTTGCATATTATGGATATATTATAGATGCCAACATTTTTTATGGGTTTGTGGGAAGACTGGATTATCTTGGATAACAAATCCATTGATGGTTTCTAATGACATTTGAATAATTTAGCCAGCTCAGGAAGTCCCAGAGGCTAGAATAGTGTTGGGGGTTATCCTATTAACTTGCGTCCTCTTACTTTTGCTTATATTCATTGTCTGAAGTAGGAAAATGAAGAAGATAAATATATATATATATATATGTATTTGATCTGGCTGGGTATCACTGCTTTCATGAGAGCCAGAAACAGAATCTTAAATTTCTTAATTTGTCTAGAACTATATTATCAACATCCTTTCCAAAGATTGTCTGTGAATGTTAGGTGTATTCTTTGTGGGATTAGTAGCCAGAAGGGAGCATGTACCAAATAAGTATGTCACTGCTATGCTGATGCCTAAAATAGAAGAAAAAATCTTTGGAGTCAATATAAATATGGGTAAATAGAAAGCAGGTCTTTAATTAAAGCACTTTAAGGTCCAATAAATACGTAAGTGCACACCACAGCATAGGTCTCCTGCAAATTTATAACACTAATTAATTATCATATCTAATGGATACATCCAACCCAAGAATTGTCTGCCCCCAGAACCTCCCTCAGGCCTGCCCCTTGGCACACCTCCCTGGAATTGAGTCAGAGGTCTCAAGACCCCTTTCTTCTTCACCATCATCATCTTCAGCATCACATGCCTTCTTTGGAGCTTCTCCAAGGTTTCTGGGCCTTCTAGGTTGCTTTGACTACAGTGATATCTTATTATGTCCTTCTAGGTACATGTCCCAGTCAAGGTGTCCTTGCTAAAATATTTTTCCTTGAAAAGAACATTAAAGAAAATTTGAAGAATGTCAAGGATTTGACACAAAGTGTGAGAAAGGGGGTTTAGTAACTGCTAACTGCTATTTTAAAGTGTTAGAAACTAAACAGTTATATTAAAAATCTATATGCTACAAATCTGAAGAACCTTAAGGCATCAGTGCTATATTAAAATTTCATCTCTGGATCAAGGAATTTAGATGCTCTTGTATAATAATATATGGGATTGATGGGAAGATGTAACTTCTGCTTTGCCTTTTTGGCTTTTCATTTAGAATAATGAGTCTGACTTGACTCGACGGCTAAGTTTCATTGTTATCCTGAATGAAAGATCAGTCATTTTATTAGGCTCTAACTTATTTTATTAGTCCCTAGGAAGCCATTAGTGCAGAACAGCCACAAATCGATGCTTTCTCTTCATAGCAAGTTTTCCAGCTTCTCTCTGCCAAATACTTAAGTGAAAATATCAGTCAGGGGACATAGTTCAAATGCGTATAATTCACTGTAAAAGATCAAGGAATTATAAAGTTGTTTTTTTTTTCCTTGGCATTTAGTTGTTTGTCTTAGCTAGAAGATTTTTGATATATTTGTTTTCTTCGATTACTTAAAGATATACCAAACCCAGTTCTTTCTTTGGTGGACCAACTGTATTTGAAATTTCAGTTCATTCGTTTGTGAAAGAGGTCTCTAAACTTACATCTTAAGGGGAGGAGACGTAACTGTTTTGACTAAAAGCAGATGCACCATTGCTTTAAACTGGATAAACCATGTGACTCGCAAAGAAATTTGCACACATTAATTTTCTACCTCTTTAAGTAGATGTTGCTTCAAAATAATTTTGTAAGGAGAAGAAATACTTGATATTTTGTCACGACTATTGATTAACAGTTGGCAGTACAAAAGTCCTATGATAATTATAGTTTTGAAAGGCCAAAAAGCAGAAGGAATAACATGTAAGTAGAAACAAGCAGTGCAGTGCCTACATTCTTAAAACAATGCATATTTAAAAGGAAATAAAACCTAGTTGTTCATTGTTCTGATTAGAAATCATAAGAATTATGAAAGTCTAGCAATGTGCCCTATTAAATTATACCTTTTTAAGGTTATTTGCCACATTTTGGGCTCTTAATGCGTTTAGTGCTGTGAAGTGTCTCAGGCTGGCCTGGAGTCTGACTAAATGTGCTAGGCAGATGCTGCAGTGAAGTGTGTTCGATTCTGTCTAGTCATGCTTATGTTTTCTGTCTATATTTTTATTAGTATGCTGGATTTCAAATGTCATTCAGAATAAAAATCAGCCCCTACCTGAGAGCTACTTATGTGGGTGGTAAGAGATAAGGGCTGTTTTAACTGTATCCACAAGTGTTTGTTCTGAATGCAAATGCTCACAAACCACCCTGTATCTTTTATCTTTGTCTGCGCAACTTAAAAGAAGTAGCAAACCCCTGTAGAGAAAGTAGGGCATGATGAGGGCATAGCAAAATCTGAACAGCTACAGCACTTTTTGTCTAAAATAACAGCCAAAGTGCCTAGATACAACAATGTCATTCAGAAATGTCCGTATCAGTGTCCCTGAGGGCATCAACAGCCCTGACTGTTCTTGCCTGGTCTCCTCTCGGGCCTCGTCTCAACCTTCCCATGATCCAGGACCCCATTTCAGTGAAGCCTGAGGGATTCAGTCCCTCACTCTCCTGGCCATGGGGTTGAGGCTGCTGTGGTTGCCCCACCTGCCCTGCTCCCTGTCTGGTCAATGGGGAGCCCACAACCCACATGGCACCTTGATGCTTGTGGAGACTTGAATTAAGAACCTGCAATAGGCCGTGAACTTCCCTTGGAGGATTCACCTCTTGGGGGTTCAGCCAAGAGCAACAGCCCTGTGGAACTGTGCTGGCTCTGCAGATTGGTCCCTGATTCCATCTCCCTGTACTCTTGTCTGAGTACAAATAATATGTACCCCTTGCAGTTCATATCTATATTGAAAATATTGATAAGTAGTAAACATTTATAATCTTAAAAAATAATTATGAAAATTTTGCAGCTGTTTTCTAAATTCTTTAAATGCCAGGTAGTTACAGCAATTTTCTCAAATTTATGATTTTCTTTCCAAGTTAAAATATGGAATGATCTTGGGCAATAATTCCAAAATACTGGAGCCATCCTAGAGAAATTCTGGGTAAGGTAGAAAGAGTGATTTTTTGCTTGCTTGTTTTGAGGAGGAAAACCCCAAATTTGGTCTGGAATAAGGTGCTAAATCCAAGAATTTCTAAAAATAAATGACAATTAATTACTTTTACAGTATTTTGTCTCAAAATACCTGACTTTAGTTTCTTTAGGGTGACACAGGTAAAACAGATACTTGAAACTCTTGAAAACTGATATAAATCAAATGTATTCAGATGCACACAAACACATGCTGTAAAGATGGGTACTCCTTGTGGAGAGGACATATCTTCAAAAATCACAAATTTGAATGGTAGGCTCTCTTTAAACAGTCATTTCTAAATCCATGAATTTTTAATTGGATGGTTATAAAAACATTTGGAATTATCAATTCGTTGTGACTAACTTCTAATTATATTGATTGCTGAATCACTTCTGTGAAATTTCTTTCCCTATAATTCCAGACTTTTTCACTGTCAACATTATCACTGTTTTAATGGTAGCTGCTTCCCCTCTGCTCACACCCCCACCAAGTGAAGAAATGCCTCTTTGGAAATTTACAGAAGTCATAAGCTTTTGTTTGGAATGTGAATTCCTTCAGTGGCTGTAGAATAGTTATTTTAGTTCCTTGTAAGTCAAAGGAAGCCTAAGAAAATAAATATGATGGTTGAATTATCCTGATAACTGCCCTTATAATATCTTAACTGTAAGAAGTGAATGGTTTATCTTGCATACCTTGTTAGTTTAACAGCTTTGTAAGTTTCACTAGAACTGAGTAATCTGAGTTAGCCACAATATTCAGTCATTCTTCTAATAACTTAATAAACAGCAGTGAACAGTCTATCTGCAAAGTACCTGGTATAACTATTTTACGTACTTAATCACTGAATTTGAGAAGATTATCAATGCAGCAGAAACAGGCATATGATTGTCAAGCATGTATTGTATGAGCTGGATTTTTATATTTTTCTGGTGTTTGGAACAAATTCCAAACAAAGTTTTTTTTAGAAAATCAGCAGCACGAGATATGTTTGGTGTGTTTCCTAACAGCATCTTTTTACAGTTCTTTCTCTTTAGTATGCAAGGCCAGCTAGTGCCATCTGTCACATGTTTCTGATATATAGGCCATGGAACAAGGGAATCATGCTCTCAGAGTGGAAAATGAAGAAACCTCCCTGATAGAAACATTAAAACCATTTTCCTACCACAGTCAAAGCTAATTCAAGTCTTTGTAAATTCACTTCCCTTTAAAGGTGTGAATTCAAATAGTAAACTAATTGAAGTTACAATCTGTAAATCTGTTGTCACTGCATTCTCTGTTGGAAGTGCCACAGACACTCTACTGGAGACACCTTCCTAGAGCTAAAAATTCCCTGCCTTTCAGAATGTGAAATCCTGTGTTTCAGGTACTGCTGGTGTCCATGTTTGATGTTTGCTGATAACCTTTCTGGTAGCGTGTAGTCACTGTGTATTAAGATGGTAGTGTTTAGTAATACACATATGTATGTACAACTGTTTCCTTTTGAGGAAAAACAAAAGAACAGGTGTAGAAGCTTTTATATCTCCCCTCTTAATGATATAATCAAATGTTTTGAGAGGTAGATAAATGGATGTTATTCTGATCTGCTATTCATTGGGGTTTTTTGTTGGCTTTGAAGCTATCACAAGTTAAATATTGGTATCACTAAAATGTTACTGTTATCATCAATATATTTTCACTAATATTAATGGAATATTGTGAAAGATATTACAGTGTGACCTGTAGCAAAGGATAGCTGATATGAAATATAATGTTTATAAATATTCACATTAGGCTGTGAGATATTCTATTTAAATTATCTACTTATTACACGATAATACTAATCTGGTTTTCCCTATGCATCTTTGTTCTCTTCGCATTCTTCATATTTAAACTTGAATTATGTTTTAAGCATTATTTGTATTATGGGAAGGAAAACATGGAAGACTCTGTATCAGGACAAACAATGGTTAACTTATGCAAGCATCCTAAAGAGCCCTGGCAGATGACTTCACTAGTTCTGTAACAAGAAGTTTCATCTGGGCACCATTTCAGGTAGCTAAGCCTGTGGACAAAAGAAAGAGATAGGAAAGAAGTGGAGGTCTACATATCTTGCATATACCAAACAAGTAGTATGTCTAGTCCAGGCATGTACAGCCATTTGTTGGAGAGGTGTACTTCCTCTTTAGAGGTGTTCACTGCCTCTTGGTAAGGGTTGTTTTCACACTCCTGATTATGTAACAGTATTCAAGTAGTTATTTAAACAATAGTTTCCTTTTCTTGTACATAAAAAGGTAATATATAATCTAGGTAGTATGAGCTGAAGTATGAGCTAAAATTTTTAGCTTCATATCTGTAAAACTGGCATTAAAATGTTCTTATAAAATAGTAGTTTTATATAGAAGGTAATAATTTCCAAAGTATGCTGCCTTGGAAGAAAACTTATTTTCAGGTAATGCATTTTACTGTTGCATTAGGTGAATTCAATACTCCTAAAATATCTGAAAACATCTGGAAAAAGCTCTAAATATCAGCAAAAATGTTTTATTATGAAATATATTGTAATGCAATGCTTGGAAACTGTCCTTTAAATTCCTGAATATTACTACATTGATAAGTGTGAAGTTTACTTTCTTATGTGATAGTAAATAATTTTTAATGAATATCATTTCACCAGAGTAATTGTAGAAATTCTAGCTTGATAAGTGATGCTCTGTGTCTATTGTGTATGCTGCACAGGCTGATAACCTTGCAGTATGAAAAATGGACAGTAGTCAGCTGAGAACTGCCTTATTCCAACTATATTTTGAAATCTACAGAGAATCTGTTCTTTTGGTGTTTGAGGTATAAGCTCTCCAGAGGTAGTCTAGGGTCCAACAGAGGAACCATATGACTACACATGGATCAGAAAGCAGTGTTAGTATAATATAAACCGATTGGTAGACCTAAATACTTGGTACTAATAACTTGCTGTTCATGCACTATGTGTTTCAGGAACTTATTTTGGACTTAGTCTTGCCTGATGTGATGGACTGAACATCCATTAGTGACTGAAGTGCAGTATAAACAGTCTTACAACATACTTAACATTTTAGTTTCATTGGAAAGGAATCCATGTTATGCTCTGTCAAAACCATCATGCAAACCATATCTTGATTAAGTGGAGAAAGCTGCAGTACTTGCCTAAAAATAAAAAAAAATCCATTCTTCACCCAAAATGCTACTGGGGATGTACCCATAATCCTTAATGCTGTAAATGTAAAGGTTTGTTCATTGAGTTGAGTGGTAAGAAGATTTCTAACTAGGCTAATGAGAGTTCTCACTAGCAGCACTCCACGAGTTCCTGTACCTGGGTTCTGACTGTGTAGAATAACGAAGTTATCACTGCAAAGATCTAACCTTGGCCCGTGTGTCTTGTTCATTTGACAGGAACCACCAGAGAGAGCACAATGTCATTGAAGATGCAGTTTACTTAAGGAGAAGAGTTTCTATTTCATTGGAATGACTGATTCACATATGAATAGTAACAGAGCATATTAAAGACTAGAGGCAGAACATAGCATTTTAGATCTGGTGTCATTGGTAGATGCATCAAATCTGACAAAAAATGCCAACACCAAAGAAACACCTTGGCAAGATTATACAGTGCTGAAGTGTCACATTTACTACCTACTCAGCTGCATTATGTAGCCTAGTGTTCTGTATTCTGTTAATAGAAATACCAGAATATATCTATGTTAGTAAAATTTAGGATTTGGGAAGTACCTGCAAAAATGTTGTCCTTCTGTTATGTAATAAATGAATAAGCAGTACATGTGAATACCAGCAGAATGATCTTACATAAAGAATTTATTGGTCTTCATCTGTGCAAATATAGTCCCCTACTTTTAGGCAGTCATCTGTATTATTTAGTGTGGTGTTAAGCAGCTCTCTTTCCTGGTTGACTGGAATCTTAAATTGGCTATAATCACTGCATACATGTGATTTCACTTGCAACAGACCTTTCTCAATAGATTCTCCATGGAAAAGGTATTTTTCTATTTTAAATGCCTTTATTTCCTTTTAGTCTTAGTTCACTTTATAAACATATAAAATGGAAAGCCTGTATTTCTATGTAATATACATATTGCTAAATTTTGCTTTATGTGCCATGTAAAATTAAAATAACTTGACATTCCACAGGAGATCTGAAAAGGGGAAAATTCACTATTACTACCCCATTCTGGACTTTCAGTAAAAAGTTGTCAGTCTTACACTATCAGCATGTACTTGATGTGTCTCCAACTTTGTAATAATAAACACTCACAAAATCTGTGATATGCTTTTGCCACATCTTTTTACACTTTATTACTGTAGAAAGCTACCCGGGAATTCAGTATCTATATTCACAACAACCACCATGTAATTGCACCACAAGTCATCACGTTACTGTGCAATAGTTTCAATGGGGGTTTTTTGCCTTCTTCAGGCAAAGAAGGTTGCTGATTTCTTCTGTAATTAGCATTTCTAAAAGTATTTCTAAGAAAGTAGTTTTGCAAAAGGTGAGCAGGCAGAACAAAGCTAGATTATAAAAAAGCTGCAGCTTTGAAAAGCAGCCTTGTCCNTTTTGTTTATTTTAGCTTGGAAATAGATATAATTGCCTGAATTTACTGGCATTCTGAGAAAATAGGTACAGTTTACCATCAATAATGTGCTATTTAACATCTGTAATAGCATATTGGAGAAGTTATGTTATAAATTCAGGAAGAGAAATGTGAGGCAGAACTATAAATGCTGCACTAGTCCCACAGTAATATCTAGTACTTTGGTTTGCTAGGCCAATGAAAACCTTTGCAATATTAAGCTTTTATCACTTTTTCAGGTTTAAGTGAACAGAGAATTTTAGTGAATAAAGTGGTTTTATGGACAGCATGAGAAACACGTGTCACAGAGCAAACTAGTGTGGTCTTTTAATTGCTGTTAATTACAACTAAATGTCTGCACTGCATTCCTATATTAACCAAGCCAAAAAAAAAAAAAAAAAAAGTATCCCTAGCAAGTTACAATAGATTGTTCCAAANTCACCAGAGTAATTGTAGAAATTCTAGCTTGATAAGTGATGCTCTGTGTCTATTGTGTATGCTGCACAGGCTGATAACCTTGCAGTATGAAAAATGGACAGTAGTCAGCTGAGAACTGCCTTATTCCAACTATATTTTGAAATCTACAGAGAATCTGTTCTTTTGGTGTTTGAGGTATAAGCTCTCCAGAGGTAGTCTAGGGTCCAACAGAGGAACCATATGACTACACATGGATCAGAAAGCAGTGTTAGTATAATATAAACCGATTGGTAGACCTAAATACTTGGTACTAATAACTTGCTGTTCATGCACTATGTGTTTCAGGAACTTATTTTGGACTTAGTCTTGCCTGATGTGATGGACTGAACATCCATTAGTGACTGAAGTGCAGTATAAACAGTCTTACAACATACTTAACATTTTAGTTTCATTGGAAAGGAATCCATGTTATGCTCTGTCAAAACCATCATGCAAACCATATCTTGATTAAGTGGAGAAAGCTGCAGTACTTGCCTAAAAATAAAAAAAAATCCATTCTTCACCCAAAATGCTACTGGGGATGTACCCATAATCCTTAATGCTGTAAATGTAAAGGTTTGTTCATTGAGTTGAGTGGTAAGAAGATTTCTAACTAGGCTAATGAGAGTTCTCACTAGCAGCACTCCACGAGTTCCTGTACCTGGGTTCTGACTGTGTAGAATAACGAAGTTATCACTGCAAAGATCTAACCTTGGCCCGTGTGTCTTGTTCATTTGACAGGAACCACCAGAGAGAGCACAATGTCATTGAAGATGCAGTTTACTTAAGGAGAAGAGTTTCTATTTCATTGGAATGACTGATTCACATATGAATAGTAACAGAGCATATTAAAGACTAGAGGCAGAACATAGCATTTTAGATCTGGTGTCATTGGTAGATGCATCAAATCTGACAAAAAATGCCAACACCAAAGAAACACCTTGGCAAGATTATACAGTGCTGAAGTGTCACATTTACTACCTACTCAGCTGCATTATGTAGCCTAGTGTTCTGTATTCTGTTAATAGAAATACCAGAATATATCTATGTTAGTAAAATTTAGGATTTGGGAAGTACCTGCAAAAATGTTGTCCTTCTGTTATGTAATAAATGAATAAGCAGTACATGTGAATACCAGCAGAATGATCTTACATAAAGAATTTATTGGTCTTCATCTGTGCAAATATAGTCCCCTACTTTTAGGCAGTCATCTGTATTATTTAGTGTGGTGTTAAGCAGCTCTCTTTCCTGGTTGACTGGAATCTTAAATTGGCTATAATCACTGCATACATGTGATTTCACTTGCAACAGACCTTTCTCAATAGATTCTCCATGGAAAAGGTATTTTTCTATTTTAAATGCCTTTATTTCCTTTTAGTCTTAGTTCACTTTATAAACATATAAAATGGAAAGCCTGTATTTCTATGTAATATACATATTGCTAAATTTTGCTTTATGTGCCATGTAAAATTAAAATAACTTGACATTCCACAGGAGATCTGAAAAGGGGAAAATTCACTATTACTACCCCATTCTGGACTTTCAGTAAAAAGTTGTCAGTCTTACACTATCAGCATGTACTTGATGTGTCTCCAACTTTGTAATAATAAACACTCACAAAATCTGTGATATGCTTTTGCCACATCTTTTTACACTTTATTACTGTAGAAAGCTACCCGGGAATTCAGTATCTATATTCACAACAACCACCATGTAATTGCACCACAAGTCATCACGTTACTGTGCAATAGTTTCAATGGGGGTTTTTTGCCTTCTTCAGGCAAAGAAGGTTGCTGATTTCTTCTGTAATTAGCATTTCTAAAAGTATTTCTAAGAAAGTAGTTTTGCAAAAGGTGAGCAGGCAGAACAAAGCTAGATTATAAAAAAGCTGCAGCTTTGAAAAGCAGCCTTGTCCATATGTCATAGTCAGAATTTTGTGTTCTGAACTCAAAGATTTCATGATTATTTAAATTCATATGCTGGATCCTTTCCTATTCCAAGAAAGTTACAAGATTCATAGGGCAGAGATCTGGTTTGTGCTGCTATTGCTCCTATTCCATTAGCTTGTGCTTCTTTACTGCTTTCAAAGGTGTTCCATGAAATCTCTGCTCAACTATCCCATTCCTAGGAAGGATGCAGCAGTCAAACCTTTAGATGATGATGATTTAGGGTTCTATTCTGCTTACTGTCAAAATTTTTTACATCACACATCAGATTTGGTTCTGAGTAGAATAAGAAAATCTGGCCCTTGCAGAATGTAAGTGCAACTTGAATATTATAGTATGAAATTATTGTGATTTCTAGCATTCTAGACATGAACATCAGCTAATCAAAATTCCCTGTAATTGAAAAAATATAAAATAAACCAAACAAAAAAACCCCAACCAACCAAACAAAAAAAACCAAGCCCCCCCGNGCATTCCTATAAAAACAAAAAAAAAAAAAAAAAAAAAAGTATCCCTAGCAAGTTCCAATAGATTGTTCCAAAGCCATATTAACACACTTTTCACAAAAACCTGCTCCACATAGACATGATCATTCAACAAATTATCTTATTGTTTGCTGATTTATTTTATTTTTCCATCCTTGAATTTGCCAAAACATTGTGAAAATACACAGTAGGAAATCTGCAAAATTGATCTGACTCACAAGAGAATGTTTTCACTCACCTCTGACTTGTCTCTGTGGGGACAGTCTACTCAGTACTCAGTTTCAACTTGTTCTTTGAGAAGTTAGCCTTGATGGCTTCCTTCTGCCAGAAGAAGAAATTGTTTTCTCTAGAGGTATTTTAATATTCATCTTGTTGGATAGAATCCAGTTTCAGATTAATGAATTAGGGAGTCTCCTTAATATGGAATAATTAATGAGCCAGCAGCAGAGAAAGACCTATAAATTGAAAGACCAACTTGATTTAAATCACAAATTGAAAACAGTGATGTTTTCATGTAAGGAAAAGCAGATCCAATATCTGTGGAGCTTCTGCCAGATTAAGGCAGTATGAAAAGATATGTTTTAGATTATTCTATATTAAAAAAAAAAAAAGCTTTTTCTAATTTCAAGATGCTTTGCACAATTAATTTATGCTTAGATAACCATTCAGCCACCTAGGTTAACATGTGAAGATTGCATGATCAACATGAATTTTTTTAAATCAGGTTATCTTCATAATCTTCATTGTCTGACTTAGTAGAAATGTTACATAATTATATAACACTAAAAGGAGTCCTGCATTTAGTGACTAGGTATTCAAGATTTCTTTTTGTTCAACTTATTTAGAGTAGTTTTACCCTTCACCTAATGTGTATTTTTCCAATCCTGTCAGGAGTACAAAATTTATCTTTAGGATTTTGTCTCCTTTCTTTGCTTCTTACCAACCTATTTCCTTCCATTCCAGCCTATACAAGTACTTGTCTTTTTCCTTTGTCCTTACCCATCTTGCCCATTGGCTCATGTTCATCACCCCTTCTGACATTCCCTTCTACCTCCCTGGTTGCTCTCATGCTCTATCTGCAGCATTTGAAAATTTGCTGAAGCACAGATGGCAATTAATCTCCCTGAGTTCATCCACAAAGACTCACATTTTATTTTAAAGAAAGGCAGCCTCCATTTCACAAGATTTATCTTTTATTATTAATTATAACAATTAGAAAATAAAAGTTTATGTGAACTGTATTAGATGCTGCAGAATAATTTTATAGCAATGCTGTCTTCAAAACTAGGTGTGTATATATATATGTAATGTCACTGTTGTGATATGTTTTCTTTAAATACAGCAGACACTAAATGTAGTTATATTGCAATAGAATTCTATCTGGTTTTTAAAGAGGTAAATGAGTAATTGCCTCACAATTTTTGTTTATCTTTTTGCTTTATATGAGGTCCTTTTTCTTGGAATAAGTCTGGCTGTTTCATCTCATGCCATCTGATCAGTAGAGATTTTACTATTCTCTGCAATGAGTGTATGAGGAAGAAATTGATTTCTATATTTGGCTAGTGTATAGCTATATATATTTTTTCCTTGTGGAAGGAAGGCTTAAATGGAAGTTATTCCTGTAGATGCACATAAGGCTAAGGAAAAAGCAGAGATCTCTCAGTACACTTTTTGACACAAGCAGCTCAGTGGGAGACTCAGCACAGATGGTTTAAAGGGCTGTTGTAAGGACTGAAATAGTCTCTGGACTTCCCAAAAGTCTTAATCTCTTTAGGGCAATGATAGCTTGTACCAGCATACAAAGATCTGTGAAAGCTTCTGCTTGCAGAACTCCCATACTCCAACTACTTCACCATTTTAAATAGTTCCTATGTCTATTCCATATAGAAATCAATTTGCCCTAGTTTTCACTAGAATATGAAAGAAAAAATGATGTAGAAAAAAAGTTGGAAGAGACTTGCTATTGGAATGTTAGGGAAAAAACATACCCTGTCTCACTCCCAGAAGCATTTAATTTATGGTACTTCTCCCACCCCTGCTCAGGTCAGAAGTTTAATTACATGACTAATGTAAGCTTAAGATACATTCAATAAAGTTGTAGACACGGTCAGATGTCTGAAATATCAACTGTAAACAAGAATCTGACTCTGAATCTTTTGAAAACCATTCAAACTCAGAGACATTTTAATGGGGTTTGAGCTTTGTTATTGTATTGTACATGTAGAGCGAGTGTTGAGAGTTGGCTTTTAGGTGATGATGAAAAGTGTACCCCTAAGAAAATGCTATCATTAAATATTTGATTTCATAACAGTAAAAATATTAATCTCTGTCTTGAGAAATATCCAGTGAGGGTAGTGGTTTGATGCATGTCAAAATTCATCTGGCAGATCCTAATGGGCCTCTGCCTCTGTCTTATGAGTTGTTGTTATATTGACCTGGACAATATGACTGGAACTTAGTAACATCTTAAATCTGCATATTGCCATTTTCTAAAGAGTTGCACTGCTCTTGCCATGTCATGTTGATAAACTGGAAATTTACTGTGTCTACTTTTTAGAGAAGTTCAAGCAGGAAGCTTTGAAACCTGCTGATCCAAGGCGGTGGTCACTAGTGATGTTTCCAAATTTAGACAAAACGTTTAGAGCAGAGACTTGCTGTCACAAACCTTTTCCAAAACTCTGATCATGATAGAACACTTAGGAGGCAGAGTCTCCTTGAGCCAGTGTTGAGTTTCTAGACAATGCTAGACAGAACAACCTCACAACCCAGGTAATGTTTGTAATGAATTGAGCCTTCTAGGGCTCTGCATGTTATACTGCAAGCCATCCTTCCATTTCTTTAGCTCCAGGCCTGTGAAATGGTATTTTAAAGGTTCATTATAGAAGAATGCCAGATGATCTAATGTTATTACTTTTGTAATAATATGATTCTGGTTCAAAGTTAGGGATCGTTCTTGATGACTTTATTATTCTGTGTTAGACACTTTGTCCTTTGGAGAATAATTTTTACATTTAATTAAATTAAATGGCCCAATGTTTCTAATATCAATGTTATTTTATTTCAAAGTTCACTCCTGTTCTCAGCTTCAGCTGTCATTATGACACATCAGCACTTAAGCTTGCTCCAGTGTAGAAATTTTCAGGCTTAATGGGTCTGCTTATCTCACCCTGAAATTTCAGAGTAAGCTTTAAATATTTATGCAGATAATTAATTTTTGCTGTTCCTATACAGGATTGACATCTTCAAGTATGTGATATATGGTGTAGCAGCTGCATTCTTTGTATATGGCATTTTGCTGATGGTGGAGGGATTCTTTACAACTGGTGCCATCAAGGATCTCTATGGAGATTTCAAAATCACCACTTGCGGCAGATGTGTCAGCGCCTGGGTAAGTGGTTAAGATCGCTTTTGTATTTCAACATCTTTTGTATATTTTTTGGTGCCTTGTGACGTTAATTTTTTGTTTTTCTTTAATATTTTGTGATACTGAAGTTTAGTGGTTAAAAATTACAGCAAAGGAAAAGAGAGAGCTGCAATGGTTCTCTATATTGGTTAAACACTGTTAGGAGCAATTAATTCCACGAGTTGAACTGAAAAGCTTGTTACCTCAGCAACATAAACTGTTCTGGACAGAATTAAAATTGTGTAATGCCTTCAGCTCTACTGGACAGGAAATACTTTTCTGACTAATATTTTCAGTTATTTTAGGAATCTTTCCTGTTCCTAAAAGGAACATTTGGTTTCTAAATGGAAAACAGCCCATTTTTACTGCTGAGTTAATCTCTGACTTGGGGAAACCATTCATTTATGACCCTGAAAAATCTAGATTCAAAAAATTCTGATTTGTATTGGAACTTAAATGGAAGTTTGTCATACTAAAATTGTTTGAGCAGGGATGATCATTTTAACATCTCTGTTCAATAGCAGGTAAGTAACTAACTTTTTTGGTATTTAACTATCCTGTATCTAAGGCAGGAGGTCTGTGTGTTTGGTAAATGCTGGAGTTGGATACTTCTGCAAACACCATCAGTATCAACATTTCATTTTTTGCTTTATTAGCAAGAAATTATATATAAAATAGTAGCCAGGGTTGGGTTTCCCATTGTATCCTACTACAGCTGTCAATATTTATTGAACTGGAACACAGGCTAAAAACAAATATAAGCAATAGATACTTCCAGTCATACAAAGGCAGGATTGTATGGATTTTGGATATCCTGACATTTAAAGTTAAACTGAACACAGATGTTCAGTTCATGTTGTTTATTGGGGAATACATCATGTATGCCATTGCTACATAGATGTAACATGTTCCACAGTAATCCTGTGATTTCATCTTTTTTTTCTGTTGTTCCTGTCAAATGCCACTGTATGATTTTGGTTTGAAACCTTTAAATAAATGCATTAAAAAAAACCTGAAAACATTTTAAATAAAGAGCAGTCATTGCTTATAACAACACTGCTTTCATCTCCTGGAAAGAAATCTCTAATCTATATTCACTGAGAACATACTAAGCTAGTTCAAATTCTGTACAGAGCAGCAAAATTTTCAGAACATTATTTTTCTTCACAGCTCCCATGAATGCCTGTCCTCAGTATTGCAGCAGAGCAGTGCTGCATCCTCCCACAGTTTTGACGCCCTTGCAGTATTAACTGTAACTCTGTAGTATGTTTCTAGAAGAAATGAACAGTTAAACAACTATCCTAAGGTTAATAATACCTTTTTATGAGCCATTTGTTGAATTAATTCCTTCAGCATTTCAATTTCCTCATCAGTAACTTGCATTGTTTGTGTTTTACTTTAAGAAACCTTGAGTTGATACATATTGTGCAGCTAAGTTTAAGGCTGTATACTGTTTATAATTGCAATTAAAATAACCCATAAATTATTTTGAGTTAAATACATTGTTGTCATTAATTTTGCGGTCAGTGGAAGTTTTTTTCTTTTTCCTCGGTGAAAAAAAACCCAACAATACAAACAAACCTGCTGTTTGAATACTTGTTTTATTTTGATGATATGCGAGTAAGATTGCTATACAGATGTCTGGAGCTATTTTGGATTCTTACTCTGGTTTTAGTGTCTGTGCTCTAGAGATCTGAGAGTAAGACAGTATATGCAGGATTTTTGCCATTTAAAACTTGATATTCTTTTTGACTATGTTGATTTTCATTACTTCATATTTAAAATTCTCAGGCTGCAAATAACAGTTTATAGTAAAAAAAAAACCAAAAAAACAAAACAACAAAAACACACATTTGAAATTAGAAAATATTTCTTTCCAGCAGTGGTATGTTTAGAATTTACTCAGTTCCTTAAAACATGCAATGATATGAAGAAATAAGATCAAAGAACAAGAAAAAGAAGACTGGAGAGGTAAATCAAACCTAATCAATATTGTGTGTCAAGGCCTGATTGGACAATTGCTATGAAAATTTTCTGTAATAAATTCTGTTGTACAGTTGCCAAAATGAGAGAATGCTATTGAAAGGGGTCAGCAGATGCTGGAGGTTGCAAGAAAGCTTCCTTGTATATAATTTTGAAAGAGTAATTTTGTAAATATTAAAATCTAAGCTGTGAAAGACTAAAGAGCTGATTTTTTTTAGCCATACCTTAAAACTAACATAAATGTACACACAGGGTATTTGTTGTTTTGAAGAATTAAAACTGTAAAAATGGCTCCACATCAAAAACACTGTGCAAAAAAATCCAGTTGTGACTATGATTTCACATCTAATTTATGTCTTTCTAAATAGCGGTTTAACATGTTAAAGTCTGAAAATTAAATCCTTCAGCTTTACCATTGGTACCAGTTGTTCTCATTAATATTTTGCATAAGCAAATTTGTTTTGTCTGTGACTAAACCTATTATGAAGATGGAGGGAAAAAAATCAATTAAAAAAATTGTAGGAGAAAAAGTTTATTTTAATTTTGTATGGACAAGCTGTATTTTTATATATAGATACACAAAAAGTAACATATTTTTCTCTTTCTTAAGATATGTTCTTTGAAAAGCAGGCTTTTAAGAACAATGGAAGCCAACATCTGTAGGAACTTTTCATGTGCTCTTCCTGACATCCTTCCTTAGCTGCAAATAGCTTTGCATGGTCAAAAGGAATTTTTTTTGCCTGAAGTAATGGAAGAAGAAAGAGCTCAACCTAACCTTTCCAGTGACTGTATAGCTGATCAGTCAGCTGATCTGAGCATTCAGAGGCTTAGCATCCAAGTCATGCCAGTGCTGCATTGAAGTATAGCCTCTCATGTCTGGGAGAGCCTGTGAAAGCGACAGTGAAGAGTCTCATTGGCAATGTTTGCAGAATTAATTTACTGTGAAAAGTAAAACGAAAGGAATAAACTATTGCCAGTCACATTCGAGGAGAGATGACTTTGTTTTTAGTCTTCGTTTTTCAATGCCAGAACATCCTTTCAGAATATTAAGTAAAAGGTTATATATAACTGTACTGCATCATGATTACTGAAGAATGGGAGACAGGCCTGAAGCCAACTGTGACACTGTTCACGTTTGTGATTTAGTACCCTTCCTATTTATATTCATCTAACTTGGTATTGGAAAGCCTCATAAACACCTTGTTTTAGAATATCTGCTTACAGAGTCAATTAAAAAAAAAAAAGAAAGAAACACAATGAGGCTTTTTCCTCATTTTATGCTATGAAATGGGAAAAGAGAATTTTTTTTATTTCATCACAAAACAGTGCATGAAGACTTCATCCTGACAGTTGTATTTCTTTGTATCTTCCTTGTTAAAAGAACCTGTTGCCATTCTAGAGAAAGAAGTTTTATATTCTAAATTGCACTGACTTATATTTCTTCTGTATCTTTAGTGTTTAGGAAGTTTTTATTTTACTGACTGACGAGGATTTTTCTGCCTTTGAAAATAGTTTTGGCTACCTGAATACCTATGCGTGATTTAACCCATGCTTCATTGAGTGCTTACACTAAAACATGAAAGTACCAAAATATTTCCAGATTTTATTTCACAAGAAAAAACATGGAAGAAAAAACATGGAAGCTGCACAAATGCTTGGAAAAACCATCTGTGAACTTGTCACTTCATCTTGTCCTTACCAGACCAGTTTTTCTAGAGGCAGCAAAACTGCATCATATTGACATTTGATTCTTTGTGTAACAGGAGGAAGAGAGTTCAGTGCAGGCTCAGCTGGCTTTCCCACCCAGAACAGATGCGTTTTTTCTGAATGCTAGAAATGAAGCTCTCATTTCTGAAAATTAGATACCATATCTGAATATTCTGGTGGAAAAATGCTGAGCTGACAGACAAGGAGACCTTGCTTCTGATTAAATACTGCTCTATTTGAGGAATGCAGAATGTTTCATACCACTATGATTCTTCATTTATGAGAAATAAAGGACCTTCTCTCCAAGACAGCAGATGTACTTATGGGTCTAGAATCCTTTAATCCAATCAAATAAGGAAAGGGTCTAAAAACCACTTGTCCCCATACACCTTAAGCAGCGTATGTCGTAAGTAGTTTCAGACAGTGACATGGGAAATTGGGAAGGTGAGATTCATATGGTGCTCTGACCTTTCCGACAGCATAGTTGAAAATCAGAAACATGAATTATTGCCAGAAATTACCCACCCAGAATGGTGAAGTCAACTTCAGTCAACTATACTGATGTATCCCACCTAACTAGGAATGTCACTAAGGTTGTCAAGGTTGCCTATGGTCCTTCAGTAGTTAAAGGAGAGAGAGGGTTAGACAGACATTCTCAGATGGGCTGAATTTTTCTGCAAGTGACTGTCCTATTTTCTGCAAAAAGAATAACCCTCAAGTCTTTTAAGTTATGTCTTTTATATTAAGCACTTCAATCAACTATGTACATTTAGTTGCGTATATCCTGCTTGGTCCCTTTAGTCAGAGGTTAGGAATAACATTTGCTATCTAAACGCTACTGTTAGTAGATGAAATACAATATATTAGCAAATTTACAGATTTCTGGAATTTGTCTGATCCCTGGATACTAGACCAGTGTCAGAATTTCTTTAGGCTTCCTTGCAATCTTCTGCACTTGTTCTTGAAATAGGAAGGACAAGCCTTAGTGATACTTCAGAACTCAGCTGAGCAGTTAAGACAATCATCTTTATGCTGCTGCTCTTCATAATACATATATTATGCTGGTATTAATATAGATATGGTTCCTAAAAAAGAGAAAAGAATGCAAGTTATTTTTTTCTCTTTGTTATACTTTGAGAAATCTTTTGCAGTGAGCTCAGAAATTATTTTTTAATATATTTATAGGTCCTGATTGTACTTTTGATCTGTCTTATTTCTGAAATCTGTCCAGACTTTTTTTTTGTTTTCCTTTATTGTGTACTGCCAGATTTTCTCACTTAGGGATATTGTACTAATATAATCATACTTTCATCTGATCCTTCCTTGTCTCACATAACTTGTCCTGTGTTGTATGTGCAGCTCTTTTGTGGGCTGCAGTGTTCATTACTTCCTTTAACAGAGGAGCGTGCCAGATGTAATATGCCTTGCCAGCAGCTTCTCTTGGTCTTCCTGCTTGCTGACGGAAAGGTTATTGCTGGAGATAAACCAGACAAAATGCTTTTACTTCAGATTCTGCTGCATGTCTTGCACATCAAGGACGGAATTTTTTCTTGGCATGTAAACTCAGTCAATAAGTAGCTTTTGTTAATGAAGCTGCTTTCTGAAAATGTGCTGTCATACATTTCCAAAGTATGCTTGACCGTGGGAGCTGTTCCACTTTCTCCATGGGCTTTACCTTTCTATTATGGATTGTCACAAGTTGTTCAAGATGATAGCTTTATTTCCCCTGTGTTCAGATAATCCTTTTCAGTTGAATGCTTCACCCGATGATCAGAGTTTTCCCTGATCCTTGTTCTCACCCTGCTCCCTTACTACTTTTCATTGCATCTAGACATCTTACTCTTTTTATAGTTATTTATATCTTTGAATGCCAGTGACATTATCCTAAATTCATGATTTTTTATGGTGTAAGGTGTAATCATTATCCACCCCCCATGGTTTCTCAGCCTGCTTGTTTCTCAGTTCTCTCAACTAAAGTTACTATTTCCCAATTCCATAGGAACTGTAAACAGTTCTTTGTTCTTCCTATTGATGTTTTATAAATTCATAGTTAGCTTTGTATATATTTTTTGGCATTGCTTCCCCTGGAAGTCGGGAAACTTGTAAATATATCCCCTCACTGTTTGTATCCTCTTTCTTTTTTTTGTTTTGTTTGTATGATGACTAGTGTTCAAGTTAAGCTTGATAGAATTGGCAAACTAGAGTACTTTTATCAATACTTCTTTCAGCTGAAGAACTTTAACATTTAAAGTCACATTTTTAGAATTCCTTGGCTGATTAAAAGCCATGTCTCCATGCTATTGATTTTCAATGCTTGGCAAGACAGCAAATCAGAAAGGGAGGTCCCTGTCCCTTCTTTCTCTCCTAGGCTTCTCAAAACCCTGATTTGAGAATATTAAGTTAATAACCCCTGATATTAAGAATATATAAAGAACACATGTTCTTATTTTTGACAGCCAAGTATAAACTTTGACTAGTTAGAGAAGTTATAAGTATTATTTCTGCTTTCTGGTTTAAGTCTCACTGTCTTGTTTCCAAGTGCAAACCATGCATTTTTCCTAAACAAAAATCGCAGTCTTGGCAATGTGAAAAACACAAACAATTTTTGTAGTGCAATCTTTTCCCAGCTGAGTGTTACATCTTCTGTGTATAGAAAGCTTGCCACCACTGAAATCACTGCAGTATGTATCCCAATTTTATAAATAGGTTATCAACTATTTGGAAGCAAAATACCTGGAAAATTTACTGCTAAGACCAGCCTGTATTGGCAGGGAGTAGGTCATGATGAAACTGATTGTTTTTCATATGGTATGTCTTTGAATTGAATAGTAATGTGGCATGAACATAGTCTGAAGAGACCATGAAGAGTATTTACGTGCAGATATGTACTCCATACTTTAAAAAAAAATAAAATTAAAACCAAATGATGTATCTGTAATCACCTTTAGCTACAAAGCCAATAGCTTAGCTGTACTCCCAGACAGTGTTAGAAAAACATCACCAAAAAGAAAACTAGAAGGAGGAAAATAACTTTGAGAATGTGAAAATATAAGCATATGCATTTTGAGAAAAAGTAATTACTATCTGGAAGATTGTAAAATTAAATAGGAAATTCTGCTGTTTTTAAGTAGCAGTAAAGATCCAAAGATACATTTTTGTAGGGCTTCAGAAGCCTGTTGGACTACAGAAATTAATGTCTTGCCTAAAGGACATATAAAATAACTAATGTTAACAACTTTAAGTAACACGATACTACAAAATCATCAACATTCTAAAGAAAATTAAGAAGTAAAAGGAAAATTAGAATATTTGGTTTACAAGGAAGTACCAGAGACAAATTATATGATCTTCAGGGAAAATATTTCAACCGTGAATTACACATTTAAAGGAAATTTTAGAAAAATATATATGCAGATGAAAACCAGAAAGTAACAGTGAGAATTGCTCCTAATTTTGTAAAAATCAATTTTTCTTCCATCTAAACTATTTGTAGAAGAAAAATGTTTAAAAAACCCCAAACAAGACTGTTCTGTAAAATGAAATTTCTATTTTCTGGGATTTAAGAATTTTCTGATATTAGATTTTAACAATCAAAGGAATGTCACATTTAGTATTATTTAGTATACGGATGAACTGTAATTAGGCAAACCTGGGAAGTCTGTCCTTCTACGAAAAGAAATTGGGACCAATATTGGCTTTTCCTTTTTTTTTTTTACCCTCCTGAAGCAGTTGACTTGAATGCAAGCCAAGAAGAATCAACCACATGACAGTAATAGCATACCATGAAATCTATCCATGTTTCAACAAGTCTCTTGGAGCTGTGCCTGGGAGTATAATATGTTAGAGAGAAAGAGAGAGATGAACATGTTTTGTAGAGACAATACTAAATGTCCAACAAGTGATTGCTAGCTATGAGTGTGATATTATAGACCAAGAAGAAAAGACTTTGTAAGTGTGTATTTTCTGTGATTTACAGTGCATTTAGTGGTAATATCAAAACAAGTGTCTTCCAGCAGCATTGTATGTAAATGCAATAAATTGAAATACTTTTGCTTTGTCTCTTTTCCTTCTTTTGATGAATGATGCATGAATTTGGAGATGCTAGTTAGCACAGCCGTGAGAATGTTGGAGGCCATTTTCTTGTGAGCTACTCACCATCCTTCTTAGACACATTTCGATTTTATACTGTGTGTGCAAGAGGGTCCATGCATACAGAGATTGGTTAGGGTGGCAAAGGATGATCTGTAACATTGATAAATCCATGAGTTTAAAGACATTTGTATTATTTCTTTTCAATTTCTGAATTATGTAGGTTTAAATAAGTAATATTTCTGGTTCTGGACAACATTTTAAAGTAATCAACAAAGGCTGTTTTAGCTTCTGCATTGTAAATTATTTTACAGAGGAATTCAGCAAGTTTTCTACTTGTTCTCTTTCATATTTGCATGTGGGGAATTAAACATTTAAGATGATGTTGCAGAAAACATAAAAAATTGGGAAAAGGTTGATTAGTCTTTAAAGATACTAAAAATTGCAAAAATCTACTGGATGAATTCTGAACCTCTCAAAAGTGAGAAGAACTCAACACCTGCAGTGTAATAGTACCAATGGTGAACAGGAACAAAATATCTAATCTTTATACTAATCTGTCATAAAAGTTTATTGGTTAAAGCACTGTAGATGTAAGGTACTAGTCAGAACCCCGCAGTATAAAAAATTGAATGCAAATGAACAATATGTTTGAGATAGGAATATGTGTAGTACTTTTAAATCTGACTTCTCTTAAACTGAAGAAAGAACTGTGCATTCTATCAGTACAACTTCATCAAGACAAATTTCAGCATTTAAAAAATATGTGGAAACTGCAATGAATAATTTTAAAAGAATATGTAAATGTGTTTATAGAGAATGCACATAGGATAAGGAGACAGCAATATTAACTCAGAGGAATTTCTTCTAGGAAAAATGAACAAGACAGGAAGAAAACCTGAAAGCCAAGGTTACTTATGAATTTGAAGTTGGGAAAAGTGGTAAAGTTAAAATTTTTATCAGTATTGAAATCAAATATATGGGCAATTGAACGTGAGTGGGAAGTTTGAGAGGCTAGGCAATTGAGGAACAAATTGAAAAGATCTTTCCATTCATGCTGTGAGTGGCCATCAAATGGTACACAGGGCCTTGCTCTGACATGCAGCTGGGAAAGTGCACTCAGAACAACTGCATAGTGCACTGTGCAGGTCAGCTGCTTCCCAGTATTCCGTAAGAGAAAGCCAGGCTAACCTGGGCTCACCTTATGTGATGTCCAGCACTGAAGCACAATAGGCTTTGGGCAGGATGGAAGTACATGATCTCTGTAGATGCAGTTTTGATCTCTGGCAAAAACTGTCAAAAGGAATTTCTGAGGCTGTGAAGAGATTTCTTAGATCATCTAGCTGAAAATAAACATTTTGTGTCTGTATGTGTGTGATAGGATAATAAATCTAGATGAAATATAAACACAGCATTATGTACATGCTTTTGCAACTCCCTGGGTTGAGAGCTCATGTCAGGGGGTTCATCTAAAATAAATATATGACTGGGTTGAAAGAAAGTGTAAAGGTAAGTACTGAGTGGTTTAGAACAAAGAAAAACTTACATGACAACATGAATTTTCTGGAATTACATTTTTGTATTCTGTATTATTTTTCTTCTTATAAGCAGTAGTGTCCTCAGGAAGTTCAATTTGTTTCCATTTCAGTCCGTGTCTCTCTGTAATAACACTACCTTCTACATATGACTTCACTGTCTCTGTCCCTAGGGTCACTGAAGCCATCATACAGTGTTTCTTCAGGGGTATTAAAATATTTATAGCAAAACTAAAACAAGAACAGTGTTTGAAATTTAATGAATGTGCTTTTCATGGGGCAAGTACCCATAAATTAGAAAGAAGGAAGGAAAAAAATAAAGCAATAACAGAAATCTTGATTTTATTAAAATAGAATTTGGGTGTTTTCTGTGGAAACAGAATTTCAACCAGCTATGACCATCATGAAAACTGTTATGCTGTATACATACTATATCAGAATGCACTCTGAAATATCTACTTCCTGACATTGGTCTGTTTTTATGAAAAGAAATCTTTCCAGAAGGTTCATGATCTGCCTACTTTGATAATTCATAACTCAAGAAAGCCATTACTGCTGCTGAAAGGTTTACATAATCTGGCAAGAGGGTTTTATCAGACTTGGTGTTGGTACAAGAAAATAACCACTACAAAGGTTAAAGATTTGTTTTGTTCAAATAATTATTCACTTTAGCTATTCTTTGTCAATGTGAATGGAGTATCAATCAGGGATGGTAGATGAATTTCACTATCACTTCCAGTTTGTTTTGGGTTTATATGCTTGGCTTCTTAGACTGAAAATCAAACTGATCAGAGAAAGTAATTTTCGCTATAAACACAATAGGTAGCATAGTAAAGAACAGACTGTGATACCTCTTTAAGATGCTGTACTGCTATTTCAGAAATCTTCAGCTTGTCACACAGCAGAATGCTACTTCAAAGGAGAAAGATCCCTTTGAATCTCAGGAGATTGAGTTCTGAATTTAATTCCTGGAGAAAACAGGCTCCTTAAGCACTCATTGCAAGTTCTCTAGAGCAAAGAAGGAAGATTTTAATAGCAGAGAAAATTATCTAAAAAGAGACTTTAGTCTTTCCTGTGTTTTGTTTTGGTGTTTTGGTTTTGGTTTGTTTTTGTTTAACATAATTCACAATTTAATTCAATTCTAACCAGAATTTATAATCTAACACCTCCTATTGCTAGAAACTAATAACTTCTTGCGCAAAATTACCTTTTTTTTTCCCCCCTGCCCTTACAGCAGAAGTGAATTACTACCCAGATCACATTTCTGTGGTTTGCTTCACTGATATCAGTGGTAGCAGCTTCCAGGCATAACTCATGTCTGCCAGGTGGTTTTGTATTTTAGTTACTGTTATTTAAAACAAAAGAAGTTTCTGTATTTTTTCCCTCTGTCTTCTTGATGTTATTCCATAAAATTCAGCATATAATTGGACCCTGGCTCTTCAGCTAGAAGTGACTGAATGAGGAAAACTGAAGTTCTTCCTTTCCTAAAATGTGTTTTTAAAATGAGATCATCACTTGAGCCATTTTTTCTAAGGTAAACAATCAGATTCATGTTTTTTAAAGACAACCCCTTCCATAAACAAGCAGGCAATTCTCTCTGAGAAGGCAGCTTTTGTGACTCACAGCAACTATCATCTGACAGATTTCTTCTGCTATTTTATGCCCAAGGCAGATTTTTTTTACAGGCTAATAAGCTCTGGGTTTTTTCCCCCTTTTTGATGTACAAATGCTTTGTATTATCTTGGTAGAAATTTTAAGCAAGCTTCCTAAGTAAACAAAGCTACAGGGAGTTTTATACTTACTAAAGATCAGAAAGTAAAAAGATATTAAATAGGTATTTTAATTCTCATAGTAAGCCTGATCTTTTTCCTCCATTTGATGACAATCACACAATAGGAAGATTCTCAAATCTGTATGGAGCCCAGTCATAAAAACAGATATTACATTTTAGTAATGTAACTAATATAAAAGATTTAGGAATCCATTTAATTATTATGGATGTGCTGCACTGAGAGATATACTAAATTTATTAAATAGTACTTATTTCAAAAATTCTAGAAGGAATCTCAAAAGTAAGGCTTCAGACAATTGTTTTTGACAAACTCATATAATGTAAGCTAGGAGGCTGGTTTTACTTTTAAAATTCTTCTAGGATATAGTCAAATGAGAATTTAAGGTCTGTACCGAGACAGTCTTATTTCTTGCTCCTGCCTAACAAAAAAATGAATGCAACTCTTTAGCCTGATAATAAATTAAGATCAGATGTAGCACTTCAGTTGAAAATTCATAGCCCTGAAGTGAATCTACATTTCTAAGTAATTTTCCAGGTACTTATTTGTAAATGACTACCTGAGGCTGAACCAGATGTTGTTTCATTAGCTTTAACACTGTAATATGGAGAGGAAAAAGAAAAGAAAACAGTAAAAGAACTATAACAAAAACCAAAACCAAACCAACAAAACAAACAAATAAAACAGAGCAGGGACAGAACAGTATTTATTTTGGTTTGACAATTTTTTTCTGCAATAGATGGAATAGAATTTCCATTATATCAAGCAACTGAAACATGAAAAAGTCTACTGTAACATTCATTTATGAATCATGCTATCACTTTCTCTATTTTATTGGTTGGTTTTCTAGTAAGTATGTTTTTGGGAAAAGTTCAAAAGGAAGACAGCCCCTGTCTGCAGCAATGCATTTTCAAAAATCTTCAAGCATAAATTAGACACATCAGTTTTCCTTTTAAACAAGTTTGATGCTGAGGTAAAAGTTTAAATAGTTTATAATTTCCAAAATGGCAGGTAAAGCATGAGTACTGAAGCATGGAGTACTAACTAAAGGAAAGGATCAAAAGCAGATACCAAAATTATTAAACAGAATACTTCTAGTCTGTTCCACTTTATTCTTTACTTTCCTGCATCCTTCAGATGATTATTTGTAGTGCTATAAATTCTCCAGCTTTTCAAACTACTTCTGAAAGTCTCATTTACCTAAAGACAATCAGGAAAAATTGATTTGAAATTAATTTTGAACTAGATTAATTAAACTACATTAAATTCCTATGTAAATATACTTCTTTGGCACTAAAATTACTTTTATTTAATAGTACTTGGAAGTGAGTGAAAGTAATCAAATTAAGATCTCTTTAATATAGATTAGCACATCCATCCCATAAGTTCAAAGCAATAAAACTACCTCATCTAAAATTCAAACCTTTTGTTGTTCCGGATTGCTTTTCCTGTGCAGGTCCACTTGGATAAATCCTGTGCTTACAATTTTTACTATGATTTAAAACCTTTTAGAGTCTGACCTTATTTGATTTCCCTAACTAGAATCTGTATTTATATTAGACTTTTCCCTTTACTGCTTGATGTGAAAGATCCTACATTAAAATAAACAAACAAAAAACAAACAGACAAAAGAACAAGAAAATGTCTTC
The DNA here is from genome assembly GCA_013396755.1 of Sclerurus mexicanus. Lineage (NCBI taxonomy): Eukaryota > Metazoa > Chordata > Aves > Passeriformes > Furnariidae > Sclerurus > Sclerurus mexicanus. The sequence goes on along the minus strand of VWZF01001682.1, from coordinate 122,836 downwards.
CTTTCCCCCTTTATTTCTTAAAACTCTTTAAGGTTTCATTTTGAGCAGATTGTGGACCAGCTTATTCAACTTTCAAAAATAGCTCTTATTTCTTATTTTCAATGTTTTACTGAGGTAAGCAGCTAGAAAAATGTTAATGTGGTGAAATTTTATTGTTTCAGTAATGTGTTTAGATTAATCAGAATTTCTGAAACTACCAAATCCCGGGGCTATTTGGATTCAGCTTGTAGAGACTGACTTGTCTTCCACATTTAACCATGTAGGCTCTTCATTTCCCTTCAACAGCATAAAATGAAAAAATGATTTCTCATTGATGAATATGACTGCCAGTGGTCTCAGGTTAGCAGAAGAACAGCAAGGTAGCATGCTTACAAATTTACAGGAGCTCAGGGTGCCAACATAACTACTGGTCCCGAAGGCAAGTAGAGTTCAATGCCTCCTGCAGGCAGATTGCTACGCTCCTGAGGCTTATGGCTAAGGAAAAAAAATATGCAGCCTTTGTAGTTTAATGCATTTCTAATTAAGAAAGGTAAGCACTGTATTTTTTTTATTAATTGTGCATTCCGTTGTATAGACCCTAAATATGTCTAAATGCAATAACAGAATGGCAAATATATTGTCTCATTGGTTCATTGCAAAATGGATTTACCAGTGAGATTTTGAAGCAGTCATAAATTCATTTTTATCAAGACCCAGATATTAAAAGCAAAAGCAAATGAAGCCTATGATGTTTAATTTTTCGCATCATGATTGATAGAGGATGAAACAACCATGTGGCCACTTGTCTAAACTACAGAGTAGTGGTGCTGCTTCACAAAGCATGCAGCAATCTGTACTTCAGGTGGTGTGCCTTGCATCAATCACACGCCCAAGGGCGTGAGGAATAAGCTTCCAGTTTTGAAAGCATAACTGCTTGTTCTTCAGAATCATTGTGTTAGTGCTCTGGCACTCATTTTGACCAGATTATCAATAGATTATTAGACCAAAACCATAAATCAAATAGGGACAGAATCTGACAAAATCAGTCAGAAATGCATTTGTTACTTCTCTGGGATTCCCTTTTTTGCAATGGAGTATCAATTAAGTTCTGACTTATCACTGGTTTTGTTTTTCCCTCTTTTACTGCAGTTTATTATGCTGACATACATCTTCATGTTGGCCTGGCTTGGGGTTACAGCTTTCACTTCTCTGCCTGTTTACATGTACTTCAACCTGTGGACCATTTGCCGAAATGCCACCATAGTGGATGGAGCTAATCTCTGCTTGGATCTTCGTCAGTATGGTATGTGAATGAAGATCACTGAATATAGAGCAAGATTTCACAAAATCGTTAAGTGTTTCTCTCTATCCTTTTGCTCACTAGTCAAAACAGCATATGAGAGATCTGCATTTCCAGACCTGATAAAATTGAGTCAACCTTGTCCATCTTTCCAGAGTACTGAAAATTTGGCTTGGGGCTTGTGTTTAGTCTTGTCTTTTAAAATTGCTGGAACTCACATAAAATAGTTACCTGGAGAATGATTCTTTAACCTTGTGGTAGAACACTGACTTTGAGATGTGGGACCCTGGGGTATCATCTGTCTATGCAGAGGTGAATTTGGACAGGACAAAATTCATTGGTTTCAAAAATTTTGTTGAGGACCAGCAACATAAATTGTAGCATCATAGGAGGCTGATGGAGAAAGAGAGAGAGAGGGACTCAGTGGGACTAAAACCTGAGTGGTGGAGATTAGACTAGTGTGGGGATATACATAGACGTGTTTTGAGGGAATGGGAAATTTGGATAAAAAAGGATTTGGAATCTTAAAAGTGTGAGAATTCATGTGTGTGTGATGGTAATTAAATTCCTCTCTTCCACAAGACTTATTTGATTCTAGATGTTCTGGTCTCAATGGTTTCTCAACTCACAGAATTTTGGATAATCTTGTTTTCATGAGACAGTTCCTTGACTCTCTTTTGTTGCCTTAATCACAGTATATTTTAACTGTTATTTTGAGATATAAAAGATGCTGTACTGCTTGGAAATGAAACAGTTTCATTCACAGTGAACATTTCAGTTGACATGAAATAAAATTTTTGACATTATTGGTGTCATGAGGGAAAAAAAGTTTCATTTTTTTATTTATTGTGGCTTTTCTTTCCTAATCTGCATGACAGGTCAGTTGAGAAAGTAATTATCAGGTTCCATCAAGATAGGTTCCATCAAGAGGTTTAATTTTTTTTCTATGGCTTTTTTTTTAATATTCATGTCTGTTTTTTTATTAATTCTATTTAAAATATGCAATAACAATAACATATAGAGTGTATATTCTGTGAGTGTACCTGTTTCCTATGGATTGAGTTCAAAAGCCAATGACTACTAATTGGAAAGAGCAGTACCATTTTTCATGATAACTGAGTTATTGCAGTTTTCTTCAAGCAAGTCTTTGATTTATTATCTGGACACTAACTAAAGGAAGCAAGGTAGCAGATTCTAGTTATCCTTGCTGATAGAGAAAATAATGTTACAACAAAGTATTTATTAGGGTAGTGTTATTTTATAACTTGTGAAAAAAAGCTTTTTACCAGATCAACATGTTTGAAAACAATATACAGCACATTTCTCCACGTGAGCGTAGAGAATGCTTGTGAACAGGATAAGTGTATACACTGCTTGCAAATAGAATTCTGGTGTTTTGATTGTTGTGCTGATCAAAATGAGGAATTAAGATATTTTCAAAAATGGCTGAAATTATTATCTGCATGTTTTTTACTAGGACTTTTACCAAACAGATGATAAGTTAGGTCTGTGGTGGCTGAAATTATCACAGAACCCGAGAATCCTAAAATAGTTTGGGTTGGAACAGACCTTAAACATCATCCAGTTCCAATCCCCAGTCATGGGCAGAGAGAACTTCCTCTAGATCAGGTTATTCTTCAGGTTGGCATTCAATGCTTACAGGAATAGGACATCCACCACTTCTCAGGGAAACATGATCCAATGCCTTAACACCCTCACAGTATGGAATTTCTTTCTTATATCTAATCTAAACTTACCCTCTTTCAGTTTAAGCCCTTACCCCTTGTTCTATTACCATGTAGCTTTGCCTAAAGTCCCTCTCCAGCTCTCTTGTCGACTCCTTTTGTTACTGGAAAATTGCTATAAGGTCTCCCCAGAGCCTTCTCTTCTCCAGGCTGTGCAATCCCAACTGTCTCAGATTGTCTTCACAGGAGAGTCGCTCCAGACCCCTGGTTGTCGAAAAATCAGACTTTCAGTGTTTAAAAAGTTCTGCAAAGCAGCCTAGAATTTGTAATTCTTAGCTTTTCTCACATGAAGTAAGTTGATATATTTTAGGAATACCAAATAATGTGAATATTTATTCTTCTTCAGGTATTGTAACTATTGGAGAAGAAAAGAAGGTTTGCACCTCATCAGAAAGTTTCATCAAGATGTGCGACTCTAATGAGGTGAATAAGTGTGATAATATTTTTGGCAAATCCATGATATATGTTATAGCAGGAAGTAGCTGATATGTGTTTGCTTACTGTTAATGTTCTAATTACAGCAATGCTGATGAATAAAATCACAGTGAATCACAGTCTTTTACCAAGTACCAAATTTAGTCAGTGCAATTTCTCCAGCCATTTGTTTTCTAGATAGACTTATGGTTTGTTTGTTTAGAGTTTTTTCAATAATTCTATTATCATGTACTTTGTTACTGAGCTATTTATGAAAGCTAACAAACCTCCTGCACAATGAATAGGTCTATATATTGAATCACTGATTAAAGATCCTATGATTGCAGTTGAGACAGGAGAGAAAAGATTTCAAATGGATTTGGCCAAACCTTGTAGTAGCATTGTTTTTCCCTTGGGCAAATGTCACCCATTCCAGTGCAGCTGAGGTTTCTGGTTTTGTTTTAAAATAAAGGATGAAGGCAAGACAAAACAAAATTACGTCTACCTAAAACAAAGAGAGGCTAAAATCCCTCTGAAGTCAGAGGATGCTTTGCTAAATGTTTCTCTGTGTCTTACTGTGTCTGAACAAATCTTAGAGTGGAGGTACACAATCTGCCCTTATACCAAAACCATCTAATAACTTGCAGCTCTTCTGGTGTGATTGACTCTCTGGGGCTGCTGCGTAAACAAGGTCACTGAAATTTAAAATGAATGTAATCATTTGGTTTGGGGTGAAGTGAGGAAGGCTTTTAATTTGAATTATGCAAGTAACCTGGTTTATATTATATCACTATGAAAAAATTCGATTGGCAAATTTGGGAGAAAAGCAGATCAGTATATGAAGATGGAAAGTTACAGTTAAAAAAGGAAAAATGGGTCTTTCTTAGACTGTCTCTGCCACTAGAGAAGCCACCACAAACTTAAATCTGGTAAGGTAGTATTTTAACAAAAATATAAGTGCTAGAGTATTTATTTTTAGATAATTACTTTTCTTAATATTTTATTATCTAAATGTTTTTAAATAGAGTTATGTTTTTCCCCAATATGGATATTGTAACAAAACAAGCACAAGCACAATGATATGTAGTGATGCCAATTTCTTGGAAAAACTATTCCTAGTGATAACTTCTGTAGAAGTGTGGCACCAGGAAGGTAATTATTTGCAGTATATTATTGTGACTTTTTGTTTGGTTTCTGTTTGGTGTACAACCATGACAATCCCTTTCTTTGTCTCACTTTGCAGCTAAATATGACATTCCACTTGTTCATTGTGGCACTTGCTGGAGCTGGAGCAGCAGTCATTGCTATGGTAAGCTACTCAACACCCTACTCCTCATCTGAATTGCTAACACATTCTGATTCTGACTGAGGATCAGCTGTTCCATTTCCATACTATCACTCACTGCTATTACTGAAATATAATTCTGTAATTCAATGCTCTCTCTTATTTTCTTTTAACATATTGATGAGTTCCCTTCAAAGCAGAATACCATAATTAGTTTTTCAAAATAAAAGACACCTATAAGTACACGCTAAGAATTTTTATTATTCTCTTGCTGTGTTGAGAAAAGTGCTTGAATTCACGTGTTTGTCTCATGACCACAGTATTATACTTTTATGATCTCTGCTGTCCTGGGTATTCATGTGCTTCTATTTTCGGAGCAGAATCTTTCTGTCAATTCTGTAACTATGTGAATGTCTTGGTTTTTTTCTGTCAAGACTAATTTTTGTGCTTCTTTATAATGAAGATTTCTTTAAATTTGATGACATTTTGTCAATGAGAATGTTCCACTTAGAAAAAAAGTATGAGCTAGTACCCCGCTCTTCTGTCTTTTATCTGCTGTGTCTGCTTAAGCATAAAGATATTTTTAGACTCGTGATTCTGTACCAGTGTAGGTTTATATTATGCACACTGGAATGGAAATTGAAAAATAACTGTAACTTGGTACTGATGCATTCTTAAGAAGTGTTAGTGGTGGTGATTACTATATACTACTTATACTAGTAATTTTCTATTAAATTCTAGGGCCGTGATTTTTTGTTATCCTTAGAACTGCATTTATAAAAGAGAACAGTCAGAGAATATTCAATGAAGCTAGTATTCCTGTTGCATAAATGACTTTTTTTTGTTCTTCTCTTCAGAGAAGACACTTTTCAGTGTCACATGACACCCTGCCAACATAGCAGAGATAGCTAAATTATGCAATTTTTGTTTCAAGGCCACAAATAATAAGTATAATAGTAGAATAAAATTCATGTTAATAATTTAATTGATTTTCCAGACTGAGATTTGTCTCATTACAGCTGCAAAAATGGTGACCACATAGCAATTATTATAATATATAATTAGATTTAGAAAAGTATATCCAAGAGATTATTAGTTTTCCATTGCATTATTGTTTTGAAGTATATGCAGTAGTAATTATCAAATGCTATTTTGTTTAGATGAAAACTCTGCATTTCAAAGATGAGTTTTGAATCAGAATAGCTACCAAAATATATTTGGTGAACACTAGTATATCCTCACTGAAAGGAGATGAAGTAGGTACATTGAGCCATGTAGTTTAAATACACAATACTTTCAATGAAGTTTTAAGAAAAAACTTTTCAAAGCTCACCATATGAAGGATGCCACAGATGTGTTACACCAAGCACAAATCCCTTAGGAATTCACTTTGATGGTGCATATTTATTCACATATTTTTGAAGTGTTACCCATACCCAAGTGCGCTTTCTGTTGGATTCTGTGACTGCACAGAGCAGGCAAAATAACATTGTTTCAACAACAATATAAATTAATGTTCTAAGTTCTACTAAGTTGTGTAGTGTCCCACTGCTGGTAAATATAACTTCTATTAAATGTTTGCAACTGCGTTATATATCTTTCAATTTTGTAATTATAGTTTTTGCTTTTAACCCGCCATTGTAATCTGTTAGGTACCTTATGAAGACTAGCACATTCCAATTTCTGACAGTGGTTATTTCTAAACCAGCATACCAGACCACATTTACAGATTGAGCAGCATGCGTCACACTTGACACAGTAGCCCAAAGACAAGGGACAGGATATGAGGGAAAATTCAGAATTTTGTGATTGAACATGTAGATATTAACAGGCTCTTCTTTTAGGCAAGCTTACTTTCCCAAGGAAAAAAGTAATTTAATGGAGGAAAAATGAATTTGGGGTCCTAAATACCTCATCTAGGAAGAAGAAAACATCCTTTTTTTTCCCCAGAGCCTACAGTCAAATTGGTAGATGGACATAATGTACCAGCAGTGGACTAGGGTAAGAAACAAAATGTGCAGAATCCATTTAAGTCAGTGGGGACCAAATACCCTTCACTATATTTGCTGTTGAAAGAATAGTCACAAATATGAATTGATGATGTTTGTGTATATCCAGAACAGTAGCAGACCTCCATGTTTGTGAAACTCAACATGACTTAGCAGAAAAATGAGATTAAAGTACCAATCTTTTAGAAATAAGAATGCTTATGAATTTAATGCCCTCTTAAAACCTTTCTTGCAAACAGTGACTTTAAACTAGAATAGTCCATCTGACTAAAGTTGTAAGTGTATTTATGGCAGGTCATTAATAATAGTGAATCATCAGTGAGACTGCTGAGTAACTGAAAATCTGCTCTCTGAAATGACATGTTAAGTCATGACATCAATATACTCCACTATATCCTCATTTCTGGCTTTGTAGACATTTGTAAGTGCCAGATTATTTACTATCTGAAGTTTTCTTTAACTCTGTAATGTCAATATGGTTCTACGAAATTCACTAAAGAATCAGCTTGTTTGTAAATGTTAAGGCTATCTGTCCCCAGGATACTTTTCATGAACTGTATTTTGAAAATATATTCTAAAGAAATATATAATCTTTTATTGCAAATCACCACAAAAGAATTAATACTTGCAAAAGCATTTAGTCAAAAGTCACAATTTCCCCATATCTACTATTTTAACCTCTCTCTTTGTACATGAATGTTACTCTTTAGTCTGCAAAGGAGAATGTTGGTTTGGGGTTCAAAAGGAGAACTGTCCTATGTGTTAGGACAGATGTATTGAAAATCTCATCTTTTTTTACAGTATATGTCAGGAAAAGCTTTATTTTGCAGCAAAGAAAAATGTCAAATTGTTTGCTTTGAAAATTTATCTTTCTTAGACATCAGCCCAAGATGAAAAAAAACCCCAACCTGATAGATTTATTTTGTAAATGCTTTTTGTGAGTCTTGATCATGGAAAAAATAACTGGGACTTTGAATTCTGTTTGTACTATGTATGATCCTGAACAGTAATGTTTTTTCTTATGCCTGAATGGATACAGAAAAATCATTGCAGTAAAACATATTAGTTTTACTGCTGTTGGTGTTGTGTCCAATAGAAACAAAAAGCAGAAGCTGTTTAAATGTAAAATCTAGAATTCCAAAGAGTTCACTGTAAAGCCAGTATGCACCCCCGCTGTGATGTTTTCCCAAAACCACTACCATGAGATGCACTGTTTTCCTTTCCAAAAGTTGCTGAGTGGTCTAGTCTCTCTATCCAGTATGATTGTGCTCTTCTGCACGATATTAGACGCACGCAAGGGCAGAAAAAAATGTTCTTCAGATTTGGGTCCTGTGGAGGTATTGACATGTCCTGAATGGAAAAACAAAGCAAAACAAAACAAAAAATCCCTGCTAGCCTAGCTACAAATCTAGTTTCAAAAGGTTGAAGCCTACCTTCATCTTATGAAGAAATCTAAGCAGGAATGTTCCATAGGTAAGGAAAGACCCTGCAATGTCTTGCACATATCTGTAATTGAAACATGCTGGGCCAGACTGTGGAAGCTGCCCAGCTTCAATTTAAATAAGCCTTGAGGGGGGCCCCACTGGCTTTAGGCTACTCAGGTCATGGAATTGTGAAATGCAATTAGACAGCCACTTAGAGATGACCTCCTTAGTGTGGCAGTGTTATCTAGGAATTTCAAACAAATAAACAAAGGTGGCAGGACTATTCAATGCATAGTTCATTATAAAACCTGGATATATGTTCGAGATTGCATGAACTAAAATAGTTTCCAGGAAAGTCTTCCTGCTTACAGAGAATGTGAACTCCAAGAGTTTTCAACAGTTTTTCCAGGAATTTGGTTCAGTAACTTTTTAAGGAAGGGATGGGCAAAGAACTGGAGTTTAATGAAGCTCAGACTGTGATCAAGGTACCTTCAAAATGGTTTGTCTATTTTTTTGATAAAAAAAGAAAAATGCCAAATGGAACTGCAAGAAAATAGGTTAAAAGTTGTATCCTACTAAGTCATTACCAAATGTTTTGTGAGAAGAAGTGTGCCTACATCATCTCATTATCTTCACACGTGCTTCATTTGCAAGGTTTTCTGGCAGATGTGTTTTAAAAGGTCAGGAAGATGTGAGTACACTGCTCAGATACCCCCACACACACTTTCAGGATTCTCATGTCTACAATCTTTTTGAGGTTCAGATTGTAGTTTTTTTATTTGAAATCTTGCCCTCAGAGGACCAGCACTCGTGTTTCCATTGGATGCAAATTGTAATTGTCTGAGCTGACAGAATTATTAGGATTACTGGCTTGTTTCTTTTGATTTTTCCTAAGAGTTTGGCTGTGGAGGAAATTGAAGTGCTTTTGTTTAGCACAATGGGGATTCAGCTTAGGGTCTCTTATTTGATCTAGAAATGCCTGATCCAAAAACTACTCATGGTGAAAGCTTTTGAAGTTAGAAAGAACCTGTTTCTTTTTCCTGTGTGCTATATTATGACCAGAAAGTCTTAATTTCTTAGGGAGGAGTGGAATCTTTTGGATTTCAGGAAATTATCATTTCTGAAACAGTTGATTAATCACTCTGAAACAGTTGATTAACATAAATTTAAGAAACTAGCTCATCAGAAAGTGTCTGAAAGCCTGCTAGGGAAGGAATAAATGTCCAGAGAGTCCTAGCATAAACCAGATGAATAACGTTATTGAACATTTTATTTTAATTAATCCAATTTTTTGTAGCTATATTTTATCACGTTTTGCCTAACTGAACTTATTTTTCAATTATTGACAATTTTTTCCCAGATTAGCAGGTTAAATAAATAGCTAGAGTTGTAATTGAAAGAAGTGGCTAAATGGAAAGACAATGCTAACTTCAACAAAAAAATAAAAAGCAACACTTTCTGTAATTATATTAGATATGTAACCATAAGACTACAGATGTGTCTACAGCATATTTCTCTTTTAAGAACTCGTTTAACAAATAGTGATTCAATGGGGAAAAGTCTCCAATAAATAACCAGAAGGCATTTTCACATGTAGAGTTGCAGACTATCTGAAATAGTAATGCAGGCATAATTTCTTGAGTTTTCATTTTTTAAATGTTTTTAATAAGCATTGCTGCCAACTACTAGTCATGGCAACAGTAACAGCTGAGTAATGAGTAATATGAGGAATAATGAAGTTCAGGCTTGAACTTGCCATCATGTTGCTGTACTACTTCTTGATTGAAGAATGCCTAGTTCCTGCTGATGACAACCCAATCTCTGTCCTATAGCTTTCAAGTTTAAGTGTGCTCCATTCTGACTAGCTCTGTTGTTTCCTAACTCTGTGTTACCTCTCTTACAGGTCCATTATCTCATGGTCTTGTCTGCCAACTGGGCCTATGTGAAAGATGCTTGCAGAATGCAAAAATATGAGGATATTAAATCAAAGGAGGAACAAGAGCTTCATGATATTCATTCTACTCGCTCTAAAGAGCGGCTCAATGCTTACACATAAGAGAAAGCTTGTCTTACTTCCTAACATGTGAATGCTTTGTTGTTTAACTAAAGGCCATCCAACCATTTTAAAAACAATTGAAAGTGCTTCTCACAAAAGATAGTTTGGGTGACTTACATATCACCTACATAGAATTCTTGGTTGTCTAGCACTTGGTTTCTTAATTAGTTCTTACTTTGTGTGACCATTCTCTACCACAGAGCTCCTAAATAGCCTTTCCTGAATCCTTTCCAGCTAATTAGTTCTGATAGATCAAGGATACTAAACTATTGTCAAATACAACTATGTGTTTGATTTTTTTAATCACTTTGTATGTGTTATGCATAACACCTTTTGCATTGTTTCTTATATGTTTTTGAAAAAAAAAGTAGCTTTTTATACTTTTTAGTTTTGAGTTCAGTAACTACTTTAACTACAGGTATACTTCAAAGGGACCATTGTACATGGTGTACAATATATAAAGAAAACATTCTGATGACTTTCCTTTATATTTGGAAAACCTGCCAGATGGACCCTGATCAACTTGAATGAAGGTCCTAAGAAGGTTTTAAACAATCAAAGGTGCAATTTCTAAATTTATAATAGTGGGTAAAAAAATGAAAAAAAAAAGTGAAAAAAGAAAAAAAAGAAAAAAAAAGAAAAAAGTGCTTCTTATCTTTGTTAACATTGTATTATTATTGATGTTTTTAAAGAATATTCTCTTGTTCCAAGTTCCATGGGTGATAATTCCTGTTTGTATTGTGAGCATGCAGTCCGTGGTGCTAACAATGCATGGCCACTTGCCTTTTGGAGGAATTCAATACCACGGCTACCTGTTAAAGAGTTATGGTATATAGACAACTGTTAATTAAGTGATATAGTTATTCATAGTTTTTTACAGAATGATCTCTCTTTAATTCAATGATGGTTATGCTAAATTGGAGCTGTTCATGTGACGATGTAAGAAATTACTGCTTGGCTACATTTATGAAAGTAATATATCAAAAATACAGTGACCATAGGAGTCAGATGTCTTTTTACCTGCTTTAAAAATTTAAATGGATTGCACCTGTCTGAACTGTAAAAGATATATTAAAGGAGACTTCCATAAATGTTATAGCTTGGCTTCTAGCTTTCCTACACATAATGGTTTACCTGTATTACGTTGAAGTAAGGTGAAAGACCACTACAGAGCTTATTATTTGAAAGTGTAGTAATATATTTGAACCTTTATTTTGATAGGAAAATGTTATCAGAAAGATAGGTCATCTTGACTTGAAAGAATTACCTGTATCAAAAACAGAACAAAAAACCCTATTTAAGAACAGTCAGTATTATTGGACCAAATTTGGTGGATTTTTTTTTTTTTATTTTGCCTATTTCTAATGCTACAAGAATGCTGTAAAGTGTCTTTTAAAGTGATGTAGCCTGACAAGATATTTTTGTCAGTGTTAAAAATCTTAGGTAGTTTTGTGCACTTATTGGACCATTGTGAATTCTCTCTCAGTGTAAGTGCATTTCTAATAAAACTTCTTGAGTAAAACTCTTCTTTGTACTATTACTAGTCATGCATCATCAGTAATTTTTAACAATTCTTGTAGTAAGTAGAGGGTAATACTATAGTTACTTGTGGCATGATAATGCATTAAGTAGTATTAGTTGGTTGAGGTTTTTTTTCTTTTTCTTTTTCTTTTCTTTTGATTGTTTTGGGGTTTTTTTGGTTGTGTTTTTGATTTGGGGTTTCGGTTTTGGTTTGGTTTTTTTTACACTTAGGCTGTCCTACGGGGTCAACAGTTTTCTGATAATGTGCAGTACCGGTATTACAGTTCTGCAAAAAGTATTAGGAACCTCTTTTTGGATTATATATTGTAGTGTTTCAGTTTTGTGTCTTAAAATGTTTGTGCTGATTTTTAAAACTATGTCTTTTAAACTCATGTAATGATGTTAATGCTTTTGGCTCTTCTCTGGTATTAGAGTTTGTATTTTCACAAAGAATGCTTTGTAGCAGGCATTACAATTAATCTGTTTTGTACATAAATGTGCCAACAGCTTGATGGTGGCGTTTTTGAAATGTAGAACAAAGTGCTTGCAAAAATGTAATAAACACACTTGTGTACTTTGTGTTATTGTTAATTCTTTGTGTAGTTTTTCTTTGCCTATCTTGAACAAGTAATTGTAACCAGAAATGGAAGAAGCTTGTTCTTTCTACTGGCCTTGATATTGTGCAGATAGCTTCAAATGTCTTTTAATCAACATTTAGTGTCAGAAATTATATATCCTAAGAATAACAGAATAAAATATTTCCTAAGAGCAGAATTTCATGGTCTAGGGCGAGCCAGGTAGCATGAGCCACATACTTATATTTTTAACGTACCAGTCAAAAGACCATCTGGGAACAACACTACTGCAGTGCCATTTGGAACAGCTCAACAGAAGCTGATCTGACATCAGTTTGAGTGTTGCTGAGGATACTGATTCCAGGATATTATTGTAGCTAATACTTTGAAGCCTTGATAACGATACCACATTACTTATGTGCATGTAAAGTAATTTAAATGGTTAAGAGAAATCTACAGCTGTGCCAACTAACATGGTATCACTAAGGAAAATTATTTAAAATACAGTTCCAAGATGTGTTTGTTCTCAGTAAACTAGATGTTATGTAGCTCTTTGTGTGCTCTCAGTGAGAACATGTGCCATAATAGCAAACAATTTTTCAGGAGCAGCACAAGCCAAGGGAGGAGAGGAGCTTCCCACAGCACAGCGTATCAGTCATAACTGATTCACTTCAAAGTCTGTGCATATTTGGTTTATTCCAGACTCTTCTCTGTTTGTTGACACCCTAAGCTGATTTTTCCTGAGACAGGCTGCATGGAACTTGATTTCTATAGACTATTCTGTGCTTAGTCTAAACCTGTGACTATTATGCTTTTCAGAAACAAGAACCCATTGTAGAGCAACCTATTTGGTGCAGGTTTTTGCTGCACAAAATGGTGCAGTTAAATAACAATTTCAGTTTAAGATGTTTCCAACACTAAATAGTCAGTTTTGCATTTTCTTCACAGTTTACTATGCTCCATCAACAGCGCTAATAGCATGTTACGAAACAGATTAAAAACATTGAGGCAAAAATCCTTCCCACTCACTTTCCCCCACTCACATCACCTTTTTTTTTTTTTGCACAAGATTCTTTTATCCCTCAGCAGGATCATATCAGCATTTCTGCTTCTAGCACAAGCAAATAAAACATTCAGTCAACATGATTAAACAATAGAGCATTGCACTGAAGACATGGGACTGAGTGCCTACACCAGGGGTAGACAGACAGAGAATTTTTATGTCAGCCTTATTCTTGAAGCCAATGTAACATATAGTTATTTGGTATAGTTAAAAGCAGGAGGCATTGAAATTATTTGCTAATTTAATATTTCTAAAAGGTTAATGATAATTTTTTTTTGTCACAGGATATGAGGTAAGAGGATTTCAACTATAACTGAAAATATATCTATAAATTAATGTTAATAATATCTGTAATTATTAATCTTAAAATAATGCAATTATTTAAATTTTAATATGTATACATTGATTGTGAGTCTTTATTGAACATTACCATGGTTGCAATTCACCTTCAGCTGGCATAGTAGATTTTAAGGCACAATATTTCTGTACTGTGGTTCCTATAATAATCAATGGCAAGTTCACAGAGTCTTTTTCATCATCAAGATCCAATGCATTTTTCAATTATTTAGTTCTGGGTTACCACAAGTATTAATGTAGCTCGTTTTCTGAAGAAAACAGCTCAATTTATAAACCATGAAAGAGCAGACTATAATATATTCCATTCAAGGAGGAAAGGAGGTGTTTATACAAGCTCTTAAAAAAAAAAAAGCAACATTTTATTTTCATTGAGTTGCACTGAAACCCTGAATATATATATTGTTAAGGAGCAAGCAGATTTATGTCACCAGGTAATATCACATTTCAGCACTGCCTCCATTTTGGGTAGAACCAATTGAAAAGAATAAGTTCAAAGTACTTAGTATATTCAACAGCTCTTTATGTCCCACATGAATTCTTCTAACTTGTATTTTACACAAGGGAGGAACTCCAGCAGTTTCTGAATTTTGAGATTTTCAGCTATAGTTTCTTGTTCTTTCAGGTATCTGCAGAGGATCCCACTACATCAGAGGGTTACTTCTGCGTTTAACACTCATTAGCAGTGACAGTGAGAGGTAAGTGATTCTGCTGGCACAGTAAGAGAGGTGGTGACTGGTAGAGAAGTGCATCATCTCTGGCTTGCATAGAGTAAGCAGTTTGCAGCTGTTTGCAAGGAGAAATTTATTCTGAGAGAAGGGTTCTGCCCATGCTGTACAAGCTGCTGTGAACTTGTTCCCTTTGCCAATTGGAGTCTGGTCAGATAAATGTGAGCCCCAGGGAAGATCATTTTAGTTGGTCTTTGAATTGGTATTGCTGAACTTCCCGTGGCTGAAAGGGATGGTTTGGAGGCAGATGTATCTTTTTTGGGAGTTATTTGAAAAAAACAACCAAAAAAACTAAACAAGAAACTTGCATGAATATCCTATGGTTTTGTATGTTGGGTTACTCAAGTCAGAAATGCTGTGTAAGCCAGAAAAAAGATGATGAGAACTAGGTTTTCCAGAGGGTCTATATATTTTTTCTTCTCAGTTGTCCAGGAAAATGCTACTTATGTATGAATGACTTTCCCGTGGTTAATAAAGAATATTTTCGTCTCTGAAACTGTAAGTCCTACATTTTTTTAAACAGCTTTACTCACAGGTATACCTTCTTAAGGATAAATATTAATCTAAGAACAAATCTTATTGGGAAATAAATTTATCCTCAACAAATTAATGTCCCTGTTAAAACATGCAAATTAATTCCTGGAATTTTATAATTCAGCTAGTTTAGTTTGTATGTACAATCACACCCTCTCAACTTTGGTCTTTTGGAATAATAAACTAAATCACATGGGTAGACACAGAGGAAAATTGTCAGGTTTATCAGCTGGCTTGTTTGAACTGATTAAGCAGATGGAAACCTTTCCCAAGAAGGCACTGTTGAAAGCCTCATATCGGCGCCAGCTTCTGAAATATGAAACAACATGTTAGGCAGGAATACCTCATTAAGGTGTTTAATTCATACTTCTGTTCTCCTTTCACTATTTGCTTTTTCTCCGTGACATGCTGTTCCTTCTGCAATAACTTGAATTGGAACTGAAGCAACATAAAACTGCAACTGAGATCTCACCAGTGCCACAGAGTGGTGATGTACCACATGCATGGAAACAGGGACAAGGACAGTGAAAAAGCAAGGCAGAGAATAGTAAATGTAAGATTTTCCTTTCCTAGTAAGACAGCTGCAAACTAATAAACTGGGCTCAAAATCTGTGCCTTAGTTAAAGTGATATGTACAGATATGCTTCACAGGACTAGGGCTTAAGGAGTAGTGAGAGTTTCTGACAAGGTACAAAGGGCAAATACTTCTTGGAACATACTGATTTTGGACAGTCCAAAGCCATGTTTCTCCTTAAAGGAGCAGATGGCTGAGGGACATGTGTAGCTGCAAGTCACCTTTAATTGTCACAGCAGGACCCAGTCACTGGTCATCTGGCCATGTGTTCTCAGGATCTCTTCCCAGCAGGAGTAGCATGATGGCAGAGCAGAATGTGTCATATATGCAGTTGCATGGAACAGTGGGGTAGAGTTTGTGTCATTTAGAGCAGCCAGGGGATAATGCAGAAGAGGACTGCTGCTGCAGGCATAATCCTGGATCTGCTACAGCAAGGTTGTTTTTCACTAACAGAAGGGAACAAAGTTATTATGATTTGAGGTTGAGCAGTCTGGAAAATCTGGTGTTTGTATGTGAAATATGTTAGGATTTTTTGTGATGTAGTAGTTAAGCACTTGCATTTGTCATCTCTTATAAATATACGGACATACATACAATAGTCTGATAAAATACATTATTTTTAACAAACCTTTCTGCTACAGTAGTATTAACACCAGCCTTAAAGCAAAAGAGCTAATTCAATGGTTAAGTGATTTTTTTTTCCCACAAGTGGGAGCATGAATTTTTACCATATTCATCACATACTTGTGCAAATGATAAGAACATCTAGGGAAATAATAGCAGCTTTGACTTTTCTTTGTGTTCTTTTCTTCTTGTGTGTTATTTGTTTTTCTCTACAGCTCTTCCAAACATCCTGATAGATATGTTAAGTACAGTAGTACATAGGACTTCCCTCAGCATTTAACACATGAAAGTACATTCATGAGCAGATATTTTTCTCCTGTCTTTCTTTAATAATCTCAACATTGTTCTTTCTCTCACTGCACAGCCTCCAGAGTGTATCCACAGGTGCTGTGTCTTAATGCTTGCATTCCCCTAACCCTTTTCTTGGTGTGTCCTTCATCCACACATCACTGCCCCTGGGCAAACCCCTCCTAGACCTGGTTTCCACCTTCATCTCTGCAAGTCTGCTCTGCTCCAGCTGCAAGCAGCTAAGAGTGGCATTAGGATTAATCTTACCTGACTCGGATCAAACGTGATGCTGTACCCAGCTAAGTCCATGGTTATTCATTGTGCTTCTCCTGGCATATTCTCAGCCTGAGTATCCAAATATGAGGTAATGTGGCTACACTGTGAAGAAAACTATGGAGAAGATGTTAACTAAGGAGAAAAATCTAGGTTCCGTAGAGAAATTTCTACCATCCTTCAATATTCTTAATGTGAAAATAAGGGAAAACCAGGAAGTAGGAGAATATCTATAGATATCATGTAACTGTAAATCCTATGCAAATTTCTGCTATGCAATACTTTTCAACTGATTTTTAAAATGTATTACTGTTCTTTAAAATCAAACAAATAATAAATAATAATATGAGACAAAATAATATTTTCCTAAATCAGAAGATGTGTTCAGCTGGTACAAAGCAGCTGATAATAAAAAACCCCACATCTTCTAAGTTCATAAAAAGTTTATGTGATATATTTACATGAACTATAGGAGGCGTTAATAATTTTTCCTAAGGGAAATAAGTTCATTAAAAGAAGAGATTAAAAGAATGTCCTTATTTGAAGTACAAGACCAACTAACAGTACTCAGACATAGCATGCATTTTAATGTTTTGGTAATTAGTGTACAATGTGAAATTTTTGCATTTTGACAACAACTACACATTTGTGTTTAATTTTATTAAAATACAACCAATGGCCATGTGTGTTGAAGGAGCTATCAAACTGTTAAAGTCAACTCCTCTTACCAAAGATTTCCCCATGTGCCATGGGAAGCAGTAAGAGTTTGTTATCTGCATTAATCTCTTTAAGTGGATTAAATTCTTGAGAACAAAATCCACTCAGTTCATGGACTAGTATATGGGCTGGATCTGTTGAACATGTATTTATGAATAGACATGCAGACAATTTGACTATGTTCCAGAAGATTGCAGATGAACTCTGTGTCGCAGGTTTTCCCAGGAGGTTAACTAAGAAGGCTGGATAATTTGCATCTCTTTCTAGGGTCATAGTCCTTCTAACAGTTCAATGATTTGTTTTTCTTTTACTCATCTGGAAAAAAAAAAAGAAAAGAAAAAATAGAAGAAAAACATAGAGTCTTTTCAATGGAAAACATTCTGTGTTTGATCCAGCATTGTTTTGGGTACTGCTTGAGAGTTTTTGTTTTGATGCTTGGCAGGGGCAACAATTTGTGCTACATTTCAATTTCATAAATACTGCAGAGATTATTATTTTCTTTTCCATTCTGAAGCATAGGTCATGGTCAACAGACTTGAAAATCTGGTGTTAAAATTCTCCTTTGCTTGCAAAAAGTTGCCCTTACTTATTCTATGTTTTTATTTTGATGCCTGCAATCCTGACTTCAGGTGACCTAACCTAATTTCTTCTGTGCTGTAAGTAGAGAGACTTTTCTAATAGCATTCAATTTGTTTGTTATGAGTTTTTTGGTCATTTAAAAACATTTTTAATTATTTTAAATAATTTTTCCATATGAATTTTTGAAAATGAAATAATTTCAGCTCTATTTCTTTATAGAATTTTTTTTCAGACTGAGAAATCTATCTAAACTAACTTAATGTACTTATCCTTTCTCTTTGAAAAATTCTAAGTTTCAAAGGGTTTCTGACACTCATAGTGAGTCTTTCTTCTACCTAAATAATTAGATTTTAAAAAAAAAAAAAAGGTGGGATGAAGTAAAAGTCCTGTGGTGACACTGAAATTGGATATTAGATGTATTTTTCTGTCCTGAATTACATATCAGCATGTGCTACAAATAGCACAAATCTTCCCATGAAATTCAGGCAGTTTGTTTCTTGATGACGAGACCCATCACAGCTCTTTAACTTAATTTAAAGAAACACTAGTGAAAAACCTAACAGAAGAGAAAATTTTATGGATTTTTTTCCCTGCCTGTGTGACAGAGCTGTGTGTTCTATTCATAGACACAATTGTGGATAAATTGAAAGCATGGTGACATTCTTGCTTATTCCTCATTCAATTTAAGTATCTTTACATATTAAAAAAAACTCCACAAAACAGAGCACAAGGAGATTATCCATGTCATATATTATTTTGTAGCTTTTAAAGATGATGAGGAAAATGATTGAAGGGGAAGTGATAGATCTCTCACTGAAATTTGTAGACTACTGACATCTGGTGGTAAAGCTGCTTAAACCAAAGGATATGGCTAATTAGTCTGATTTTAAGTAATCACTTTCAGAAGATCAATCTGTTTCTTTTCTACTTCTATTATATTTAAAACTTATTCTGTAGCATGACAAAAACATTCAAACACTCTGGGTTTTTATATATATATGTAGATTCATCCCTTAAATATTAGTCACAACTGGTTAATTAACAGGAAGTGAATAATTACAGGATTTCAGTGAGGAACCTGACTTCTTGGCATTGCTTATTATACTAAAAGGATTTTTCAATCTTTTGCAGGTTTTCCCATCTATTTAGAAGTGACAATTGTACATGATTATTGTTGGCAGACAGTACTCTGAATCACCACACATACACACACTACCCCCCTCAAATAACACTTATTTGTATAGTACAGTGATTTTTTTTTTCATAGTACAGATACAATTTATAAAACTACTATTTATGTTGCTGCCCTACCTTACCTGATGGGAAAACAGGGCTGCTAGCCTTTTAGAGATACTTTGCCACTTTCCAGAATAAACATATTCTTAACGAAACCAATGTGTGTTAGTAATGGCAGCTTCCAGCTGTATCTAAACCTTGTTTGGCATTAAAGCAACAAGTGCAATTCTAAATTCCTGTGGACCAGAGCTGTGCTTGGCTCCAAAGCCATGGCATTGTGGGACAACTCAGGTTGGTAATGACAGTGGTCAGTGGAGCTACTTCTACAAATGTTGAAGTTGAATATTAAGCTGCCTTCGTATCTATTTAGCCAAGCACCTGTCCAAAAAAAAAAGTTGTGTTATCACTAGACCCTAAAAAATAGAGGGGGATAGACCAGATGATACTTTATGGTCATTTTGAATGTATTAGGGTATATCTCCTAGTCTTTACTGCTCCAGAAGGGCTGTCAAACATGATGGCTCTCACCTGTTGGCCCTGTGAAGGGTACCCAACACCCTGAATTACACCAAATGACACCAGCTTACTGCACTTCAGTCAGTGAATCTTACACCTCTTAATCTCCAGTGTTTTGGCTGGGGCTTCTCAGCACAGTGAAGTCAGTAGAGCCAGCTCTGTGCTGCTGTCTCTGGCTCAGCCTTTCAGTTTGAGCCCCTTGGCAGGAAGACAACTCAGGCAAATCCATCTGTGGCTCTTTGGGCTCTCACAGGATCCCAGCTGTAGGAATATGTACATACAACTCTTGATAGAGCATTTACCTTTAACAGATAATTAAAATATAGATCTCATTTAGTAAGGAAAATAAGTAGGATTACAGCTCAGGGCAGAGGAGAACATTACTGCTTCAAATTCTGGTGCCTTCCTAAAGCAGACTTTCTTGCTGATTGAACTAGAAACTAAAAAAAAATAAATATTTCAACTCCTATGTGGTTTGGTTTTTTTATGTTTTTGTTTGTTTGGTTTTGGTTTTTTTCCCCCCTAAATGTAGAAAATCGTGTCAGGAGTTAAGTCATTATCAAAAGGAAAAAAAAAAAAAAAGAAAAACCCCTGCGCTAACTCCCTTACGAAACATAATTTTCTTACTTCTATCTTAATTCGTTTTAACAATGCACAGTCCCTTCCAAGGAAGAAACTTCCAGGCTAGCACAAAAGTAACGTTCTTGCTAAATTTGTTCTTGATATATTCTAAGCATGTGTAATGGGCCTTGGCCACTACCCTAATTTTAGGAAATGCTTAAGTTTACTTGTGTATAGACCCTGTCTGGCTGACAATAGCTGGCATAATTACATGTTGTTTTCTTGTTTGATTGAAACAAATGTTAAGATTAATTGGAAATCTTCCTCAGAGATTTTATCTCCTCAAACAAGCAAAAGAACTTCCTTTTTGGTCATAAATACATATTTATTCCTTCCGTAGCCCACTGTGTTAAGACTTTCCAGATATCCCGACTGATTTTTTTTAATAGAGATTATTATACTGCTCTCTTTAATGAAGCATTTTATGAAACCCTTCGGAAAAGCCTTTGCTTCTCTATGACTTTTAGGAGAACTGTTCTTTCAAAGAGCAATATTTTCACTTCAGTAGTTTTTTTGTTTGGTTGTTTTTTTAAGATTCATAAAAAGAAGTAGTGCACATGATTTGTCAACATCCTGAAAACAGGTCAGTAAGTGTTACCACAATTTTTATTCAGTCTACTGTTCACCAAAAAAATGTCAGTTGCCTCTTACCGGAGATGTTTGACTGGTATTGAAAATTACTGTCTTTTACTGTGAAATCTTCATAAATTTAACAACAAAGAAAATAGAGAATTTGACATTTTGACCACTTCTATGTTTTTATTTTCCAGCAAAAATTAATATGGTGATAAAAAATCTTTCTGTACGAAATGTAAAGGCCTAACGGATTATTTATTCGTTGCTATATAAAAATATAGATGATTAATGCTGCAATATGATAGCAAATGATCTTATTATAGCTGGAAAGTTAATGTTAAAAATCTTATGTATAAAATATTGGTTTTAATTAAAGCATTTATTACTTACATGTCAACAAATGTTTCTTGCGAAAATCAAAAAGGACAGTAGTCTCTTACAGATTATAAGGAAGAAGAAATGATGTCTTCCTTAAAGACTATTCCCATTAAAAAGATTATTTTGGGACTCATGTGGTCATTAGTGTTTAGGGATAAGAGTAATTAAAATATAACTGAAAAAGTGTAAATGCATATTTGCTAAGGGTTTTTTAAACACACGTGGAAAATACTATTTAGAATATTTGTAACTTGGACCACTTTGGAATATAATTTTATTAGAAGTGGCTTTGGAAAGTTCCCATCACAGGCTCAAAAAACAATAGAATCACTTTTCATTAGTAATGATTGAAAACAAGTTTTTGTTGTTGTTTTGGTTTTTTTTTTTTTAAATATATACTAGTGGGCTGAATGTATTATTTGACTGCTGTGTTCCTGAAAAAGATACAATGTCCGTCTCTGACCTGTATGGGATCACAGACAAGTGTTGCCATTGAGTGTGACAGTAGAGGGGAATTCAGCTCTAGAAGAAGACAACTAAAAGCGTCTGCATGTGTGAGGTGTGTATGTGATCTTTCTAGTGTCCAAGCTGCTCTTCTAGTACAATGAGCATATGAAGCAGAGCAGGAGTGCAATACAGGACTTTGTTCTGTGCAATTCAGGCAGAAAAAAAAAAAAAATGGTTAGAAAGGCGTATCCAGTGAATTTGTGATGAGAAGGGATCCTCACTGCATTCCTGAACCCTAGACTTCCTTTTGAACTTATGGAAACATTGGCTTCTTTTCAAACCTTTTCTCTTAAAAGTAATTCAGAACTGGCTGCGCAGTCAGTCTCTAAGTCCAGAATAAGGCACCAGAATAAGTGACTAGACAAATTCAAAGACAGAATATCTGTAGTCAGATTTCTAGCTCAAGTGGGAACACTGGCAGGGTTTAAAGCACGTTAGCTGTCAAAGCCTGACTTCACTGTTGTTCCCTCCTCTCATCCACCAAATGTGTGAAATATCTTCCTGCACGCCTCTCATCGTTACTTCTGCAATCTCTGCAGTCTGGAAAGAGTCCTGGAACTTGGCTTCTGACACTAAACACATGAAAAGGAGCTGTTAGCATGTAGTTTTATAATACACATATCTGAACATTTTATTTGCTGCACGACATTTTCCACATATCAGTACTTGTGCTTATGGTGCCAGTGTTTAATTGCCACACAACCACCTGCAATACACATAATGCTGTTAAACATTTTGGGAGTTTGTGTATGCCTGTCTCAGAGCCAGTGTGAGACAGGAGGGCAAACTGTTCCAATGAACTGGTGCAGGAATGGAATGGATGTACACGAAAAGTAGTTGAGGGGAAAATGAAGAAATAGGTATTGATAGTAAGGCAAAGGAGACACAAGACAAAATGGTGACAGGGTTAAAAAAGGAAAGGAACTTAAGGGGATGGGAGTGAAACAGAACATGATACAATATGGCAGGAAGCCCTGAGAGTGGAAACAGAGCAGATATGGGCCATGCCCAAAGCACCAGGCAGCCCCAGACCCACTGAAATGGGGAGATAATTTCCAGTCTGATACAAGAATAGAACACAGATATGAATAATAAAGAAAGAAATAATGTGAAAAAAACAACACTCACAAATAGATATTGACATGAGAAGTATAAATCCATTTAGGAGTATTTGCAGACCCTGGACCTAAGTCCAGAGAGAAAGTAGTTGTGCACAGTTTGCAAACTCAGTAGGACTTTGAAATAATAATAAAAAAAATAAAATACAAAAAAATCCAGCTGTCAAGAGCCATATGTATAAAGTGCCACTTGGCAGTCAGGCTTCTGAGAACACCTATAATGAGGCTGAAATACAGAGCAGAAAGAAAGATAAGTAAGTCCGTGACTGTAAGTCTGTGACTCTGGTGACTCAGTCATTGAGACTGAGGAAAAAGATTCAATATGACCAGAGAGCAGAATAAAATAAAAGTATTTACTTTTGAATTTATTTGTGACTTCAGAATTATAGAAACCAGCAAAGGGATCTCAAATATCCAATGGGACTGCCAAGTTTTTGAAAAGTTGTGTGGACTATTACAAATGTATACAGCATATAATCACAGGAAATAAAACCATCATTGCCAAAGGTATTTTTTTTTTCATTAAAATATAAATTCCTGATGTACTGTATACTGCTGTTTACCCTGTCTTCTGTAGTATTCTTTTCTACTCCATGACTTTGGAAATGGAAAATGTCTTACCATATTGTGACTGAGTCTTCATGTTTCCAAAATTAATTTACTTCTGAACACCACAAAGGGATTTCTAGTTTGTGTGATGAGGCTGGTACTACTTGTTTGTCATTTATTTTTTTTTTATTATTATTTTTTAATAGTTTGGAGGGTATCAATGGGAATTAAAAAAGATAAACCAAACAAAACCAAGGAAATTAAGAATAGTGCAAATATTTGGTTTTATGTTCAGAAGGTGTTATACTTTGATATTTTTAGCATGACATACCCTTTAAGGAAAATGAATTTGTCTACAGTTCTGTCCAACCAGGAGGAAACCAATGGTCTCCCAGGAAGTAGAAGCCTCTCTAGCTTTCAGCCAGAACTAATGCAGATGAAGGTTCCTAGGTCTATCTTGGAAGTCTCTCTGATATGAGGTGAAGGACAAGGCAACATCAATCCTTTTCTTCTAATACCTGTACATTTTGTAATGTAATCATCCCAGTTGTCCCTATTAACCTCTGTTTTGTCCTTTCGTTTTGGGTGATAGGAATTGTCTGCTGTTTTATTTGTCTATGGGGCACTTAATTCAAAGGTGAGGGGTAGTGGTGGCTTGTGCTCTGGCTCCTGATAGATGATGAAGTCCATACAGCCTTTCATGTTGCTTAGGGTTACCTCCTAGTTTCCTTTAGTCTGTTGCATCTTCATTTCTATACAGTTTTTCAACTCTCAGGGATGTCTCTATTATCCTATGTTTGTTTAGCAAGAAGCAGAAAAATGTGCTGGCCTGAGGATGCCAGGCAATAAAAATATTGCATACATAGCAAATGAAAGCTATGAAAGATTGTCTACTGCCTTACAAGCATTTCTGGTCTATTCTGGTAATGGTCTGTTCAGATTAGCTGGAGGAAACTAAAATAGTCAGAGAGAAGTGATAGCCAGAAATTAGTGAAATTCAGAAATATTACTGCTTCAATATGTGTAAATAGAACAGCTTAAATTTCAAAAAGAAAAAAAAAAGAAAAAAAAGATAAAGTAATTTTTTAAAAAAAATGCTTCTACATTGTGTGAACACGTCCTTCCATATTTTTGCTGCTTTTTTTTTTTCCAGAATATCTGAAATTTAAATATTTTATTTGGTCATTGATTTATTTTGCTTTTCCTCACACAAATGAAAATTGAAGCCACTAGTATCTCCTTGCAGGACTGGCACGGTGCAGTGCAGATTTGGCTGCCAGAGTGGGTTGGCCCGTAATGTGGAGGTTCACACTGCTCTTGAAATGTTCAGGAGATTAGCTGAGGAGACTAGAAAGGCTCAAGTTACTGCTTCCCAAAGGTCCTAACTTAAGGAAACAGTTTAATGTCTTAAGATTTTTAAAATTATTTTGGAATGAAACAGCTTAGAGAACTTCAGGATTAGTAGAACTAAATCAAGCCAATTATTTTATTTCAGTTTCAATCAAAAACATTTTGGAAACACTTTCCCAAATAGCAGTCTGGATTGGAGGAAATTATTTTCATGAGAGGAATTGCACCTCTAGAAAATAACTGTTCCCCTACTGTACCCAAGCTTTGTAAACAGTGGTTTGTTTTATTTTTCCTAAAGGATGCCTTGCTGCCACCTGCTGTTCTCACACAGAGTGGCCGGAATAGCTACCCATAAGATTGTGTTAATTTTTTGATACTGTACTTTCTAAACAAGAAGAAAATATTTAATATCTGATGCAGTTTCTAGACAAACACATGAGATTTTTTTTTTGTGAGATTAAAAAAGAATATGAAATCCTAACCTTCTGACTAATTTAATAGGCATATAGAATTGACAATAATACACTATTTGTGTTGTCCTTTTACTTGTGCAAATACTCACATGAGGAGAAAAAGAGTGTGGGATTAGATGCTATGTCAGAATGTCAGCAAGAGGTCTGCTAAGGTCTCTGCTCTACATATGCTTATACAGCTGCCACTCACAAAACCTCTTGCTTACATACCCACATAAAAGTATCCACATAGCTGCACTACTACTAAAAGAAGGAAAAAAAAAAAAAAAACAAACAAGAAAAACCCAGCTGTCAGAATGCTGCTTTACCCAGAGTGAACATGGCATATTTCCTCAGCAAAGAGGTGGAAGGAGGGATTTCTCCTGCTCCCTAGCAGGATATGAAAAGGATGCAAATCTCTTACAGGGTGAATGGAAAATTTCTAACTGAGGAATAAAAGCAAGAGGGTTCTGTTTAACTCTGTAAGGCAGAGAAGAGTTGAATGTGGATCTCTCCAGATGATTGGTGCTGATGACTACA
The DNA here is from genome assembly GCA_013396755.1 of Sclerurus mexicanus. Lineage (NCBI taxonomy): Eukaryota > Metazoa > Chordata > Aves > Passeriformes > Furnariidae > Sclerurus > Sclerurus mexicanus. The sequence continues at coordinate 96,951 of VWZF01001682.1, read as the reverse complement.
TGTGATTTGAAAAAGGTCACTCAGAATTTTTTTTCAGATTTTCTGCAGATTTAGGCAGATAAAGTAGAGTTTTAGAAGAAAAATATGATTTTATTGCAGAAAAAGGAAAAATAAAAACTAGATGTTCACTGATATATAATAAAAAAACCCAAAAAACAAACAAACAAAAAAACCAAAATAAACCAAACCAACAAACAAAAAAACCACACACACACAAAAAAAACCAAAAAACAGAAAACAAAACACAAACCAAAAAAAAAGATCATTGATACTCTGATGCATGAGGGAAATATGCTGAAATATGCTGAGTTCAAAGCCTTTTAAGTCCTCTACCACCAGCCCTGCACCCAGCACTGATGGTTTGCCGAGCTCATTGGAGTAATGCACCAATGAAGTGCATGCTTTCCATATCTGAAAATATAGTTGTAATGTCCCATAGGAAGCCAGTTTATATGTTTTGCCCTTAAGATTACATTCTGATTAAGGTGAAAGGTGAACTTAAGCACTGAATATCTGCCTGTTCATTTTGCTTAATTGTTAATTTGGTTTGCCAACTGATATATTTTCAGGCAACGCCAAAGTTCATTTTTTGAGATGATGTGCAGGAGACAAAATGAATGAGACTGTGACAGGTTTGATTTGTAATCTTATAAAGTCCCTCACCAGTCACTCATCAAGTTTGCTGCTGTTATTTCTCCAGAGCTTCATACAGATTCTATGACACACATCCTCAGGTCCCACATGAAATATTCTGATGGATTCCAATGTGTCCTTCATTTTAAGTTTTTCATTCTGAAGTTTAAGTCATTAAAGAAAATAGCAATTATGTTCTAGAGCTGTAAAAATACCTTATATAGGCTGGAGTCCAGAGCTGTGCAGCACTGGATGTGGGTCAGTCTGTACTACTTGGACTCACATTGAGATAATGGTCCCTTGCCTTGGTCTGCTTATTCATTTACATAATCTTCCTTTTGTTACCATTTATGGTTTCAGTACCTGGTCTTCTCTGTTTTTGAGAGGTTTGATATTCTCACATTAAGATATAGCTTGGAGCAGGAGATTTAAAATTTTCTGGAAGGCTTTATACAAGAGGTAAAATACAGTCTTACCCTGAAGTCAGAAAAACCCTACAATTTTTTTTAATTATTTTTTATTTGAAATGAAAAATGGCATGTAAAAAATATCAGAAAGAAATAAGCCAGTTACAAAAACATTAGGACTACTATTTCAGTCTTTGCCATTTTTGTGGGCTTTTTTTACCTGACTAGTAAAATTCCCTCCCTTTTGTGGACTTGGAAATAAGCAATACTATATTTTTTATATATACTGGCTCTGAAACCTCACTAAACAAAGGTTAGGAAAAAAATCCCAAACATTTTAAACACAGTATTTTAGTAGCTGAAAATAAATGTGAAACCTCTTTCTCTCATTTTACTGCTTAGTTTCTCTTCTGTCCACATAAAAAGTAAGTTCTGCCAACAGAATGAGGGAAAACAAAAACAAAAAAAAAAATTCAAGAAAATTTTTTTTCCTGAACATATTGAATGCAGACAGGGTGGACAGACCTTCTGCAAAACTGTGATTTTTTTGCCATGCTAACTGAGATTAAATGGTTCCATATGATAACAGGACTACCTGGTGTAAGGTCTTACCTAAGACACTGTGTGCAGTTCAACGGAGTTGATTCTAGCAAAAATGTATGGAAATATTCCAAAGATGATCAGGTAAATGGAAAAAAGGCTATGAAGGGACATATTCAGCCAAGCAAACTAAAGATGAGAGGATTTGTTTCTTGTCTGTAACCCAAAAATGGTATGACAGTGAACACTAGGGAAAGGTAAATAGTTATTCACTCAACTAGCCAAGAATAAATAGGTAAAAGTTAACCAGCTTGGTTTTAGGCTGGAAATTAAAAGTAAGATTCCTAACCTTTGATGTGAAACTTTTCTGTAACAACCTTCTTATTGGAGAATATAAAGAGAATAAATAGTATCTTTTTGAACAGAATTTAATGGTGATTTTGAAATTATTTTATGCTATTTTTAATAATAGCAAGGAGCCAAATGCAATGATGCCAAGGATCACTCTAGTTCTGCATTTTTGCATTTCTCCAGATCATTAAATACAAGAAGACAATGTATTTTCAGTTCCAGAACTGGGATAAGAGCACTTTACAGTGGAGCTATCAATTAAAGAAATTTTACACTATAGAATTCAACTCCAGGTCAAGATAAGAATTAAATTTTTTATTATTTGTTTTTTATTATTTCTCCATGTTCCTGGTTTCTTGTATAAATGAACTATTCAATGCTTCAGTGAATTGTTTGTCGAATGGATAGGATTAATGCTTAGTATTATAGCTGTGTCCTACAATATCCAGCCGTATCATTTCAGTTCAATTCGTCTCTTTTTATTTATGTTTCAAAGTCACATCTGGAATCAACAATCTTTGGAACAAAACCTGAATCTGAACTGTTAACTGTTCTGATGCTGTGATCTCCTCTTCTCACATTCTCTCTCCTGATGTTTCTGATAAACACATTCAGCTCAGGCTTATCTAAATAAAAACTTAGTTTTGGAGCTATAAACTCCATAATAAGGCGAATGTAAGAGGATCTCTATGGATACATTACATACTACAGCTATATTACTAGAATCCTTCAGTTCATACACACAAATTTATTTAACTAAGTAATAGCATATGCATAAAATTTCCACAAGGTGGGGATAAAGGGATATTTCATGTCAAGAAGTTTGCTTTGTACGGGACAGTTTATAGCTTGCACTCTTGTATGAAGTCTACGGAAGAGAAATTTCATCTTAAAAATCAAGGATTCAAATAAAATATTCGTGAAAGCACAATAGCTTTTCGCTGAGTGTTGTAGGGTAAAATGTAGCCTTGCTTTACTAACTCGAATGGTATAATCCTAAGAGCTATTTATAACTGGTTCTGAGAGAGTTCAATATCTTTTTCATTCATTTGATTTAAAATTGATCTTATGCTTAATTTGCTTAATGTTTTGTTATCCTGCATTTAAATGTCAACGGTCTAGTTTTATAATTATGGAACTATATGTTGGTTTATAAAAACTCATAATGCTGAATCCAAATAAGAATGGTTATTGCAACAAAATATAAGAGAAAATTAAATGCAAAGAATTTTAATACACATAAATCAGATCAAGGGAAATTATAAACTAAGTATAATAAGAATAAAAAGATTTACATCATGTTATGAATGAGTTCTTTTACTAGACTATTTTATCGCGTTTGGGTAGTATTCAGTTCAGCAGAGACACAAATTATTTCAGAGTTCACCCACTTGCTTGTCTGAAAGACATTTTAAAAGCTTTTGATTATTTATGAGGAAGTTAAAGAGTAGATTGATCAAGAGCTACAGGAAACAGAAATCTCATGGGTTTAGGAGCTCAGAACTAATCAAGCACATTAATTTAACTGTGTGTTGTATTACACACCATTAGAGATGGAAGAAATACTGCATATAATGGCTTAAAAAGAAAAAAAAGGTTACAAAAAATCTTTGAAACATAACAGTGCACCATGAAGAAAATATTATTATTATTATTATTATGAGGTATAGATGTGCAAAATGACAAATTAGATAAACATTTGTAATGAATCCTCAACTTTTATCTGGAATTTTCAGTTCAGTTCAGAAGCTATGGACTAGAAATGGAGGGGAGAGGACATGGCCACTGTGCTTTGCCCAAACTATTAGAAAGTAAATATCTAAGGAAAGAAACCCAAGACTGTCACTGAAGGAGTTTATTTGAAATTGAGAAGCCACTGAAGAAATATTCCAGAAGTGCTAGAATCTCTTTAAGTGTATGGGAGAGGAGAGAAGAAGTTTCTGCCTTTTTTTTCTGTCTCTGCCATTTTTTGATGTTATGTCTTTATCTGCAGGGGAGTCTTTAGCGGCTTTAGTTCTCTGGAATGCAGCCAGGGTGTGTGGTTTTGCTGCTCAGGTGAAGCTGTGTCACAGACCATGCAGGCTCCTGATTGAGCGACAACTTTTGGCCTTCAAAAATATGGTAACGAGAAGGACAAGATATAATTCACGCATGTGGCGTGGTAGGTTTCAAATCTCTCCAGGCCAGCAGAGTTTCAGTCTCCAGTGGCAGATAAGCAGCTGGTGGTGGTAGAGAAAAGCCGAGAGGTGGGGAGGGATTCTCGGCTGTGGTAACTGGTTCTCTCTCTCTTTCCTCTTCCCCTCATTTTCCAAAATTTCTCTTTAACATTTATAGTGTTCGAAGGAATTTGTATGGGATTTCTTGGCACATAGTCCTATTCAGATGTTTGAAGAGATAACAATAGCAGAATCTTCTTGCAGGAAAACTTCAGCAGAAAGCTCTGGTGTAAACTTCTGACAGAAACTGATGGAGAATTTTTTAGTATGAAGTTTTGACAGGCAAAAACAATGGCAAAACAGTATTTATGGCACTTCTATATTATCTGTGTGTTACAAGGAGTCAAAGGTGTGTAAATCAGAGAAATGTGTAGAGAGCTAACATAGGAGTCATGGTTAACTTTTGCTATATAGGTCTAAGTAAACATACTTATCCCAAGAAATTTATTGATATTCATCATTGCAGAAAGGAAGTGAATGAGAATAGATACCTGTTCAAAATATCTGAGGACTAATTAAAAAAAAAAAAAAAGGTGCGGCTAGCCAACCAGTATAACAGCCATTCAGCTGTAGAAAGAACAACACTAAACTAGAACTTTCTGAAGTTTGTGTAAAAGGATTTATTTTGGACCTGACTTAGTAAATCACTCTCTTAGATTTAGTTTCCTTCTTTCTAATGTTGCAGGTTTATTGATAGCCTGAAGACTTTCAGCTGCCATTTACGCAGTGTAGTGTAACCACTTTCACAGCAGATGTTTTATATGAAGAGTTAATTAGTTAATTTTCCACTGACAGAAAAATGGAACAACTGGAATGGTTGCTCAGGAGTTAGACCAGGCTCCACTGTCCCAGGCAGATGTCATTCAGGCTCTTCGTTGAGGTTAACTTTTCTGTTCATGCATAAAAGATTTCTTGAAAGTCAGTAGGTATTTTCATTTCACTGATCATTGAGAGATCAGCCCAGAGCAGCCACAAGATGTCATTGTAAGCCTACTAGGATAACGATTGCTGGGATTGAAAAAAATATAAACAAGTAACATGTTAGATACCACACCTAATTTTTTATTTCATAAATTAATCTACAATAAAAATGCAAAGAATTATTTCATTATATATTAAAAAAATAATTTGAAACATCTTTCATAGTTATACGGTCACCTGGGAATACAGAAAATTTGAGTACACAGGTTCTTCATACCAGCACTTCAATAACTGCCAGCCTTATGGAAGACATTTGCTGCTGGGCCAAACATTGTTTTAGATGAGATGAAGCACACACTTACGTGAGGTAAAACCAATAAATAAATAAAATACTAGAAAATAACATAAGAAAATCACAGAAAAACTGTGAACACTTATGAGTTTTAAAACATTATTTTCATGCAGTCTTGAATTTAAATTATTCCTTTAGAAGGATTCTCACATGTGGAAAATTAAGATTTTATATTGTACAAAGTTCTTGAAAGTAGAGATTTGCATTCCTTGTAAGTTCCTCATGAATATGAGGATGCAATAAAGGCATTTTTTTATTATTTGACTATGATATTCTCCCAAAATAGGAACATTAAGAAATACAATGAAGACTATTTGGGGTGCAATTAAATAAAACTTTAGACTTGATTTCTTTCAGTTGAGCTTCAAAGATCAATTTAATTATGAGCCAAAAGACTTACAGGGAAGCCTAGACTCTTTGATAGATATTGAGTAGGTCACAATATAATTTATATCTTACATTATAACTTAGATACTTGACATTTAGATGTCTCACCAGTTATAAAATTTCCCAGTACTCCATACCAAGATTGGAAGTAGGAGATATGTATGAATTCAGGGATTCACACTAAATGGAGAATCATCTAAACATATATAAAATACTAATAAGAAAGTCTGATTTGTTCCTGCATCTTGTAGAGAGTGAAGTGCCCCATTCCACAACTCAGAAAGGTATCTTTATAAAAACTCATAATGCTGAATCCAAATAAGAATGTTTATTATAACAAAATATAAGTGAGAATATAAGAGAAAATTAAATGCAAAAGAATTTGAATTTAAATGCAAAGAATTTGAATTTAAATTATTCCTTCTTCTGAATCTCAATTAGGTATTACTGAGGATTAGTATTCTCCAAAGTACTGTAAAGAAGTTAACTATTGAAAAATGCAATGTAATTAATGTTAGAAGAAAAAATCCCCAACAAAACCAAACCAAAATCACCTTAGCATATGTATATTTAAAGTATTTATTTGGAAAAGAAACATGGAAAAACACAGTGACATATAGTAATCTGTGTTCAAAGTCCACAGCTGAAATGCATAGGGGAATGGATAACTCTTTGCAGAGGTTGCAATATTGCATTTCTGAGAATTTTGAGTCTGTAAAAATTTTTTACTCCGAATAAAAAATACAACCTTCCTTATTAAAAAATGAATACAGTGTGAGCTTCTCTTTTTTTTT
>VWZF01001682.1:0-77721 GCA_013396755.1 Sclerurus mexicanus | reverse complement strand
CCTTCCCTTCCCTTCCCTTCCCTTCCTGCCTTCTGGTAACCTTTTTGAAAATGTATTCTATTTACACATATAGAAAATGCAAAATCTCAGTCTTCAATTAAGAATGGTTTAAAAGAAGAAAGAGATCTACATTCAATATAAAGACATTAAAAAAAAATCAAAGAGGAAATGAAACATTGTTTTGGAGGAGTGTCAACTTCTGGTTCATCCAAATAGTTTTTGTGGATTTTCTATTTATTTATTTATTTATTTATTTATTTATTTACTTTGGTTGATTGGTTTTCTTTAGAAGATCATACAAGAAATTATCTTCATTTTGAGTCAGTTTTCTACATGACAAGTGAAATGAACAATCAACTTTTTGCACAGCACCCTTCTATGCCAGTTGTCAATCTGCCAGTGTGGTACTAATGCTGTTTAAACAAAGCTGGTTTTGTTTCATTTCCAGCGGCTGAGCCAGTGAGTTGTAATGATGGAATTGGCTATTCCCTGGAAAATGCAACAGTGACTCTGAATAGGGACTTGGCTAACTACATAAATGTGTCATATTTGCATCATGAATTTTTAATGCACAGCATTTCATATAAAAATTAATCATTTCTATGAATCATAAATAAAAAATATATAACCAGTTTAATTGTGGTCACAAGAAACTGCTCTTCCCTGTATAATAAATGGTAAGAAGTGTGAATACGTAATTAAAGGCAGCTTAGAGTACCATGATTTTCTAGAAAAGCAGGCAGATTGGTATAGCTGCCAGTGGCAAACCCTTTTTATTTCATTTAATAAGCTTTTAATGGTTGGATCAAGCCCAGTCTTACAAAACATAGGCTTTGCCAGAGATATTTCTTATTCATAAAATAAAGGCAAAAACTCTTGGACCATTTACAGTTTCCTAATTAGATGGTGGGCAAGCCAGCAGAAACGATGCCTGAACTGGCTGCAAAGCTTTATGTGTGCTGAATCAAGGGAATTAAAACTCTATCAAGTTATATACAAAACTATAACCATAATTTAGAAAAACATAAGCATGTGAGCAATTCCTCTAGCTGAGTTCATGGTGCGAATGGCTAACCATCATAGTCTCCAACATTTCTTCCTTTTTGAACTTCAGATTTAGTATTACATTCAGCTATGACCAGGTGACAAATATTTACTTCTGGCAATGCTTATATGGGTTAAATGACTTCATAACTGACAACAGCTAATTGAAAACTGCCTGGGAACCCAAACACACTCTTGACTACTCCAATTTAGATTGCAAAAGTCTGGAACACCCTGCTGTCTGATATACAGGGCAACTGTAGAGGAAGTTACAGAAGATTATCAGATGCACATGCAAATTTTGCATTAGGGGTTGCTTCAGGGAAGAAGGCTCTCAGATGCTTATATCTTATAAGGTGAGCAGAGCAACCCTCCTGGTAGATGGTTTTCACCTGACTATCCTGGAGAGCCTTCCAGTGTTCAAGCTGGCATGATCCCAAATAGTCCCATTTCAGTACTAGCAGAGAGGCCTGTTTTTAGGACTTAGATGCAGCTGAAACCAGTTCCCATGTTATGGGATGTACAAAAGCAAAGCATTGTCCCAGTGCAGCTCGTATAAACTGTCAGCCTAAGAGAGTGGGGAAAGGGTCCATATTTCTTTTTTTGGGGCAGTGCTGAAGACTCGTGGTTAATTCAGAGTTGTGGACGTTTGGTTCCTTGTTTTCAACCGGCTCTGTGTATGATCCTTCATAATGCTGTAGCAGACAGGAGGAGAGTCTGCTAATTCTGTAAGCCAGGTAGATTTTGAAAAAAGTAGTGCTGTAAATCATTTTCAGGGATAAACTAGTTAATAAAAGGCTTTTCTCTTAGCAATTGTATGTGTTTCATAAGGCACTTCCAGAATTACTGTGTGCCTCTGAGATCTCTTCCTGAGTAATCATGTATCATTTTTGTCAATATCAGCATGCCTAAATTGGCATCTCAGAACAGAATCTGACTTGAATTCTGTTACCTGCAGTTGTACTGTTGGGTGTTGCAGTTTATAAAACAGGTTCCTCTGAACTCAGTGTTGCTGTGGATTTTTACTTGTATTTAATATGAAGAGATAGATGATTTAGTTTTCTGGTGTCTCAGCAAATTCTGTCCTGCTCTGTTTAGTTTTTTGGGGGAGGGTTGAATCTGATATTTTTCAAATGATGAGAAATGATCTTGGTTTCCAAAACTTGAAAAATCTTTGTGCTTGTTTATATATAGGAGTTAACTGAAGTAGGATATCTCTTAATTGTTTTAATCCAGACCTCGTTTAGACTGACTTAGCAAGTTCTCTTCTGCCTGTGCCAAAATGAAATAGTGCATTGAGAAGAAGTGGAACTGTGAGACATTTCTGTTCACTTCGTGCACTGGATAGGCAAAACACTCAATTTACTATCTTATTTATAACCTGCCACAATTCTAAAATCACGTACTGAAAATGTAGAAGCAGCTGATATGACAAAGTTCTGTAAAATGTGAAAAATTTAATATTTATTGGTGTACACATTGAGCAATTACTTAACTACTGTTGCTTGTTGATAAGACATCAAGGAAAGTGAAGTGGGAGAGCCCACTAAGGAAAACCAGCAAACATTAAATACAAAGTCTAAGCAGAATTTCTCTAATTTCCATGAAAACTATTTCCCAAATGTTAAATCCTATAAATGAAAATAGCTACATCAGAACATTTGTGGACAAATTGTTTGTGTGACTAGTATTAATATTTTTTGTCAGTGTTCTGTAATACTGAAGAATTGTGGAACATGGCAATCTCTATAATGTAAATCATGGGAAGTTTCAGGATAAATATATAATATAAAAAGAAAATGTAGGACATAATTGGCATAATTTATTATGAAGTAGTGGTTAAGGAAAATAGTGTTTACATGGTATGTTTGTGTATAGTCTTGCAAATATTCCACATAATTAAGATATGTTTTAAACTAGATTTTTTCATTAATACTTCCAGAAAATGACATCTTGTTCTTCACAAATTCTTATTCTGGACTGTTGTTTCTTTTGTTTGTCTGTTTATAAATGTCATCTCACTTCTATTTGAGACTGGTTGGTGAGCTTAATTTTCCTTTCAGATATACAAACAGTTTTCAAAGTATATAGATGGAAATATTAAGGATTCCTAGAGCTGTATTCTGCCTAAACAGGCTCTAGGCCTAGAAATTAGTAAGTTGTGTTCAAGTAAGTAGCACATCTACTGTACTATCTTCTGTCTTTGGTTTCCCTGAAGGGGAAAACAAATGACAGGATAACTGCTTATCGTGGCAGTGTGGCGCCTTCTAAAACAAACAGCATTCCTGAGTAGACATACAGTGGTGTGGTGGTGGCTGCCTTTGACTGCAAAATGTCAAGGGACCAGTGTTGGCCAAGGTTTTCATACTAATTGGGTCGAACTCAAGGCAGCAGATGAATACAGATTCTGGCTTCATGTAGATTGATGTGTTTAAGATTTCACCAAGTCTGGTACATAACAGCATTACAGAAATAGGTAGTGAGTAAGCTTCAAAAAGCTTAGTGGTGTTATATTCTCAGATGTATTAGTATTAAAAATGTTAGAGCTTGCCAGCAGAATGTCTTGTGTGCTTGTGTGCAGGAGATTAATTATAATAGAACTTGTAGCAATGTGAGTTCATTTTCTGTTTCATTTTTTTCCAGAGAAATTCCTTAATTGTTGAAGTTGTTCCTGCCTATTTCTCAAGAAGCAGGGAACATATGGCCTCTGATATGTTTAGTCTGGGAAATCAATTCAGTATGAAAAGATTTTGGGGTGTATTTAAATACCTTGAAGATGTTAGGTGCCTCACAAACTAACCAAATGTGATAAAAACACTTTTTATCAACATTCCTTCCTAGATGAGTAGGATTTTCAGCAGCAACAAAGCCAAGTGACTTTTCACTACTCTGAGTTAGTGTCAGGTACTAACTCTGGGGACAGCCTTCCAAAACTAAATAGAAAAAAAATAAAAAGAGTAAAACATATTGGTAGCTTCTAAATGAATCTTTTGATATCCTTCAGGTTTTGAAATTACTTTTCATTTCAGATCTTTTTTTTTTCTAAAAGTTTAATGGATATATTCTCTGAAATATAGAAAATTTTCAATTTCTGAGAACTACTGTTGAAGTTAGAAACAAATCATGAGTTCTTTAGTCTGTTTTAGTACATTCGTCTTCTTAGACTTCAACTGATCCCCTATATTTTATGGTTTCTTTCTTCCCAATCATTTTAATTTCAGCATGAAATAAACCTTACTTTTCTGTTCCAACATAAATCTGTCAAAATCAGAAAGAAAAATGTACATCCCTTTGCTTTACTTTCCTGTTGGTAGTCAAAAAGTAGTTTCAACCTCATACTTTGAAATAGTCTATTTAGAACAATGCTCTGCCAATTTTTGAGATAATTACCATGAGAGATCTGTGGTAAAAGTGAAATAAAAACTCTAAAGTCATAAACATGCATTTTGTAAAGTAGATAATAAATGAGACTATCAGCAGTTGGGGAACAGTTTTGTTAGACAACTCTTTCCAGAATCTGTGTTTTGCCAGTAGAATTCGAAGTGGTACTGTGAATTATTAATTTTTTTAAAGAGCATTTAAATCTATTTGTTTCATAATTCACCACATGTTAATTGAAAGTCTTACTTAAAAGGAAGTAAAAGGAAGAAAATCAAACTTTTTTGTTATTTCATTATCTTTACTGCCTTTCCAGACTCTGGAATTTTAATGATTTTTGGAGAAATAAGAAAATATTGATGAAATGTTTTGGAAAAGTGCAAGATTAGATCAATGCCCCAACACAGCTGAATTTCTATAGCAGTAAATGTGACAGCTATAGAAATAAAGTTATATAAAATATTATATATAGCCTTATGTATAAAATATAAATTAAATAAAATATTAGAGTTGGTTTAAAATGGGTACTGGAAAATGAGGAACTCATCTCTGATATCATATGTTAGCTCTGAAATGGAATAAAATCTTCCCCTATGGTATCTTTAATCTCTTCAGAGTTTGGAAGAAGCCCAATAAAAACCAAACACAAATGCAAAAATTGATACACTTGAAAGTGAATCTCAATCAATCTTGGAGTGTTAATTCTTCCTCAAGAATGGCAGATCTTTTGGTCATCTGCACAATTTGCATACACACTTTTATTAATAGCCTGCTTAAGCATTTTTGTTGTATAACCGAATATTTTATCAATGACATTTTATCAAGTACTTATTGCAACTGAGAACTGATGAATTATATCCACATCTGTCTTTGTAACCCTATAAGGCATACAATTTTTAAGGGTTTTAAGATAGCTGAAACCAGTCACGCAAAGTCCTGCAGTCACAAATCTAATTGTTTCACGCTTTAGTGATGGCTGCTTTTCAATGAAGATATTTCATAACCTTAGTACTGAAAATTTGGCTTTTATTATGTAAAGACATTTGAAAACAAGACATTTGAAAATGTTGGGAGGAATGTGAAATAGGTAGTTTAAGAAGAAAGAAAAATTTTAACAGTAGAAAGCATACACCAGAACTCAGCTGGAGAACCAGACCTCAACAAAATGAAAAAGATAGACATGAGCAGAAGAAAGTAGATTTTGAACTTCACAACAGCCTCTTAGTTTGAAAAAAATGATTTATCTTTCTATGTCTCATTCTATTTCTGTGTACAAAGTAACCTTTTCTGCCTCAGGAAAATTTTGTGGGAGGAGAGGACCTTTCACTGGTACAAATTCAGCATAGTGACCTCCCTGTCTGCTTTCATTTATGCTCTAGAAAACAGGCATTTCTAAAGAGCATGTAGTCCTTAAGCATTCATCAAACAAGTTTATAAGGAGAATGTCCCAACAGATCTGGAGAAAGGTTATAGCAACTGAGAATTTGTCTGCTTTTTCACCTATACGCACTGTCTAAGATGTTTTGCTTAGCCTTACAAATTCTGCATCTGTTTTATCTCCAGAGCTCAGTGGTAATGCCAGCAGTGTGCAAAACTGTCTTCAGAACTTCCAGGAACTAAAGCCTTTTTCATCATTGAAATGGCAGTGAGCATCCTGGTGCATCAAATGATGCACAGAGAAGTTTGAATTTTATACCTTTGAGGTTGAAAGTAATTGTCATGAAATAAAATCCTCACTTGGGAAAAAGAAAAATTACTTTACCCTAGTTTCCTCATCTTTGAAAATATTTTCAGTTCCTTCTAATGTGGTGTGCAGGTTCCTACCTTCACACCACAACTGAAATGTTCTGTCTGCTCCAAAGCCGTTCACCCTATAGCTCTTGGTGCCAGGGAAATGACACCTACCCTTTCCTGCCCTGTCCTTTTTCTCTTCCCTTCTTTCTGGCATGTAGTTATGTTTTTTTCCCTTCTAATCTATAGGAAGGAATATATTCTTATTTTCCTCATGACCCTGCAATAATTTCCAGTATTGATGTGGTATTCCACCAGACTGAGATTCAAACTGGAAATTCAGTGTAGAGACTGGTTAGCTGCTACATAGGTGAAGGGTAAAGGGTCTTCTTCCTCTCTTGACTTAATGTCCAATTCCATTCCAACATCAGAGGAAAACACATTTTCTGGTTATTAACTTGTCAATGAATGTTACCTGTTCACTGGTGCAGGAAAACTAAAAATATATGATTATATTTAAGGTTTTTTAAAAGCAGTATTCGAAGTAATTGCTTTTATTATTTTTTCAGGAAACAAACACCAGATAAAAACCTTCTGCAATACTCATGATTTCTGCAGTCCTAACAGTCATGGATAACTTCCAGTCCATGCAGGCCAGTCACACAGAGTTCCATTAACTTCTTTGTGATAGAAAACTTTAGCAGAGATGATTCTAATGCTACTGTGGGAGTAGATTAACTAATAATAACATCTTACCTTCATAGCAATACAGACATTTGGAATAGACTTAAGAGAGTAATTTGGAAAAAACAGAAAGAAACAAGAATTAAATGTTTTAGTTCTGGGGTAGAAGTGTGAGAGGCAATTTAGCCTTTGAATAGCATGACTATATAAATATGCATGAACGTCCGTTTCTACATTCTCAATATGCATGAAATTGTTTCTACATTATTTGTCACATGTATTTGTGTAAGTGATTTTCAAATTATGGATGCCATAATAAGAAAAAAAAACCTTGTTTCTTTCCAATTGCATCTACTATGATTCAGAATGATTTTAAAAGAAATCAAAAACTAGCCTGGAAATCAGGCAGTATGAAAAACAGTGTCGCTCAAGTTCCTAATGCTCCTTCAGGAAAAAACAGAAAGATACCTACAGATTGGATAATAACAAGATTGTGGTTTTTTGTTCTTTTTATTTTCAGGGGACAAAGAACTACACTGAACTCCTATATTTCAGCAGCTTTTCTTAATGTTAAGCTGCTAAGTATTGTATCCAAGGACTAACATTATGCTCTGTAGCTAGAGAGTGATGAATAGTTTGTTCAATAAGTGAACCCCCTTCACCATCTGGAAGTTGTCTGAAATACAATAACCTTAAAGTTATTCACTAATAAAAATTCTTTGATTTCTCTAGGAAATAACTCTCACATTGTAGATCACTTGTGTAAACTTATTAGGATTACTGTGAATCTGACTTCACTGGTTAAGAAAATCACTTGACGTTTCTGTTCTTGTCTAAAATAGGAATCTGTAGAGGGAGGGTCAAACTCTGCACTTTTCCTGCCCGGTGGTTGCAAGGGTATAGATTTAGACTTTCCAAAGCTGTTGCTAGATCTGTAGAAACAGGCTCATTCAACTCTATAACACTGCCATTTTTAGAATAACTGGAATGCTTCAAAGGCTCTTGCTTTCATGGCCTATTTTTTTTCTCTTCTGGAGTCAAGAGGGAGAGAAAAAAGCTGGAAGAGTCTAGATTTACTATTTTCCTTTAAAAGCTAATGTTGCTGCCAATGACCTACCACTTAACCCTCATTCTTGTGCCATTACTAGACATGAGTAAACTTTGAATGTTCTTGTGAGGATTTTCACTTGTGCCTGAGTGAGGTAGTTATTCATGTTTAATATGGAGTTATAGCCTAACTGAAAGTCTCTGTGGGAAGTTACCACATTACTGAAGAAAGCAGTGAAGCATACTGTTATCATTTACTCCCTTCAGTATTTGGCTAAGCAAATGGTGTTGACTGGAAACAAATAAATAAGTTTTATCAATTTTCTTATATTTCATGGAGAATAGACTTACTTTTTGCATGTTTTAATTGATGATTTTTCTTTTCTCTTTCATCAGTGTTGATGCAATTAATATCTTTCTTGTGTATGACATAGCTACGTTTAAATACTTGTTTTTAAAGTGTAATTATTTTGCTTCTCCTTTTTGTTTATCCTTTTTGCCCATGTCATTTATAGTAAAATGAGATAAATGAACAGGTGTTCATTAATGCAAAATGCAGAGTGCAGAGAAGACTTCACAGAATATTAGGATGTTGAGCTATTGATATTCATGATGGCCAAGGCATTCACTTCACAGTAAGCTGCTTCTTAACTGCCCTCTAGGACTGCAATCTGAAAAGCAGTTTCCTTCTAAAACTAAAAGTATTGGTTTATCCACTGATAAGACAAAGTATAATAAGTATAATATGTAGGTAAATAAACCATTTCACTAACAAGCACCAATAAACTGACTTTTTTCATAAAATAGAGAAGGTAAACAAACTCTCAGGGTGATTAATCTTCTTGTAGCTGATACAAATCATCACAGGGCTGATATAAACTCAGTGAAAATGGTATAACTCACATTTATTGTCCTTGAGTTAAATCTGAACATCCCATTGCTATTTGGGACATTCATCTTACTCATCTTCCTTAAGGTCTCTGTGCACATATTTAGAATTTCAATGGGATTTGTACTGGTTCTCTGCTTTATTATAATAATGGAAATGAGGTTGAATATATCTTGCACATTATTTATATGGGAAAAATCATTTTTTAAACACAAATCATTTTCTTTGTCCATATGCTAGAAGTAAATGCTCAAAGATGTTTTTAAGTTTCTTTGGAGATTGCAATTTAAATGTTTAGAAATATTGTTTAGAAACAATATCTTGCCTGTGCTTGTAAGTTTTAAATCATTCAACAACGGCTGGGGAAATAGTTATATGTATGAGACCAGGCTCATCTGAGTTTTTAATCTTACTAAGTAACAGTGTATTCCTGTTATTTTGAAAAGAAATTTTACCAATGTTGGTCTTTGTGTCTTGAGTGTAAAGCAATATGAGCAGGAGCAACATGAGCTTGATTTATGTAGAATATCAAATGAAGAGAGAAGAGCAACAGACGTTTTTGGAATTAGAAAATGCATCTGTAGTGCTTATCCTGACGGGAATGATCAGCAGCATTTAGCCGGGCACAGCCTCAAGTGTTTGCTTTCTATGCAAACTTGAACTACATCAAATACCAGGATAAGAAATTAATGCTGGTTATAAGTAAATGCTGACAATAGTATATAAGTTTCTAAAAAAACCCCACCTTATTTTTTGCATACTCCCAGTATGTATTTCAGCTTATGACATCAAAAATATGCAAAATGTAAAAAAGTGTATTTTGAACAGGTCTGATCTGCACAGTGTTTGTTTCAACTATATGAATAGCTCACATTTTTTACCATTCCAGCTGCAGAACTTACCAGTCATCAATAATAACAAATGTCTCAATGGGTATTTAATTAAAGTAGAACTCTGATGAAAATGCAAAGGCAAATAATTTCTGATTTGTATTGCTATTTTGTAAATAATAATATTGTAAATGATAGATTTGGCTCTCACAAAAAAATCTTTTTTATGAAAAGCGAAATGATGTTGAAAAGCTGATAGCATTTTTTGCCTTAAAACATTGCATACCTGATGATTACCATGCTTTCTTGACTTTGCCTACAGGGAACACTTTATGTGGAGAAACATTAAGTTTCTTAACATAACTACTGCATTAACTAATCTAAGTTGTGACAAATACTCTGCAAAGGTTACTTAGTTCTGAGAACTAGAGAGGGTTAGGGAACCCAGAGAGAACATTGTTCTTTGAGTCAGTAACAAATATAATTCCTTTAGTAAGATGATTTTTTTAGCAGAAGCATTCTCCTGAAAAATGAGGACAGTGAGCTGGACTAATAGCAGTGCTAAATATTTGCATACCGTCTGGTTACTGCAATTCTTAGTCAAGCATTTTATTGCCTGCACAACAACTGCAGAATGGTGCAGGAACATCTAAATAGAGAGCGGCTTTAAAGGCCACTCATTTTGTAGATCTGAGTATCTACACCATGTTTTTAAGCCCCAAACCATGGAGAAATGAGTTGAAGAGACCAAGAAGAAAGGATGCCCATATAAATCTAATTATTTAGCAGACACTGTATCAGAGTGTAAGATTCCGGTTTGTTTCTTGCCTCTGCTTTAGGACTATTTAAAGGCAGATTTCTTTTCCCTAGCATCAAAGCTGTTGTGCTGTCTTCTTGGATTCCTGGGGATTTAAGTCTCTCTGATTGTTGCTGAACATATTCCCCTTTGTGTAAGAACACAAAAACAAACTCTCTTGGTCCCAGTGAATGCTTTTCTCAAATCAAACTAAATCGGTTTTAAACTTGTTGGTCTTGAACTTGCATCTCTGAGCTTTACAGACTAGCTGGTACAGCATCAATATACTTCCATTAATGTAATACTCATTAATGCCCAGAAGCAAGCCAACTAGCCTAACTGAAATGCTAATTAATTGCTACAAAAGGGCTTCTAATTAGCCGGTGGGAAGTGTGGTTCTAAAATGCTTACTGCTTATGAGAGCAGAACTTGCTTGGGTATTATTGCAAGGCACTGTTTTATTCCCTGAAGCACAACCTGAGATTCAATCTTCAAAATATAATGAGGAAAGGAAAACATTTTTAAGAAGCTGGAGCTTTTAATTTTGTACAGCATTTTGCTCCTATTTTAAAGACAATGGTTTCTTTCAAGACTAAAAGAAATAATTATTGTCACTAAAGTATCTACTTTACTAACTGTGGTATTAAAAACCTACCATGAGTCTTTGTGTTTGACAATGTTGCTTTGAATGCCTTGTTGTGACTGTTATTGTAGTCACTACTTAAAGGATCAAGTATTACATCCAAAGGAAGGCTTTGGCTAAACAATTTCTTTCTAATTTTTAACTAAAATAATAATTATTAGCTTAATGTATTAAAAAACAAAACAAACAAAAAAAAAGGAGCTTTTTTCATAGTTCTAGTGTCTAACTCCTTTAAACTTAACACATAAAATCTCCCTTTACTGGGTTAAATTTCAATGTCTTTCACTTCCCATAGAGTGAAATATTTTGCACATCTTTTCTCCATGTATGTAGTACAGATTTTCCTACTTGCCTTTTTGTCAGTCTTGCTCGTCAGACTGTCTTGCTTGAGAAAGGTCTTCAGCAAAAAATAAAAACATTGGTTAAAAGTGTTTCAAATATTGTAATACATGTATTAAAAAAGGCAATATGAAATTATTAATTCCTGTCGGTTTTACTTTGGAATCAGTGGTGGCTTTTTTCCCTCCTTTTTTTCTTGAGTAGGCAAATACATCCATTTCTGACTGAATGCATGTAAACTCCTTGTTCAGTGTGCAGGCCCCATGGCCATGTCTCATTACATGTACTTCACTTTTGGATTAAAATGAGTCTTATCCCTTGGATAGTGCAGAAATCTGCACGAAACAAGATTTAGCTGAAATGACTTTTGAATAGTTCCAAAGGGCTATGGGTCTGCCTGTAGCTTAAGGATATTTCGAAAATTTTAAAGGAGATGGTAAAGAAGAAAGATTCTAATTCATCAGTTGGACAACTTATTACTTTGATGCTAGATTTGGTTCTTTAAACAATCATTTACCCTGACATGTGAGTAAAAAAATGAGCTTATCAGAAGCTTAGAGAACTATTGTTTCTACTTCTTACAATAGCAGTACTAGCTCATCATTTTATTTTCTTTTTTATACAGAGAATGCCATTTTTACAAGGTCAAATTTTGTCATTCTAATTTTTTTCTGTAATTTCTTTTCTTCTTCTTCCCTAAAAGAATTTTTTTAAGAAAACAATGTGGGGAGTTTTTATTGCTTATTTCTCTTTATTTCTACTGGAAGTTTAGTTAACACTGCAGCATTATACTAAGCCAGATTTTTACGAGTAATTGATGATGCAAGTTTTTTGTATGAATTAAAATTTTATTTATAAGGCTTTGTGTTGCCTGAAATAGAAGAATCCGTTCTCTGTACAATGTTAGTATAGAAAGATAATAAGACATCTTAGGTGCACAAAGACAGCATATGCACTCCCCCACACCCAGGTTTTGCAAACTCATAGGGTCATTTAATTATAATATCTAACTGTTACCTTGTGGGGATGAATACACCCAGCCTGAAAATTGTCCATTCCCCTGGTCACACAGACATGCCTCCCAGACTTGAGTTGGTGGTCCCAAGACCCCATATGTTCAACTTCTGTATCTTCTGCCCTGTTTGGAATCCTTTCAAGGTTTCTGGGCCTTCTGAATAGTTTTGACTCTCTTATATCAAGCGATATACATGTTGTGTCCTATTCTAAGAATATTTTATACAGATAAAGTATTTCACTTTTGTACACGCAATTAAAAGTGAGCAAATTCAGACTGGGCTGTTTACTTATGTGCTCTTTGGAGAGCACAGTTTTGTGATCATTGTTACAAATCCTAAAACTTTTATCAATTGGCACACATGTTGTCCAGGGAGCCCTTGTATCTTCTACATAACTCTAATGAAGTTTAAATGTTTTTATGAATAACAAGCCTGGAGGCTTCATGAACAACGGCAAATTTTCCAGAATAATGCAGATGTTTGCTGGGGGAACGTGAACTGAGAGGGTTTATCTACCTGAGCCACATCCAGGAAGCCTCTGAATGTGCTCTGGAAGCAAAAGAAGTTTAGTAGACCAATACTGTGTCTTACCCACCTGTGGAGGTCTTCTTAGAGTGCAGCATAGGCAATAGTTTTTCTACGCTTTGTGAGCAGCACAGGAAATGCATAGAGTGAACTAGAACTTTTGCCTTCTGTACTGTCACAATAGCTGAGTTAGCACTCCTCATTAGTTTCCCAAGTGTTAATTGTATTGTCATTCTGCATATGTAATATCCTGGTTAATTACAACAGCATTAAGGTGTTAAGCTACCAGAAAAAAAGAAAAGGAAATATGGATTGCATTAATCTTTAAGGCTTTCTAGGCAAGATAATTTTCTGAAATTACAGCAGGAAGCTTTATGTTTAGTAACACTTGCTTAAAGCCAAATTTTGTGCTCCAATTTTTAGTATTGTTGAGAATTTATTTTAAAGACTGTAAGCACATCTAGAGGGTTGAAGTGATATGAGAAACCAGTGACTTGCAGGTGAAAGAACTTTGCATTTCATTACTAATCTGTTAAAGGAATTTTTTTTCAATAGATTTCACTGTTTATGACAGGAAAGTCTCCAGAAAAAAAGGGAGGAAAATAAGGATTTAAAACCATTACATTGAAAATGTTCTACAGTAGGAGAGATATCTAAGAAAGACCTCAGTAAGAAGGTACCACTCAGGGACTGAAATAACAGAAACAAAATAAAATAAAAAAGAGGATTACTTGAAAAACAATGTATGAGGAACTTCTAGAACTTTGACTGCAAATTATCTATCTCTAGATCCTCACTTGCTTTATCATCTCTACTTTTCTCACACCACATTTCTCCATCCATCATTGATGTTAGTTCAGATTAATCACTGGTTAGCCAAATTTATATATATATTTAGATTTTAGAGTGCTTTAAAATCTGAATATTAACATATGTCAAAGTAGTAGAATGAAGCCAAACATTAAATTAGTGTAAGAGAAGGTGTCAAGCCTTCAAAGAAGGCTATATAGGACGCTTTTTAAATTAAGCTCATATCAAAACTATGGGAAAAGAAATAATGTAAACTTGTAAATTATTTTTAATATTTTGCTGCACCATAGTCACAACCTTATTGGTTTTCAGACTTAACTCTTTTCTTGTCATCTGACGTGAAACTACTGTATCATCTGATTTAGGCATTCATGTTAATATATGCATAATTTGAGGTATAATACTGGAGAAGTGACCTTAGACTCTATAATTTCATTTTATTTTCACACAGTAATTTCACTGTAAATGTGATCAATGGTGAACATGTTTTGTATTGATATGGTTTTTTTATGTAAATAACAATAAATCAAATTTAAATTTGGAATTTTGACTTGATTTTTTTTATTTGTATGTATTGTTTTCACATACAAGCTGTAGCATCACACCAAAGTGCAGAATATTTATTATCTAATTTTGATAAGCCCCACTAAACCAAAAAAAGCCAGGTCAGACACTTGTAAACAGAGTGAAAAACATGAAACTTACTAATTTTTATTTAATCTGATTAGAAAAACTATCAACCACTTTTCCAGTTGAGAAAAAGTTTGAAAATCACATGGCCTTTATATATAATCATCCTGTTCTAAAATTCTTATTTTATATAAAAATAAGAGAATGCATTTCTAAGCAATTTATTCTGAAGGTATTTGCAAGTAAACAATAAAAACCCTGCTGAATGGGCATCATTTTCTAAGACTCAGATAAAACTTCAGGGAAAGGTCAAAAGTGGTCAGTGACTTGCTACACCACTTTGACATGAATGTTTGGGGCAAGATGGGATCTACCCAAAAGTACTGAGGGAGCTGGTGGAAGTGCTCCCTGAGTCACTTCCATCATTTATCTGCAGTCCTGACTAATGGAGAAGGCTCTAGGCAGCTGGAATTTAGAAAATGTGATGCCCATCTACAAGAAGGGCCAGAAGAACTACAGGCTGTCAGTCTGATCTTAGTGCCAGGAAGGGTCATAGAGCTGCTCATCTTTAGTGCCATCACTTGCACATGCAGGACAACCATGGGATCAAGCCCAGCCAATGTGGGTTTACAAAAGGCAGGTCCTGCTTGACCAACCTGATTTCCTTCTATGACAAGGTGACCCACTTAGGGGAAAGTCTGTGGATGTTGTCTACCTGGACTTCAGTGAAGATTTTGACACTGTTTCTCACAACATTCTCATGGAGAAATGGGCTTCCTATGGTTTGGATGGGTGCACTGTTTACTGGGTAAAAAGCTGGCTGGATGGCTGAGCCCAGAGAGTGGTGGTGAATGGAGTTACATCCAGGTGGCAGCCCATCTCTAGTGACTGTTCCCCGGGGCTCAGTTTTGGGGCTGCTCTGTTTAACATCTTTATCAATGATCTAGACAAGGAGATAGAGTGCACCCTCAGTCAATTAGCAGATGACTCTTAAGTTGGGCCGGAGTGTTGATCTGCAGGAAGCTGGGAAGTGCCCAGTGAACATGAGCCAGCAATCTGTCCATGTGTCCATGTGTCCAAGAATGCCAATGGCTTCCTAGTCTGTATCAAATACAGTGTGGTCAGCAGGACCAGGGCAGTGATTGTCCCTCTGTACTCAGCACTGGTGACACCACGTCTTGAATATTTTGTTTAGTTCTGGGCTCCTCAGTACAAGAAAGACATTGAAGTGCTGGAGCATGTCCAGAGAAGGACAACAAAGCTGGTGAAGGGCCTGAAGTGCAAATCTTATGAGAAGTGTCTGAGGGAGCTGGGATTGTTTAACCTGGGGAAAAGGAGGCTGACATCAAAGCAAAGGATACCATTAGTGGTTATCAATTTCTACTTTGAACTATGTCCAGTAAAACAGCTCTTGAAAACAATTACCTGTTGTATGTTGTAGCAAGATAGGAGTTGTTCTCTCAGGTAACAAGTGGCAGGATGAGGAAATGGCCTCAAATTGCACCAGGGGAGGTTTAGATTGGATCCTAGGAAACATTTTTTCCCTGAAAGGGTGATCAACCATTGAAACAGGGTGACCAGGGAGGTGGTTGAGGCACCATCCCTGGAGGTATTTAAAAGATGTGTAGATATGGTGCCCAGAGACATGGTTTACTGGGGAAGATGGTGGTGCTAGGCTAGTGGTTGGTCTCAGTGTTCTGAGACGTCCAGGGAATTTTGAGACTAAGTCCACATTAAAAAGCCTTCATAGCCTTTTCTCAGAGGTACTTTTTGACTTCAGACTAAGAAACCTATCTTGGATTACAATTGGATCACTTTCTTGAGTCTCACATTTCTTAGCTTTCTTCACAACTAGGAGCACTCAATATTTTGTTATTAAGTCCTTTTATTATAGGTAGTGCTGGTAATCTGCCTTAATATCTCTAATTCTATGAAATGGATTTCTCAGAATATGCCTAGTTTGCTGTATCTTAGTTGTACCTAACAACAGCTTGTGGGAATATTGTTCATTATATCTAGACCTCTTCTGCTCTAACTATTCTGGCAGACCTCCTGTGTGAAACTACTGCATTTGCTGGAGGAATCCTTTCTACTTGCATACCATGTTACCTCTTAAATTGCGTAAAATAAGTCAGTAAAAACCAAAATCTACTTATAGGATTTGTAGAGAGCTGGTGATTGTTACAGCAGCAAAAGCCTGAGGTAAATTATCCCTGTGAGCAGAGGTTTATTGAGCAAATCAGTGTCTTTGTTCTACCGAGATCATACCTTACTTTTGTTTGTAAACAGATGTGCAGAAACATAACTGAATTTTTATTCTGTCTTAATATGTTTTAAAGGTGCGATAGTAAAGCTATTTTTTCTATAAATTATCTCTCTAAAAAGATATTTAATGACTTCAGAACTGTTAAGATCCAGTTAATAAAATTAGTAGAAATGCCTCTAACTGAATTAAGGTACAAACGAGACCAGGTGCCAAAGTCAATAGTATGGGGTTTATTCAATGGTAAATGTGAGACAGAGAAAGAGAGAGAAAAAAATAGGAAAAAGAGAAAGGAAGTGACAGAGAGATATTAAAATAGAAAATATATCACTACCGTGGAACCCGGTGACATCAGGCCAGTCCAGTTCTTCAGGTCTTCTTGGTGACGTGTGTCCTACAAAACATAGAATGCAATGGATTAATATACGTTCAGAAGATGCCAGGCACCTCCTTTGGGCTGGGGGGAAGCTTTGCAGTCTCTCGTGGCAAGTTCTGGATTTGTTGCCTCACTTGGATCACGTGCGGTCCTCTGATGGTGGAAGGCCTCAGGAATGATGTTGGGTAGGGGGGGCACTTTGGGGATTATTGATGGTTTATGACCCTTCTCAGCTGCCTGAATGTCTTGTGCGTACCTGGTCCTCCTAGACTGGTGAAGCGGAGGTTGTGAGGTAGTTTATTCCTTTGGTTTGGTGTGGAGAGATTTCACCATCACACACCCAAAACCCTTCTCCTCCTCCACCCCTTGGGCCTTGCTTTCTTATCCTCAGACCTGAGATGATTAGACAGTAGTCTTAAGTTCCCAGTCACAGTCCAAATTCCAGTCAGGAGGCATTGGCAGGAAGGTGGTGGAGGTGGGGGCATGTGGAGGGAGCGATGTTGTTCTTCAGTGGACACAGCAGTTTGACAAAAAGTCTTTCTATGATTTTGACAATGTTTAAGACATTGCTGACATTTCAGTCCATCACAAGAACAGAGGACTGCACCGGAGTGCTGAAATGTTGTTAAGGTAGGTTTATTTAGTGAGAAGTGAAAAGTAGTGTAAACAGTCTCAAGGAGGTAGATAGGCTTAAGAAATCCAACAGCCTGAGGCAGTGCCTTAAGGTGAATGTCTCTGTGGAACAGAAACAAATGAAGTCTACTGATACTTTGCTGAAAGCTGTCATTTCCCTGACTCCATTGAAGTTCTTGAAGTTCTCTCAAAAGTTTTGCAGTTATTCAATATAAGATTCATGCAAGTTCTCTGTCAAGCAAAAGATACAATTAATGTTTATAAATTTCTATTTTGAACTATCTCCAGTACAATAGCTCTTGAAAACAGTAATTGTAGTATAGTGAGTAAAAAAAATACAAATCAAGACTGTCTCATACTTGAAAAACACAAATTTCTCGGCATGCTTCTCAGTTTTATATGCATTCTGATACCTGTCGCTTCCTTTCAAGTAATGTGTCTTCTTGCTCCATCACTATTCACTAGCATGGTGGTTCATTCCAAAATCAGCTAAGTTTTCGTTGATGGATATTAAATTAGATGCAGCTAGGTGTGCATCTCTACTTAGATTAAGCTGTAAAAAAATTAATATATCCTTTCCTCTGAATGTAAGAGGGCATACATTTTCTAAGGATATATGCAAGTCAGTGTTCACAAAGGATTGAGAACCCAATCAAGGTACAGTTGTCACATAAGCTAGCACTGTTTTTATCTGTCATACTGAACTGTGCAGGCCATATTTGGAACACATTCTCAGACATACAGTTTAAGATCTCCAATGGCTTAAATTCTGGTTTCAGCTGTACTGTTCAGACCCATATTTCAAAAGTATAGTGGTTACCTAATAAGGATGTTTGATGACTTTGCCCATAATTATAGTGTGAGGATACTCATCTGTTTTTTTCTGTGATCTAGCCTTGTGTTTTTGTGATCTAGCCAGTGTGTTTTCTAGATCTTCAGCACAAAATACACTGAAAAATGTATTTTTTGGTTTGGAATTAAGGAATCATTCTTATGATTCAAGACAGTCTTATATTCTCTGATACCTGAATCAATTTTCTTCTTTGTAGATTTTTCTGTTCACATGAATGTTTTTATTTCAGTATTGTTTCAACCTCAGCAGTAAAACCAGTGACTAGCACTATGAAGAACATGAGATTAGGGTTAATTGATGTGACAGGAATTAGAAGAGAGAGGTTTTAGCTTGCTTGGCCTGAAAGAATCTAGAAATTAAGACTAACACTCCCTGATACAGCACCCTGACTAGCTGAATGCTCTAACTGTGCCTTTTCTATTTCTAAGCATAGAAAGAATTCAAATAAATTTTTATATGCACCCAAACTGCACTGAGAATAGTAGTCTATATTCAACTCTGCCTAACCTCAGTATACAAGAATTCAATAATATTTATTAAACATTATTATTATTATTGAACAACCTGGTCTAGAGAGAGGTGTCCCTACCTTTGGCATGAGGAGGTTGGAATTAGATGGTCTTTAGGGTTTCTTGCAATCCAAACCATTCTGATTTCATGATTTTGGTTTTTTTCCTGAAGTTGCCACTAATCATTTGCATCTTTTTGGCTATCACCTGTTTATTATCTGACAGAGAAAGTTAGTTATCACAAGGATGTGGGGCAGTAAGCAAGCTCCCTGTATCTTGCTGCACTTTAGAAAATGTGACTGTGCTGTTGGCAGCAGAAATCTTGCATTTGAACACCTGGTTCTGTCATCCCCTGACACAGATCTTGGCAACAGGGAGCTGAGAAATGCAGTCTGTTAAAAAAATGGCTTTGTTCTGCAGTTTTGCTTTTGCAACTTCATCTTTTAACTCTGACTTTGTACATGAGCTGCAACAGGGTGTGGAATTGAGTGCTGTGCTTTATTATGATGACAGGATGCATAAAGACCTGAAATTTTCATTAAAGGTTCTAGACTGTAAATCCTTCAGCTGAGCCAGCCTTAACTCCAAGAATGATTAGATCCCCTAAAACAAATCTTTCATACTCTCACACCTTCTTAATTAAGCAACGATGAAATGACTGTACTTGAGACATCACATATAATTGGGCTATTCATGCTTTCTAAAGCACAGTGGAATTAATCAAATGTGCCCCACTACCCTTGGGGACAGGGATAGCCTATTTCTGTAAGGTTTTTAGTATGTGTTAGCAACTGATGGGACTAAACCCCAACCAATTCACTGACTCCACAGCAAACCACAGAGAGAATGAAGGCTTTAAATAAAAATGTTATAATAATATAATGCATATTAATATAATAATAAAACTGAGGAATCCCTTGCTTCACTTTTTATTAGATGACAGCCAAGGAATGTAGACCAAAATAGGACCAGTATCACTAAATTAATATTTAGATTCAAAATAAGCAGTCAGATTTCAGCAGTGGAATAGCGATAAGATTTTAAGGATATCCAGAAAACACAGAGAAAAACAGAGACAGAGAACAACCTGTTGGGAGGAGAGAAAATCAAACCAAGCGAAATCTCCCATACTATTCCCACTTAATTGACTTGTTACAAAAATTGCTCAGATATAGTATCTACCAGTATAGTAAATTACAATTTAAAAAGTATCCAGTTGAGAAAATATTAACATCATGCCAACCTTTCTTAGATTTGTTTTATTATACTAAGTACTATGACAAATTAAGTAATTGATTTTCATTCCTCTTAAATTCTCCATTGGCATTTGCACCAGTATTTACTGGTAGTGCATTAAGTTCTCCAAGGACTGTCTTCAAATGAGTAATTTGGCTTCATACTGTGTTGTGTAGAATTAGTGAATTAGCAGAAAACTAATTTTAATCTAGAACCAAGAACAGGAGTGCTGTAAATGACTGTTTTCTTGATTATTTTTGTGTGCTGTGTGTGATTGTTTTGAGTAATATGCATTTGCACCACCTTAATTCGAAAATTGTCATGTCATCTGGATACAATACAGCATTAGTTGCACAAAAAAATGTAAAAGTTTTAGTTTGCTTATGAATGAATTTAAATAACAAACCAAACTAATCAAAACAAAACAATTCATTAGAGTATTTAACCTCTTGGCAAGTGCACTGCATGTTATCTTAGTACTCAACGTTTTAATTTGCAGTTATGGAAAGTCTTGTCTTTCTCATGTTTTGTGTGGTTTTTTGATTTTTTTTTAATTTTTTTTTCAGTAGTTGAGATATTTTGAAGGAGTTTTTCTAAAATCATTTAACTTTGCTGCATATTTCCCTTAAGTCTGCATTTATATTCATAATTACAACTAATTTACAAATCAAGTGGTATTGTTAGGCTAAATTAACCCTCAGTATCATATAAAATCTCTAATAGATGTGTATTAAGAACTGATTTGTCATGCAGTATATTTTTAAAGAAGATTACAGAAGCTTATGCACTATCTGGAATAAGAAAATAGTTGGGTTTTGTACAATTTTTCCCTAGATTCATGTTTTAATCTCATTTTTGGGTTTTTTTAAGTTCTAGGAGATAAACCAACAAAGTAAGCAGAAGCATTCCCTAAACTGCCTATTCAAATACTAGTTTTAACTTTATTAAGTTGCTGTCTTGACTGTAAAGGAGATGAGGAATCAGTGCCAGGCCACAAGTGAATCTTTGGCAGAAGGGGTATCTCTGTTGAATACTTCCTGTGAAGATATGCCCTATTATCAGTGTTACAGGTGGTTTACAGAAGTCACCATAAAATAACCAAGGGATTGTTTAAACGTATATGGCTATATGGATCCCATTTATTAGCCTGGCATTTTCCTTGCAGTTAATAACTAAAGCAACTGGTGAAAAATATTAATATGAGGACAAATCTTGAAATAAATAACTTTAGAAAAAACTTTTTAGCTTGGCAATCTGTTTACAGCAGTACCATAATTGAGAAGCAGAAAAAATTACTTTGGACATCTATCATAAAATAGATTTGCTGTTGAAAAGAAATATGACATGAAATTGCATTCTTAAAAGTCAATTCTTAGATAATTACTGCAAAATTCTTTGGAATGCTGAATGATTCATCATATGTAGATACCAAAATATATCTAATAATCTAATTTGCAATTTAAAGTGTCTTGTACAAGAATATATAAATTTTGAGAAATGAGATTGGGAAATCAAAATGGGACATACACAAAAAAGTGAGTTAACTGGAAATAGGGTGGTGATAAAAGCAGTTAATTTGTCAAGACCAATATAAATTAGCAAGAGTTCGTAAATTGAACATGGCACACGTGAGGATGTTGAAGTACAGGCATAACTTAAAATGATGCATTTCACAACTTTGAAAAGGTAGAATCATGGAATAGTTTGAGTTGGAAGGGATCTTTCAGGGTCATCTTGTCCAACTCCCTCTGCAATGTGCAGGGACATCCTCAACCAGATCAGGTTCCTCAGAGCTGTGTCCAATCTGACCTCGAATGTTTCCAGGGACGAGCCATCTACTACCTCTGTGGACACCTTGTCTCAGTGTTTCACCTGTAAAAAACGTCTTGCTTATATCCAAATTAATCAAACTTCCTTCAATTTAGAAACATTATCCCTAATGTGTGTCCTATCACAACAAATCCAGCTAAAAATATTGTCCCCATCTTTCTTATTATAAGCCCCCAATAAGTACTGAAAAGCCACAATAAGTTCTCCCCAGAGTCTTATCTTCTTCTGGCTGAATGACCCCAACTGTCTCAGCCTTTCCTCACAGGAGAGGTGCTCCAGCCCTCTGACCCTCTGATTATGTTCAAGGCCCTCCATTGGACCTGCTCCAGGAGGTCCTTCTTAAATTAGAGGCCCCAGAGCTGGATGCAGCACTCCAGGTGAGGCCTCTCCAGACTAGAGGAGAGGGACAGAATCACCTCCCTCTACCTGCTGCCATGCTGCTTTTGATGCAGCCCAGGATATGGTTGGCCAATGGGCTGCAGGTGCACATAGCCAGCTCACGTTCAGCCTCTCATCTGACAAGTCTTTCTCAGCAGGGCTGCTCTCCATCCGTTCATCCCTCAGCCTGTATTGATACCAGGGATTGCCCAACCCAGGTATAGCACCTTGCACTTGACTTTGTTGAACATAATGAGATTCTCACTTCTTGAGCTTGACCAAGTCCCTCTGGATGTCATCACATCCTTCAGGTGTGTCAGGTGCACCACCCAGCTTGGTGCCATCTTCAAAGTTGCTGAGGGTACACTGGATCCCAGTCTCAATAATTGGTGAAGATATTAAACAGTACTAGTGGAAATAAGGACCCCTGAGGGACATCACTTGTCCATCTGGACACTGAACCATTGACCACCACCCTACAGATAACCATAGGATATCAAACCAATTCCTTATCCTCTATCCTATCGTTATGTCCATCCATCAAATCTCTAACTCTCCAATTTAGAGAGAAGGATATAGAAGACCATGTCAAAGGCCTTACAGAAGTCTGGATAGATGACATCCATAGCTCTTATAACATTAAAATCAGTGCAGTAATCCATGGAGAAGAAGTCAATGTAATGCATGCAGCTGCTCTCTTTTGAAGCTTCCTTTTGGATTTTCTTAACCAGAGTGGTATGGAGCTTTTTTCTGGTTGTATAGAAACAGTGTGGCTGAAAGGAGAAAAGAAGTGTCTCCATCCTGGGGATTTGCAAGCTACTTAACATGGGAGCATTCTGTAGAGACTTAATTTTTAAACGTCATTGTGAACTGGTGGAAGATTAGTCATCTTCTCTGGAAAAATGCAATTTTCCTGTAAAACATTTTGATCACCCTCATCTCTATGTATTACATTTCAAAGGACATTAATCACTGCATTCAACCTTTGAAAATGTCTTCTTATGACCATGTTGGATTTTCTTTGGCTTTCCAATGCCTTTGTTAGTATTCCTTAACAAGTGATAAAATTTTGCTCTTAAAGACTTACATCTGATTGTTTTATTAGAACAAACATGAGAGATAACTTGCTAGTGAATACTTTTTATTCAGGAAAAGTGCTGTATGCTGCAGAGTCAGTCTCCTAAATCTGAGACCTAAATTGGGCATAAATTTTAACAGTGAAGATTAGTCACTGGAGAAACAGCAAAAGGAAATGAATTTTCTGTCTTTTGTTAACGAGGGTAGTTGAGTCTCTTTTCAAAGATGCATTTCAGCCAAACAAAAGGTTTTTTGATCAATAATGAGATAACTGCTGGAAAGTCGCTACCCTGAGTCATACGAAAAGTAAGGCTAGTTTGAATGCTCGTATCAGTGCTATGAATAATGCACATTAGTATCAGGAAGTTTTTGCTTATGGCTTGCATACATTTCCCCTTTCGTAATCATCTTTTATTGTACCATAGCAGATCTACTTTTGTTATATTAAACAGTATTTCTCTTATCAGAAGTACTGGAACTTATCTTTTCAGTAAAAAATGTTCATACTTTTCAGTCCAAATTATTTTTCATTGGAAAAATGCTGTTTCAATACTCATGGATATTTTCCCGTTAAAAAAAAAAAATCAAAAACTTCAATAAGTACAGACTTTAGAGTTTGTTACTTTTTATGAAATAACCTGATTGTTTTTTCTGGGTTTTTTCCCTTCTTTTTTAGAATAATAAGAAATTCTAATTCTATTCCTATTTCCCCAATACTGAATGCTGCCTGTTACCCTACTTATTACATTCTTGAAATGCATAGGTTTGTCATTGCTTAAATACAAATTGATATTGTAATTTGATCATATCTAGCAGTAGAGTATCTAAAATGGCAGCTTTCAATTCTTGAAGGTCTCTTCCTACCCCTCTGACTCCAAAGAAAAACTTTGAAGAACAAACTGAGATGGTGGAGTTTGGGCATTTTCAATCAGTGGCACATTTTGTAATCTAAGAGTTTTTGGTTTTTTTTTTACCCCTTTCACAGGGAGTCAAAGTGCTCCTTTTGATTCAAGCCGTAATCTTTTGGATTTCCAGCTCTCTCTGCTGAAGAGAGAATAATTGAATGTTCTTACTTCATAGCGTGAGTAAATCCTTAGTATAAACAGAACACAAGAGTTAAGGCTGATAGTTTTCAGTCTTTTTCAGTCTTCATGCTGCAGAGGTGAGGACCAAGTGCTGACTAGAGACTGAATTTCCAGGACTGCCTGGAAATCTGTACATGGGCCTCATTTAGAAGGATTAATATGAGAACTGTAATGAATACAGCAGGCACACTGACTGAAAATGAGATAGTAGCTGAATAAAAATTTAGTAAAAGTAACATTTGTGAAAACATCTTAGCATTTATGTGTTTTCCTGTAGCTCTGTATTTAATCAGAAAATTCAGGCCTCCTAATGCTTTCAGATATAAATTTGGAAGCTTATATGGGTGGCTTATGCCCAATTTTTTGTTCTTATCAATCCTAAACTACTTTTAATATTTGCAATAGAGTAAGACATGTTTGAGAGCACAAGTATGGGTAGATGAACATACACAAGCACACACACAAATATCTACAATATATGTACACGCATATGTATGTGTAAAACAAACACAGGGGAAAACAAAACGGTAGAGCGAGAAACAAAAGGATGTGAGAGTGTAAATTTAAGGTGCAGGTAGAGACAGGTCCACAGGTTTGATCTGAGTTTAATGTTAATATTAAGAGAATTGAGGTCAGTGAATGTTCTGAAGACATATGCATCTTTTGCATGTGGGCTAGTAGGTTGTCTCTAGGCTGAGAAATTCTTATGGGTGAAAAAGTTAAGTTCTGAGCCATCAGTTGGGATTGTGTTATTGTGTTGTTCTTACAACCTCGCTCTTGCTCAGAATTAATTTTGAGGGGCTTTTAAATGACCGTATTTGATTTTTCAACATGTAGTCCAGATTCAGCCAAATTTAGACTGAAGAAACTCCTACCCTAAGGATGAACATGCAGCCTTTTATTGTGTGTGTTGCAAATTTTTCATTTAATGGCCCATTTCTATCTAGTCATACTAGCAGATAGGAGAGAAGTTGTTGAGCTTGAAGGTGTGCAGCTGAGCCAGTGGGTCAGTGTGTGTTATTGATTCAACTTATAGATTAGAAGTGTTTTTTTAGAAATTTATGTTTACTAGGGTTCAAAAATGGATGGTCATTAAAACGTGTCAAAATTTATGTTTTCTTTGCATTCCTATGTTAACTGAGAGCCACTGAAACTCTGTTCCTCTTTCCCCTTCATTAAGAGGTTATGAAATCGACATTTTCTGCAAGCGGAAGATATCTGCAAAATCACACAGACCTTTCACCCTGAGAATACAGAGCTTTCTTTTAAATTATTGACAGAAATCCATGTTTAAAAGTCAAGCAATTTGTCAAAATTTTATTATCTTCAGAATGAAGATTAAAAATTCAAATTCTTAGTTGACTAAGTTGACTGTGTTTCAAATATAAGGGAACTTCTTTCAAATTATCTCGTCAGAAATTGGTATCTGATACAAAGAGGAATCTCCAGAATGGGAGTTGATGAGAATCTTCCACAGTAAAAGCATTCTTTTAAAAATATACATAAAGGTATTCATTATGTGTTGTTTTTTTTTAAAAAAAAAATTAACAACTGTAGAAAAAGTTATTTTTCAACAGACAAAATTTTGATTTACTTTTTTTTTTTTTTAATTAGCTACTGCCTGTGCTATTAACCCTTTGTTTTGAGAAACACATTACAAAGTATTACAGTAACTAATACTGAAGTCATGTGTAGTCTTTCAGAAACTAAGTCATTCTGAATAAAGGCATCTGTAGATAATGTTATTTAAATTTTTAGGTTTCAGAAATTTAATTAATTAGAACAACTTTTAAAGTTGTTTCAATCTACATGAGAACAAATTATTTTCAGCTTTTATCTATGCCACTCCCCTTGGTCATTAATCTTCACTCAATCTCTCTACAAGCACACCATTTAGATGCACTGCTATCACTTCTCTTGCAATTAGAAAGGACAGTGAACTTCTCTCCATTGCAAAATAAATGAAATGCAGTAGTACATGCTTCCCCAAAAAGGTAGAGTTTGCTGTGATATTTCAGTGGATCTCAGGGAATGTGTGAACCTTGCCATCTCCTGACACTTGCAGCCACTAATATAGCAAAAGAAAGCCAAACCAAAACCCAACCAATCAACAAGAAAGAATAAAACAAAAAACTAAAACAAACAAAAAAAAAACAACAAAAAAACCCACCAAAACCCAAACCAAACCAAAACAATAACAAAAAAAACCCACACATAATTTTGGTTTTGTTTTCTCACATCCTGGAGGTTGCTCTGCTCTTTTTCCACTTGTCTCTTATCACTTCATCCATTCAGTGTTTATTATCAGTGAATGCCTTTTGCTCAAAAACCTTCTAAACCTAAGAAAGTTTCCTCCTTCTCACTGAAATATTTTTTCCACTTTACTTTCTTATATACCCTACATGCCATATATATTTTTCTGTCCTCCTAAGCTAAGAAAGAGAAAGGAATTTCAGGCACTCAGACTAAGAGTGGCTATAAGCTAGCTAACTTAATTTAATTAAAAAAAACCAAAACTATGTTACTGATTGAGGCGTGTGGCAATTCCTTATACAGAGATGAACGATCTGTACTTTTAAAATTCTTGCAGCAATTCTTTTCAAAATGAGAGAAATAAAAGAAGTATCATACTTGCCTAGCCACCCTGATTATATCTCTGTCACATTTTCATACACATAACTCTTAGTCTGTGGAGTGTCTGTCAATTTTAAAGGTAATTTCTTCATGTGACCAAACATATTATGCAGCATCTGCAGAGTAATATATTCTATAAGCATCTTGCAAGTGAGCACTTTCACACCTGCTCTAAAATCTCATTTTCTTTAATATGCTAGAGGTTGTTTTTGCTGCCAGCCCCTTCCAGTTAATATCATGTTTGATAGATATTAATTTTGGTGTTCTTTCTGGAAATACTGGTGCTAATGCAAGGTGCTATGGGGCGAGACACATAGTATAAAGCTCATGGGTATGAAAAATTAAGCTATGCCTCTTTCATACTGTAATAAATTGTATTTTCTCTTTATTTTCAGTTGAAATTTTATTGGGATGAAAATATTTACTCATTTTTAATATATTGTATATCACATACTTTAGTCCATGCAATAATCTGTGTAAATACTAAAAATGTGGGGAGAACTGGAAATACACAGTAGACAACTAGAGATATTGCTCTTCTTACATGTGTCATCAGGAGAAGGCAGAGGAAAGTACTTCAGCCCAGAGTTCACCTTTTATTCAGAAATCCTATGTTGGAACATCAGTTAAACTGGAAAAAAGCTTTGCATTTTATCAAGTTATTATCAACATTGTAGTAGAAAATGGCAGTGGGGTGTGAGTAGAAGCCAAAAGGTACATCCAGGAGTCTGTGACACACAGCAAATCACACTGAGAGATGCCATGCACACTGAAAGGCACATTGAGGGGCGTGTGAGACCCAACAGACACACCGAGGGGTCCACAGTGTTTCTGGTGGTGCTGTGCCAGTGGTGCTGGTAGTGCTGGTGGAACTGCTGATGGAGACTCACCCTGTAGGCGGCTGCCTGTGCCTTGTTGCTCCTAGCAGCTTGACTTCTCTTTTTACAGACAGCAACCAGCAATACCCGCCGAGTCCTGCTTGACACAGTTCCCTGAGGAGAGGCAAAATGAGGTGAGGCAAGGCAATATAGTGGCCATTCTTACTGGGCCATGAAGTGGATCAGGTGCTGGTGAGGTTAGGAGGATGCTGGAAAGACCTGTGTCCTCCAGAAGCAGTGAAGGCAAGGAGCTCCGGGGCAAGGGACAGGATGAGCTGCATCTAGCAAAAGCTTTGGAGGGAAGATATATGTAAAAGTAAAGATTTTAAATTAGAGCCCTCCTTTTAGGGTTATATTCCGCACTAATGCAAAATAAGACTTTTCTATAAATAATGTCTAATTCGGAGTTGTTGAAAACACTTTTATAATCTGATGTCAAGTTGATGACAGTCTTCTGGTTGTATGTAATGCTGCCACTGCCACTATCTCCTGTCTTGAGCTAATTTCCAAAGTTGTGTTGATTTGTGTACTTTAACTTTGAACAGGCAGAAGATGTCAGAGCCTGGATACAAACGTCAAGATCTGATTCATCCTTTTCCCACCTGAGCCTTGGAAGTCATCAGACATCAGAAAGTGTTGATGCACAAGTGTTGCAGAGCGCATGTGAGCAATGACTTCAAGTGCAAGGTCAATGAGGACATCTCTGAGACATCAGAAACCAACAAGAGCTTGTCTCGGCACTGAGCAAAGCTGAGAAAAAAGCTTTGCAGGCTGGAAAAGGCAGTGCTGCAACTGAAAAAGCCCTCTGGGAAGAGACATTGACTTTAAATATATGGCAGAAAGAGAATTACATCAGGCCTGGAGGCAGCCAAAGGAGCAACTTACTGTATACCTTCAGAAAGTTCAAGAGAGAAAAGATGCCACCAATAAGGCAGAAGGGCTGCAGGAGCAACGAACCTAAATCCACACTGAAATTCTTGGGGGGGAACCCCAACACAGGGTGCTCCACAAAATCCCCCCTACCTCAAATATGCTGCCCCCCACCCCCAATATAGCCCTGGTCCCTGCATGTCCAAACCCTGGGGTGTCTTTCCCCCAAAATACCACAACCCTCCCCTACAAAATCCCACTGGAGGATCCCTAGGGTCCTGTCCCTCCTCAAAACACGCTTGAACCCTCAGACCCATGCCCCACTGCCCTTGGGAGGGTGCACCCCAAACTCCCCAGTTTGGACCCATGCAGACCCACACCAATCATCCCCTCCCCTCAGACTGCCTTTCCCAAATGCTGTCCAGACAGCTAAGGAATTCCTATACTACTTGGAGGGGGGTCAGGGTCACCCCAACCCCCCTTCATCCTCTTCCTTCCCACTGTATCCCTACTCACATTGCCCTCAAATGTGGTCGCTGCTGGTGGACCATTGTTGAAGTCCCTGATGGTGAGCAGACTTATATTTTTTACCAGAGAAGACAGAAGCTACTGAACATTTTCTGAGTGTCTCTGTTCACTGCTGCACAGTGGAGTGCCCCTGGTTTACTATTTTTGCCACTGTCATGCTGAGAGATTGACCTTAACTAACACTGTTTTACAGTCATCTAAGTAAAATAATATGGAAGCATATTTTTTTCTGTAAGAATATTGCTCAGTGATAAGAATTTTAATATATAAAAGGGCAAAATGACTAGAGGAATAATTATATCTCTCTTTAGGTCTCTATTTAAAAAGAATAAAAGTATTTATTTTACATATTGCATTTTTACAGCAGATTATCACTTGTAAACATGAGAATTTCTTATAATCACTTATAAGCAGAGAATCATAACAGGAAAAATCTGTTAGCAGAATACAATGCTGCTAACATTTTTCTGAAGATACATTGTTTTAAATCTTTACAGCGTTATAAGTCTTCATTTATTACAGTGTGAAATCTTGTGCAGTGAAAGAGAATATGATTAGGAAGTTTGATGTTCTGATTTTTTACAGTGTTACGTTTTGTGTCTAGTAGTTAGTTGCTTCTGACATATGCAGCTCCTTGGATCTTCACCAGAGGAAAATTGTTTCCAGTTGAAACAATCAACCACACCGAATCTAATGTATCTTGAGAGTTATTTACAAAAGTCAGTGATTTAAAGGCCATTCAGCTGTAACATAATGGCTTCTACAGTGGGATGATAGAAGCATTGATACAGAAATCACTGAGAGGGAGCACAGGAAATATATCCATAGAGGAAAACATTTCAAACCCTGTTGGTCATCCTTTTTTTTTTTTCCCCCCCCTCCTATTGTTCAACTGATGTGTATTATTTTGAGCTTTAGGACATACAAGCAGAAGTTAGAAGGTGTTCTGAAGGACTTTTCAAGACTGTAGGATTGAAAGTGACTTTTTTTTTTTTGTTGGGCTACCTTTTTTCAGAGGGACTCAGTTTTATGTATATTTTGCCTTTTTATTTTTCCCATGGATTTCTAAGGTGATCAAGAATGAAGAGCAGTCAAAGGAGATACTTTATGCCACCTGTATACTTCCAAATAAAAGAAAACAGGAAGAAATCTGCATTTTTTATTTTTTCCAGAATATGTTAAAATAGAGTGCTTTTTCTTTGGGACTGTGCTTACCCAGCTTCAGTTACGTTACTCTTTGAATTTAACTGTTTCTTAGAGATGCTTGATGGTAATTCTGAAAATTTTGACATTCTTGGACATTGAGGAGTTTTGGTATAAATTTCCACTCTACATAGTCGGAATGCTCTTCATTAGGATTCCTTATTTCTTCCTGCAAATCTACTGAAGCCTAAATAGACTCAAAGAGTAACTGGCATTTTAACATAGCTAAAATTTGATTTATTTCAGTTTTGAAAGGTAAGTTACTTACATTCCTCTTATATGCATCAGTCTCAGAAAGCTCAGTTATTCCTTAGCTCTGATGAATGTAGAGATCTTATGCATTGCTTCAGTGCCATTCCTTCCTATATCCTCTTTCTTTGTTTTAAAAGTTGAAGTAGAAGTAAAAAAGTAATTGCAAATATTATGGTCTTCTTTGAGTGTTCATATTGATAATCAATATTTTCTTAATTTTCCCATTAGAGATATATCTCTTTCCAATATATTTTAATTTAAACTTATATCTTAATGAGAACATCTGATTTAATTAAAATACCACCATTACCTTTGAGATCTAGGCATTGTTCACATCATAATTAATGTCAGTGGATCTGCATACTGTGAAATATATAGTACAAGTCCTAATAGTGTATTGAAATGAGTCTCACAGGGGTAAGAAGGCAGAATTATCATATGAAAAGTAAAGGTTAGATGTCTAAGCAAAATGCTAAAACAAGATGTTGGTGAATAGGGGAAATTCCCATCAAAACTGTCTTTTGCAAACATGGCTAAACTGGAGAAATTTGGAGTGCATTGTAACCACATCCTGACTGTGTGTTGGGTTGTGATCTCCAACCTGGCCATTGTACCCTGTTGTCCCTTCTGCCTGGCTGCATGTGTAGAAGGGAACGAGATAGTGGTGTGCTTCAGTAAACTCTTCAGTCTAGTTTTCTGGGAGCAAGAACTGAAGGTTGAATTCTCTGTGTTCAAATACAACTAGGATGCTTCCTGGAAAAATAAAAGGATGATTTCTGAAGGAAGTCTTGAAGAGTAGTATGTATTTTCCACGGACCCCCAAAGCAACTTAAATGTATTCACATGTTTAACTGGGAGGATATGTGTAACACAATGCCTTTGAGTAACACTAAACTAGAATACATGGCCTAGAGTACCCCTAGCACAAGTGTCATGGTTCGCAACAATGCAAGGCATTCTTTCATTCACAGTGTAGTATCTAGTACCACTATGATGCTTTGTTTGTCAAACTTGTTACCAGCAGTGTGAAAATTACTACTAATTCGGGCAAAATAATATATGAAGAAAAAGTAAGCCAGACATTATTTTTATAAGAAAAGGAAAAACATAATACCAAATCATTCATACATTTATCTAAAACATTAGATCACATAATAAAATCTATAAAAAACTACAGGTGAGATCAGCAAATTCTAAAAGATCAATGTACCCTTATTTTCTAACATTTCAGTATCTCTATAGGTCAAGTCAACATAATCAAAGTAATCTGTCTCATCAGATGGAGCAATTTGGTCATTAAAAGTAACAAAATCATATTGTTAGTACTTTTTTAAAAATCTACCACTGGTTATCAGAAATGGATTTGCTACAGCCTTGGATTTGTCTGAAAGTGTTTTCCTTTGGGAGCTCAAGCTAATCTTGTCACACTGGATGCATAGATGGAGATATTTGTTTTGGAGTGCAAGACAAACAAGCATGTTGTACTGCAGTCCTTGGTGCTGAGGAAAGAAACCAAAAAATTTGGAAGCTTATTTAAAAAAGCCCTCATAACAACCCTGTAGACTCAGGGACCCACAAACTATCCTATGCCTAAAAAGATTTGAAGGTTTAGGGAAGTTGTGAGGAAGCTTTTGGGGATTGCCAGGAAGAAGACACCACAGAAAGGCAACCTTAATCTCTAGCATTCAAGTTAATGGGGAGAAATAAGGAAGGCTTTCAACGTTAGTAGAATATCTGGAGGAGTGGGAAGGTTAAAGCCTTCCAGGTATAGTCTGTGGAGAAAGTCTCAGTGGAGCAGATCCAGGTAGATCCATTTGTTCTGGGAGATATGGACCCAGTACACTGGATTTCAGTAGTTGCTTTACAAGAAGGAAAAGATTTAATTTAACTTGTCTCTGGTGGTACAGCTGCAAACAGATTTTTTTAATGAAAGCTGAAAAATTGTCTAAACAATTCATGAACTGAAGGGTGCAGTGTGAATGCATATTTTTTTTAAGTTGTAGGTTCCTATTCATGCCATTTAGTATTCCTGCAACTAATTAATCTGCAACTACTTTTGTTTAATAAATTTATCATGGCTTAACAGCAGTACTGAATCCTCAATCAAAGGTTTTGTGATCCAGCCCAATGAGTACCTCTTGATATAAATACACAAAAATAATGAAAACTCATATAACAAGAAGCTCTGCTGAAGATTTACTTGGAAAAAAAAAATGTTAACTTTTAAATTGTGAAAAAGAGAAAGTTCCGACATCATGTGACATAGTGACATTTCAGAATCAATTTGCAAATTCAGTAGAGTTTAAATGTGGGAACAATGACAGAAACAGCTATGAACTAGAACGATGTATTCCTGTTCTAAGACTTCCGAAGTATTCTAAAGAACTACTGTATGGACCTCTTTATCTTCAAATAATAAATATATCTTATTATAAATAAGCTTGTGATTTATTTTTTCTTCTGTTACAAGCTAGTTCAGAAATAAATAATATTTATTTATTCTTAAAGAAAATGTGGCTAAGAGATCTTCTCATGAAGTTATATTGCTGATATTGCAAGTTTTCCATCGCTAGGCATGCATGTTATCAGCAAATATGTTGGAAGGAGGTGTTTTAAAGTACTCGGATGCTTCAGCTTGTTACTGAACCAAACACACCTGAAAGAACCTCACTACTAAACAAAATTAGCATTTTCACTCCAGATTCCCATCTCTTGATGCAAAATTTCACTTGAATGAGAAAATTATGGGAATGAGAAAATTTATTGTTATATTGTTTAATAAGTGGTCTTCAGGTTTAAATTTCCCTCGGTGGTTTCACAAAAGTACTGTCTTGTATTTCCACTATCAGCTAACATCTGTTAATTAGGACAGGAGAAAAACAATTAGAAATGTTATGCTTTGTTTTACTCTGGCATAGTTCAAACAACAGATAAAACAAAAAAGACTTTTATGGAAAAAGAGAAGTATGTTCTCCAAACAAATCACAGTGGGCACTTTAAGCAAATTTAACAAGTAGGTAGAATAAATATGGTGCTATATGATACATATTTTATGAGACCGCAGGCCCTTACATAATTTTTCATAAATTTTTAAACCTGTGCAATTTTCCACTCCAATAATTTAAAATGAAAAATGTTTTACCTTTATAGAAAATTTGTTAAAGGACTGAAAGCCATTGCACAATAAAGAAACTTCAGTTAAGACAAAGAAAATAGATTTTTTAAGTGAAAATTATATAAAAAATTTATATAATTTTGCTAAATTCATGTAGTAGAAAAGGGCATAAGTAACTGAGAAGTGCAAATTGCCCTGGGTTGGTTAGTAAATTACAGTGATGTTTTAAAAAATGCTTCCCATTGATCACAAAACATATTTAGGCAGTGTCCCTGAAAGTAGTGTTGTAGATAAGGCAGAGCACATCAAGGCTTTTACTGATGAAACATAACAGAA
This sequence comes from Sclerurus mexicanus, assembly GCA_013396755.1. NCBI lineage: Eukaryota > Metazoa > Chordata > Aves > Passeriformes > Furnariidae > Sclerurus > Sclerurus mexicanus. The sequence continues at coordinate 43,303 of VWZF01001682.1, read as the reverse complement.
TCCAGCTTTTCAGTGTAAAGCAGGCTGAATTAGTTGGCTGGTGTTCTCCAATAATGTGAAGAAGTTTTATTAGTTTCTAACTTCCAGTAGTCATCACAAACCTTTTGTGATGAGGTTATGTTTGAAGAAGCGCTTTCTATTTGTTCAGACTCTAGCAGAAGTGGACCAATGGCGATAATTTACTTATGTAGCAGTTTTTATAATAAATCTATTCCTGATCACTTAGGGATACTGTATTTCAGATTGCTTATGGTGGTGAAAAGTCTCAGGACCCTATTACCTGTAAAATGAGAAATAAAAGTTGTTTTAGCATCTTTTTAGCACAAATTCTCAGTTTTGACTCCTCAAAGAAAATCAAAGCTAGATGTTTGCCTTCTTCTCTTGCAAGAATAACTTTACAGTTGTTGGTCTGTATTGTCTGTCCTTTCTCGGACAAAGTTATGTATATTGCTAGTTGTTTAGAAGCATACTTCAAAAAATTATCTGAATTTTAAAGGAAATTGTGATTATATATTTTTACACATATAACTCATTCCAGGGAGAATAAAAGCATTTTGTCAAGACATTCAGTCTTAAAACATATTGTAATAGTGACTGAAGATATCCGAGATGTTTTCAAATGGTCATGTATGCATCAGAGGTTTAAGAAGTTGTGGACTTATCTAAGGTCTAATATAATGTTGCAAACTGCACTCAGTCATGAAACTTGATTTTTCAGACATACCTCACGTAGTGTGTCAGGTCCCACATCGAATCCCATTCCCGCATTTTGATTTTTGATAATAAACCTTGGAAACTACTGCTTTAACACATGTAATAAGGTATAAAAATAATTTATGTTGTTTCTGAGATAGAAGCTTTTTGTGCAAAGGGTTAGCTATGAAAATTCATCAATGGTAGACTAATTGAGTAATGCATGACCTGAGAGAGTGATGAAGGCACAGCCAATTGTTGTTATGGAATGTTTGCTTATCTTTTAAAACTAAACACTAATATCAAAATATAAGAAGTGTAGAATAGAATAATAAAGTTGAGAGAAAAGAAAAAAGTATTCAAAAGAAAATACTGATTGTTTCAAGATTGTCAGTATCTTAAATCTGGAAGTTGATTTTTGTTTATTTTGTATGTGGTCATAGTGTTCAAGAGTTCTTGCTATTGAGTGGAGCCTTTGATGCCAAACAGTATGGAAGCAGACCTTCAGAGAGTCTGCAATCCTAAGCATTTGTTAAGTGTTGGTATTTGAAACTACAGAGTATGGAGGACATGGGATCAATACGTAGAGGTTAGCCATGTAAATAATTGTCAGTAAAACACAGACTAAGCTATTGTAGGTGTTACAAAACTGAATGTTTAAGTAAAAGAAAAGGGAGAATAATTGGTTTGTTACAGCAGTATGAGAGAAAGCACAAAAGTGTTTGCTAGGAAGTATAGAATCATTTAATAATTTAGATTGGAGGGAGTGTTATGGTGTTGCCTAAAATGGGAGAAAAGAACTTTTGAGACAATATTAATATACATAAAATGGAGATCTGGTCTTTAATGAAAGCACCTTCAGGTGCTACACAATTCATAGGTGCATACCCTATAAAGAGTTCTTACAAATTTATAACACTACTTAATTAAATCTAATGGATACATCCAACTCAAAAACCATTTGTCCCTGGTACCACCCTCAGAACTGCCCTGCTGGAGCCTTTCAAAGGGTTCTGGCCCCTCTGTCTTGTGCAGGCTACAATATATCTTATTATTCTGGTACAGGTTCATATCCCAAGCAGGATGTCCTTGCTAAAATCTCTTTCAAGATCATTAAACAGAATTTCAAGAATGTGGCACAAAGTGTCAGAAAGGGGTTTAGAAACTTTTGACTGCTAACTTAAGAGTGAGAAACTATACAGCTGTATTTAAATCTACAAATATATAAAAATCCTAAGACACCAATGGAATCATTACTAAAGGTCCTGGAGGGTCTGTCCTTTCAGAGTAAAGGTACGTAATATATGTTCAGTGTTAAAAAAAATATGCAATTTGCTGAAGGGATGTGAATTAACAGGACCAAGCCAACTAGAAAATGATGGATACTGAAGCAGTTTGAAAGGACAGGAGAGTATTAATTTGGTATTTGTCAGTACTAAAAAATTGGGTGCTGCAGATTTTGAGATATGATGAAGCCTGGCTGAGAGTGTAGATTGGGTAGGCGGACAGGGAGAGCCATACACTAGTGGTACTGCGAAAAAAGGTCTCGGTCAGAAGTGATTGCCAAAGGCACGGCCTGGGTGTCGGCAGAGTGACATTACAAACAGTGGCTGGAAAAAATTAGGAATTACTGAAGGGTTTGCAAGAGCACTGCGCACTTATATTCACATTTAGCTGTTGCCTAGACCTCTGTGCGGAAGTCTTAAAGGCAGAGAGTAAGATTTCAGTTCAGAAGAGACAGACAGATCCTTGAATTTCTGTCCTAAAGATGGTGTCTAATTTATGGTGATGAATGAGATTGTAAGAGATGCTATGCTAGGATCTAGTTAAATTAGCAAGATTACAATTTGCCTCTTTTTATGTTATGCCATTCTGACAAATGGTCATACAAACTTTGTTTTTTGCAAGGCATTGAGTTTCTATGTATTTTCATATGGAGACTTCCATGATTCCTATGTCAAACCGTTTTACCTTGTGAAATGGATTTTTTAGGTCTTTTAAAGTCATAAATTTTTTCTGAGTTTTACTTTAAATTTCTGTTACTAAATATTCACTACTAAACAACTGAGCATACTTGCTAAGTGTCACTACCTAAATAAGAAACAAACAAAAAAAGATTTTGGAAGGTCATTTAACAGATATTGCAGCAAGCCTGAAATGGAAAATCTGACCCACTACCTAATGCATGATTGAAATGCATTTGGGGTCTTTCAACCCTTTATTGATTTTTTTGTACTTTGGGAAATACTAAAGCACTTTAAAGCCTTGTTTTAAGTAACCATATATGACTCACAATATCAACCCAGATAAAAAGTTTTTAGAAAAGTCAACTATTTTTGAATGACCCTAGAATGCTGTTGTGATGATAAAAGAAATTGAAAGAGTACATTACAGCATTTCAACTGAAAATGCATTTTTTAAAAATCAGTTTTGTTGTGCCAGTGTCATTGAAAGTTAGTATGTAAAAAATACATGGTAATTGGAATCTGGGTTGTTCCAGAAGGTATTTTAGTAAGTTCTAATTGTTATTGTTTGCCATTGTTCATTTTAGCATCGTTTATCTAAGGGTCCGTTACCTAGGAATTAAAATAGGTTTTTTGCTTTACTATCACTAGAAAATAGTATAGCTTGTTATTCTTCACATTAAAAAGTGCTCTCACCTGTAAAGCATCTTAAAAGTATTTGTTTAATGCAAACAGAACAAGGCAACCTAAATCACCAATTACGAACATGAGTAATTTTACTAATTTTCTAATACAAGGTTCTGATGGTGGAGTCATTCACTTAGAAGAAGGAAATTAAATTGACAAAAGCAAAAATTCAGTTGCTTATTAAATAGTGATACAACTTAATGAAAGATGAAACTTGAATGTGAAAATGTGCAAAATCATCAGCTGGTTTTCTCCCTATTTTATTCTCTTGTTTGTTCACTCGTGCATTTAGTTTCTTTGCTATGTTTACGATTAGCTTGGATTTTTGTTTGTTTCATTGTTTGAACTGCATATTGAGAGTGAAGAGAGATTTCACAAATGAAATTACTTCTCTAAATAAAATATGACTTTCTGCAGCTAGTAATTTAAGTATACACATTAGCAGCTATCACAGTGTGTTCTGTGCAGCTACCTACCTGGGTCTCCAATCATCCACTTGAACTGTACTGAATTGTGATAAACCCAGTATATTTTAAATGTTTGAGATAGATATAGAAGATTTGTTCAACAATATTAACTAAAACAGTAGGACAACTGAGAAACTGACAGTAATTTCTCTTAATCATTGTGCTAAATTAATCTGTGGAGCATTGCTGGCGAGAACTTTCATTTTCTGAGCATTGTAAGCTATTTTCTTTTTCTTACAAATTCTCTGTTCATTTCCAGCTCATAACTGAAACTTCCAAAGTTCATATATTGTGACTGTACAGTGGAATATAGGATCAGCTGATGATGCTGTTTAATGACTTGTTTAATAAAATTTGCCAGTGCATGATTACACCAAATCCATAGATAACTTCATTACACTATTTTCTTTGGGCAGAAGGCATCAAAATTTTGTTCAAGTTGTTATTATATCTCTGCATTTATATAAAAAGGAACTGAGTGTGAGTTTTTGGAAGTAAAAAAAAAAAGGTTAAATTAAATGTATTGAGCTATAGTCCTGCCTATTTTCTTATTCTCCATTTTATGTCAGCTGACAGATTGAAACTGTAGATGAATGATTGATCAACAGGCTTCTTTTTGTAAGGGAGTAGAGCTAGTATATTTTGCATAGAAATTTTCTCAATTAGGGTTTTAAATGTGAAAAATATGGGAAAAAATAAAATATAAGAAAGCAGTGATGTCTCCAAGGTTTTAGAGATGAAGGAATAGGAAATATTAAGTCTGATAATCTTTTCCATCCATACGATTGAAGTGACCTGACCTTAATTCTGTGGTGCCAGTTTTGTTAGTTGAAAATAAAATTCACAGCTTCAGTTGCTTCTTGGAATTACTGTCATGCTACAGCATCAAAAATCAGTATTTTTCAAGTACTTGGTCTTGGTGATTTTAAATATTATCACGTTTAGTGATACCCATATCGCTTAACCTAATTAAGGCAAGGTTGTGTTTTCTGTGATACCAAATTGGTATTATTACATCTCTCTAATAACCGATATAACATCTGGCAACTGTTGTGCATTTGAAAACACAAACACAATTTGTTTTGTGACTTGCTTATGAAAGGGCAAAACACCATCTGCAGGGTGCAAAAATATTTGATCTTTTATCCATAGCAACAAGTTGCATCAGACACATAGATCCTTCACAGTTCCCAAAGAAAGGAAAGAAGAGGTATTTGAGAAGAGTTTTTTTTAAAATTTGGAATTTTGCTCAATTGAGATGCGTAGTAATCATTGTTTGTAACTTTCAATAAATATTGTCTTGGTTTGTTGTTTTGTTTGTTTACATAATAAACCAGATGTATCATAGCAATATTTTTTATAGTTTTATTGTGTTGTTTCTTACTACTATAATTAGTTTATTATTTTGGAAATATAATTATCAATAAGCAGATGAAAGAAAATGTCATTCTTGAACTGTGATTCTATTTGTATAGAATATAGAAATGCAACTATAAAAGGAAAGATGCATTATAACTCATGTAGTTTGCTGAGAAGTGCTAATGGTTACGCATTTTCCACTGATGAAATATAAGTTTTACAGTCTATAATGGGGAATCTACTAACCCACGCAACAGAAATCATGTCAGTTGAGTTTTGGAATGCATAAGTGACCTATTTCTGAGAAAAAAAATGATATTGCAGAGAACACATCTTGTGTACAGGGCCTTAGATGGTTTTTAGGTCTGGTCCAGTGCCTTCTCTCTTGAAAAGACAGTATTAAAGGAATGAGAGATAGACACTGACTACTGATGAAGGAGTAATGATTAGGGTAACGTTTTGTTACTTGTACTAAAGGAGCAACTTATATCATTAAACTTAGAAGGTCTCCATGAAATTCTTAATTTCTCACCACATTTCAAATGTCAAGCTAAAAGCAATGCGGAAGGATGCCAACAGAATCTGCTGGATCCCAGTCAAAGTTTACTTGAATCCCATTCAATTACAGCAAAGCCCAAATAAGGTAGACAAAACCTGTGCACAGGTTTTGGCAAAACACCATTACTCCAGTGTTCAGTCAGAATTTACTTAGTGATAGATATATGATAAGTCTAACACATAGATCCATCTGTAAAATAGACCATGAAGCAGGAGGAAAAAAAATACTTAGAGGACTTGAAGATGAAAACTGAATATCTAGATTTTAGGAATTTTTTGCATTGTCTGTGATTAGATCATATGAATATACATGCATAGCTCTGACATTAATACTTCTGAAATTTGAAGGTTGTCAGCCCTGAGAGTTCAAAAGACTGGATAAACTAGTTATCAGGGAAAACTGATGCACAGAGTGATAGTTTGTCAATGTAATATTCTGATGTTTATGGAAAAACAAAGCGAGATAAAAAGCAGTCTGAAGTTGAAAACAAGAAAAAAGAGAAAAGCTTGAAAGATTGCTATATTACATATTTTATTAGTCTTGATACTGTGTAATAAATTATAGCATATTTGTTGCTACAAAGTGAAATGAGAGCTGATGCACTTTCCAACTCTCATTGTATTTCTATATCAGGATAATAAATTCATGCTTCGATATCAGTGTCATTCTATTAACAATGTGTGTCTTCACAGTACCTGATCTAACAGGAAACTCACTTTAGCACCCTCTCAGTTTGTACAAAGGCATCTTGTTTACAATGATTGCTCAGTAATGTTTCTTTGAAAAAGTGTGCTTAACTGGAGCAAATAACATTTGTGTCTGGTTGGAATATGAGTGAATTTGTAAAAAAAACATGAAACCATCTCATGCCCAGTCTATTGACTGACATTTTTTTTCTTATCTCTTACTAGACTGTATCACATATAGACACTCTCATTTATGTTTTCTCACGTCAAACATTTCCTTACTTCCAATTTCAGACTTTTAAATTAATTGTAGCATCTGATGCATCTTTTACCAAGCAGGAAAAAATATTCCTTTTTGACACTTGAGAATCCATTCTCCTATATTAAGAGCAGACTTCAAAGAGTATTTCTATCTTAAATAACTTCAGTCATTATTACTGGAAGCAGTGTTTATCTGAAATACTACACTATATGTATACAGTGCTATCTATTTATCTATTGTCTATCTATATACATATATATACACTATGTTTTGTGATTTTGATTAAATATCCCAGAAAATAAGAGAAGAATTTATTTGCAAACACACATACACAAATTATATCTACACAGACATTAATTATTGCTCCTCTTCATAAATCAGTAGCTTGGAATTAACATGCAAATTTTCTGTCTAGCCACAGGATCAGGGCTTCTTTTATTAAATTATTGAGTTTGGTATTTATAGTCAATGGTGTCTCTAAAGGAATATTGTTCTTCAGTAATCATTTCTAACCACACACAGTTAAATAGGCTTTGCAGTTATTTTGAAGTAGAGGGAACTAGATCTACCATTGTGAATGCTCACAATCTGGATATTAAAAATACAAGGGCTCTGATTTTTCTGTGCAAATATCTATGACGGTTTTCCTTTCTGATCTCACACATTTCAATAATATCTTGTTCCTATGAACTGTCCATGTTGCCTTGACACTGCTAAACATACAAACCATTAGAGATTATTGGAAATACTTTTTTAAATCTTTGTATTTCTATTTCTCATTTTCCTGTGAGCAATGAAATACTTCATTGTTGAAATGAAACAATTTTTTATAATACATTATATTTCTTTTAATACATTGGACTTCTTACTTTGTCTGGTAGAAATCCAGTGGGTGTGCTGATTCCTAACAGGCCATATTCTAAAAAGGACTGAAAATGTTTTTACTGAGGATTTAAAATGCTTCACATTACTAGCTGGTAAAGGTCTTCACAGAGTTGTGTCTTACAGAGGTGCTGTGTGTTAGTGGTGACCTCTAACCACTAGAGTTAGTGGTGTTAGTAAAATGTCTCACTGCAATGTCTTGTGAAATGGGATGCTATTTCACTAAGATGCCCTTTTACACAATTTTTCATGAATCTCTATAATATCTGCCACATTACCTGCATTTGCACACAGTTGTGTTAGGCAGTGCTCTCCAAAGCCCTCTCTTGAATCTGAAAAGTCCATCTCGGAAAGACTCTACTCATATTACCCAGAAAAGAGTCTCTTTCATAGCATAATTCTTTCATCCTTTTTGATGATCTACCTCTTGGTATTGTGAGTGTTCTTACTTGGGGTATTTCGTCTCACACAATGCAGTTTTGTAAACGAAAATGTGACAAGCTGAAAGTATTAAGCAATTTCATGTGATGTCTTTTAATAGGAGAGGGAGATGGTAAGTATTTTGTGCGTCTGTCTCTCTATGACCTCTCTGAAACACGTATATTATAGTCAGATCTTTACTGAAACAGCTGTTGAAATCTTTTGAGTTTGAATTTATGTAAAGATTATCTCCATGATTTAAACACTGAAACAAAACAAATAACAAAGAAAAAATTCCTAATAAAAAGGTAGCTAGTCCAGTGTACTTGTTTGAACTGGGATAGAGTTAATTTTATTCATAGTAGCTGATATGGGACTAGGTTTCCAATTTGTGACCAAAACGCTTTCAATAACACACCAGTCTTTTAGCTCTTGCTGAGCAGCGCTTAAACACTACGTAGGCTAGGGGTGCACAAGAAATTTGGAGAGACACAGATGGACCTGCTGACCTGCACTGACCAAAGGGATATCCAACATCATACAACACTGCCCTCAGGGAAGAAGGAGGAAGGGAGAACATCTGAAGTGGTGGAATCTCTCTTCCTAAGTCATCATTATGCATGATAGGCAATCATGAAGTATCTTTCATGATTACCCTCATCTGGTGACAATGGGCTACTGAATTGGCACTTGCTTTCTTACTCCAGGAAACAGCAATTTAAGGAGTGAAATCTATCACAGCTCAGCCTTTTTTTCTATTTTCTCCGCGTAATTTTCTCTCATAGTTCCAGTATCTGTTTCAGTGTCAGAAATGGGAACGATGTTGCCATGTATGAAGTTAGAAGATTATATTCCAAATGGCTTAACCTATCTGTGTGATTGCATATATGTTTGTTCTATTGCAATCATTTCAGTAACAGTGTTGTAATTAATATTCATTGGTGTTACCTCTAAGAGAAATGATAATCTAACTATGGATTTATTTGAAAAGGAAGCTGTAAGAAAATTCATATACTTTGCTATGAATCTTCAATTATGTTCAAAGCCGCTTTTACAGAAGAGTTTTTTTCATTACCTGTGACAGTATATATTTCTTAGTTGTTCTCAGATGAAGGTGCCTTTGGTAAAGTTTAAGCCGCTAGGCAATAAGATGTGTTTTTGACCCTTATCTTTATTTTAATATAATTTTTTCAGGATCATCCTGTGTGCCCTGAAATTCTTTTTTTTTTTTTTTTTTTAAATTCAGACTCTCATGGTTAGCTTAGTCTCAAAGCTAGAGACAAAATAATTACGATTTTTGTGTCAGTGCAGAAGGATGCATTGCACTGGGTAGTTAAAAGAACCCCTGACTATTCTCAGTCTTTCATAAGAGGATCCTATAATAAAATCGCTAGGTAGCTAGGTGTGCCTGATATGCAAGTAGAATGGATCTCAGTCTTTTTTTTCAAGTTTGTTTCCTTTATGTCTCCAGGAAGATGCTGCACCTGCCAATCTCTCACCTGCAACATTTTCTTGGCAGTAAATGTTCTTTTTCTTTATTGTAAGGAAATAAGAACTCACCTTATACAGTTGTTTCAACACATAGAAAAAGAAACTTCTTTACAACACTGTATTGTAAATTACTTTATAAAAATAAATTATTTTTCCAAATGTAAGTAAATATCCTGTATTTGTAAGGGAAGCTGAATTATGACCACAACTTTTTCCCATTCCTATAAGAGACTTTTCTGTAGCCTGAGGAGGACAGAAATTCAGCCAGCTGCTACAATAGTACAGCTCCAATGGAGTGATGCTGAAACAGAAATGATGTAGACAGACGTTCCTCTTTTTAAAAGTGCTTGCATTGCTAGATCTGGTGTATATGACATTGGATCTGTTGTACATGTGCAGTATTATAGCCTTGTCTGTAGGATTTCCAGGCACTGGTAGTTCATCAGAACCTTGCTTATATGGAATTAATTATTTGCCACTTTAAATGATAATTCTAAAAGAGAGGACAGAGTTTATTATGAGTGAGGACCTGTAGAAAGGTCTGACCTCTTTACTAGCCAAATGAAGTTTAGTCTTTTTTAATTAGTTACAGTTGAGACTTTTTTGCTCCTGACAGCTGTAACTTTCTGCTGTCAAAAGACCATTTGCATATAACGTAGGCAGCGTAAGCACACATGAAAGAGCAGACGTGAGGACTCAGTAACACATAAGGAGGTGAGTAACACTTTGTAGATGGATTATTAAGAATAATGTGGTGCTCTAACCCTACCACCTTTTGCCATGTAGGTAAGCGACTGATTCATTTATTCTTTACAGAGACTAAAGAACATAGATGTGTTTATAAATTTAAGAGCGATATCATACTTGTAAGAGTTCCTTACACTGTTAGAAATATTTCTGTCTGCTAGTCGCTAGCTATGAGCCTTACTGTATTTTCCATTTTTTGCTTTTCTGTGTTTTGCCTCTTATAAACTGCAATAGTGTATGATAACCAATGGTCGATGATGATATATTTTCTACTCACAGATGCATCTGAGTGCAAAATGGATGTTTGTTGTTGGGGTGGATTAACCAAGTGGACAGAGAAATTCAAATAATCATGTTAATAATAGCTATATATAGTATATATATTTGAATTTCTCTGAATTGCCTGTAACTTTCAATCCACTGAAACAGGTTGTCCATGAAGTCTTTGGCTCTGAAATGCAGGTGAAAGCAGAACTAGTTTTTGTAGTGAACTCTGTGAGTTAGGAAATCCTCGATATTTCTCACAGTACCACCCAAACTAAAGGCAGCTCTACATTTAGATTGACTAAATGCTGTCTTAAAATAAAAATACTCCCTAGCTTTTGGATTTGTTCTGAGTTCCTCTCTGCAACTGTGCATGCAAGGACTGTGAAAATACAAAGTGAATGAAGAGGATATTAATGAGAAAAAACCTGGAAATTAAAGTAAAATCTATTCTTATTTGCTAAATATCAGCATGTAAAAACAAAGGTTTCCTTATTTGAAAATTCAAATTAATCTCCTATGAGAGATCCAGGTTTATCCAGGTTGCAGCTGGCAGCCCAAAGGCTTTGTCAACTAGTTTAGTCAGACCTTTCTTCATCTTGGATTACTTTGTCTACTTAGAGTCACTCCAGTGGTGTCCTTTTGCTTTTTAATGAAGTGTGTCAAAGTCCTTCTAAAGGTCTAATCTAACTTTCAGGGATAAAAATATGAGAAAAAAATGCCTGGTCTATAGACATGCTTAAAAAAGGATGTCAACTAGATCTTAGCTGACATAGGCATATGTCTGCTGCATTTACTCTTGTGTCCACAAGTTAAAGTTTTATAAGCACATTAATTTACTTATACAGCAGTACATCTTGTTGCTGTGTTTTACAGAAAACATAGAGAAACTTACTGTCCATAAAGTAACCTCAAAACCTGACAGCATTTCTACTCTGAAACTTACTGAAATCTGTACGGGCCTTATGTCCTAGTTAAAGAGGCTAGAAATTGCCCTAGTTGTTTAGTTTAAAAACAAAGTAAAAAAAAAGCAACTTTTTTTTTTTAAATTTGGGTTAAGTCATCTGCAAAGGAGCTATCATATCTCGTTTAACTGCTATCACTGATTACATCCAGAGAAGGAGAGTTTTTACACTGTGTTCAGACACAAGTTGGCAAAACTCCCAGCAATTCCTTTTTATGCTGGAACAAGAATGTTTATGCAAGCATATTAAATGAAAACATTACTCAAAAATACATTCTGCAATATAGTTATGCTGTCAGAGAACGGCATGTCATATGGATGTAACTCCTTCATTGGGTGAACTCTCACTCTTTCTACGGTAGCCTTTTTTCTACTTACTAGTCTTTTTATAACTGGAAGAAGAGATCAAAAGCAAAGGTAATGAGAAATAAGATTGAAAAAATGCAAACGTATAATACTTTTCATATTATATATTTCCTACTGCTCTCTATATTTAATATCTCTCAATTTTTTTTTTGTACACAGTATTGTTCTTATATGGTTTTCTCTTATGTTTGAATGTATTAACTTCTTTTAATAGCAGACAGGAATGTATAAAACCCCCAAAATTACAGCTGCATATGGATGCACATTCCACTTGACACAGATGCTGAGTTTTTTCTGGTATTTGAAGGGAATTTCCTGGAATTGCAATTCATGCCCATTGCCTTTTGTCTTGTCATTGAGCACCACTGAGAAGAGTCATCTTCATAATCTTTACATATCCTTACATATTTTTTACATCATGTTTACAAACATCTCCACTATGTTTATATCCATTGACAGCATTCCCCAATCCTCCTTTTCTGGATGAAAGTCTCCCAGCCATTTTCTGGACTCAAATTTCTCTTCAGTGCAAGGAGGGTAGCACATCATATATCTAAGTCAAGAATGTATTAGTCTAGTTGAAACCTCTAGCAGTTTAATCAAAACATTACTATTAGTCCAGTTGCAGGGTTGCTAGGAAAAGGAAGCACAGTTAAAATTAATAAACACAAAATCCTGAGTAACACCTCTTTTTTTTATACTTACTTTCCTTCCACTGCTTCCCCAAAGTCCCAGATTGATGGCTTTGAGGTGGTAGTGGACAAGTGAGCAGCAAATCAAGTTCTTTGCCAGAAGTATGATGTTGATAGTTTCTTCATCCATGTTAGAACCCGCTTGAAGTTGTTCCTACTTGTTGTTAACTCACTCCACACTTTAGTCTTTCTTCCCAAGTTCACAACTCCTTGGTGTATCCACATTTGCTATGCGTTCCATATTGTTCTTTGTTCTCTTTGTTGTCCCAAACATTGCCTTTTGCTCACCTCCCAGAGTCTCATTTCTCTGATAACCAGCAGACTAGCCTTGGCGAGTTTATAGCCCTTGTGCTTCCAGCAGCTTCCTAAGACCATAGGAAACTACCTAAGATAGCTTCATAGGTAGCTTCCTAAGACCTAAGACTTCTGCTATAATCACATATCTGTCCTCACCTAGGACAGGTCACCTGTAGATTGTGCTCCCTGCTACAGGGTAGCAGTTCATTCTACGCATAATAACTAGCCATCTCCTACAAACCACAGATACAACAGTATAACGCCACACATCTCTATGAAGCTAAAGACAAGCTGAAGTCACCAGCATGTTAGCATTGCCTCAGGCCAAATCACAACTTCAGGCAGACCAAGACAAGCCCAAAGTCAGAGGTGGCCTGAGGCCAGTGTTGATAGCTCAACAAGCCTGTCACCAGGCACAAACAATATTTACTGGGCTACAAGGACTCAAACACTTTTGAAGAATAATTTCTGAAATGTCCATAGCTGTTAAAGAGGAAAATATAAAGTGTTTTGCTATTTGTTTTACTTTCCATGATCTTAGAATTAGATTAATAAACATAACAGGTTCTGTAATAAGTGGAAAAAAGCCTTTCACATCAAAAAGCAACACTACTTATTGCTTGATTTTTTACCTTAGCAGAAATCTGATGTTATGGATGTCTCAGTGATGATGTTTTTAAGTATGCCATATTTATTAAACTTGGTCCTTATTTCAGCTTGCAAAATACAAAGGGGAGAATTTCTTTTCTCGGATATTTTGCATCATCCTTCATTTTTCTCTGTACTGTTTGAATTTTTAAGTGATAACTCCTTGTCTACCCATGTTATGTTCTTACCTTACTAGTTGTTCTGTGGTTTGCACATTTTATCTATCTCTACAGTTGCAGTGAGTACTGAAAATGCTAAGTTAAACAGTAAATAAATATATTGTTTTTCTAGTTTTTAAAACTAAGAAGCCTAAGATTATCAATTTACAGTGTTATAAACCATTTTCCCTTTGGATTTTGACTTACATATTCTGAACAAATAATGACGCTGAAAATGAAACAAAACTGTTTGGCAGGTAATTAAGCAAGAAAGCCATCCTATAGGAAGTATTTCTTTACCTCCTTGGGATTTTTTTTCATGACCAGTGAAGTTTCTTTGCAACCCAGCAGTGGGAGATCTTACTATATGAGGCAAGCAATTGAACCCTGACGTCCAATACCAAAATGTGCAATGGTGTGCAGTTTCCTTGGCATGATGAAGCTAACTAGTAGAAACTACACCCATGGAAATGGACTAAATCATAAGAAAAATCAATATATAATTCTGCCTCTCAAATTGTTCCATAGAATCAACATTTTGAAAACTTTTAAAAATCAAAGGAGCATTAACTTCTAAATGGGTCCATAGGCATTTCAACCTATTATTTATTCATTGATTCTTTATTAAATAAAGAGTGTATATAATAAAAGAAAACCAATTATAAGCAATATCTCTTCTTACACCCTTAGAAGACTCAGAATAAGATATAAAATTAGGTAGTGGAAAGATATGAGTTAGGCACTTGTTTCTGGCTTTGTCCAATTAAACCAGAAATTGGTTCGCTGCTTTTTTAGCCTCCTGTGCAGAGTAACTAAATCACGTTTCTCCTTAATAGTTTACATCTCTCTTTCATTTCTGTCTGCCCAGAGTTTCTCATTTGGAATTACTTCTTTATGAAAAGGCATTTTTTTCCTAAAATTTGGTATATGAGAAAGATTTTCTCCTTCTGCATACTTCCTCATCTAGCTGAAATATTAGAGCTGTTGTTCTCTTGTATCAGAATGAAACTTGTTTTCTTGGTTTCTGTTATTTCTGGTGATATATTTGTTTAATTCTGTAGACTTGTAGGGAATATTTTGAATAGGAAGTGTTTTAGGTAAATTAAGCAATTATCTGGAAGAGCCTTTATGATTCTCTGAGAGAGTTATATCTCTACATGCATTTGCAAAACTTCTGTGTTGTTTGGGGCTTTTTTTTCCCACAAAAATATAGGCTGTTTTTACTCTACCTATATAAAAAATTTCATTTTTACAATTTCCACATCTCATGTCAGAGGAATTTTCTGTGAATAACATTTTCTTCTCTGGGTGCCAGACACTGTGTGACCTTCACTGAAACTAATCTGCAGTGAAAGGGTTGTAAAAATGTAGAGAATGAATGGGGGGAATAACAGCTGTGTGGGAATTGGCTGCTGAGAATAGAAAAGAGAATACAGTTATTAATGGGGAATTATAAGGCATATCTTACTTTTATATTTAATGCCTTTTAATATATATGAAAAAAACTTGATAATAACTTTAAAGTGCTTATGTTACAATGCCATTCATCCAGATTTGCAGGTAGAAAACAATTATTTTCATGGGGGGAGATACATGTTAAAGGTCCTTTGGTAGAAGACTCCTCTTAGGGAAACCCATCAAGACATGCAAGTAAAACACGAATTTCAAAACATAAATTTTTAGTGAATGTAGTGGTTTTTCAGAATGCTTTTTAAAGTATTAAGTATTCAAGCAAGACAGTAGGGAATGGATTTCAGGGATAGGTCTTTTTGCCTGGTTTTGTATCACATTTCAAGTATTTTGGCTGTGGCTTAGGTTTTTCAACGGAACTGAAAAAGTCTTTATGGTTTTGATATTCATGAAGCACCTGAAACTTAAGGACATTTCAAATTCTATCCAAGATGCTCCTCTTAGATAGCATTAGGTCATTAAGATTAAAATGCACTTCTACACTGCTACAAACTGAAAAGGATACAACTATTACTAAAATTGTATCTACTTTTTCTGGTTTGTCCTGTATGTCTGCAAGATGTGCAAGTTTTTATTCAATTCATGAAGACTTACAGGTTTTTTTGTACTGTCAAATAAAGAATATTTAATATTGCAGAGTGGCTGATGATGCCTTTTTCTGTTACCTGAATAGTAGGGCATTTGCAGCTCAACTGTCATGAAGGTGATTTTCAAACAATCTATGTTTCCTAATATGTTATTCAGTTTACCTTGAAAACGGCTTCATTTCAATAAAGGGTTTATGAATGCATACTTTTATTGACTGATTAAGGAGTTATTAAGGTGTGTAACGGTTGGCTTTTCTGTCCTACTCAGGAGCAAAGTACAAGCACACCTTTCTTTGACTTTTGCATGCTGAATTTTAATACCAATATCTGTGGCTAGAACTCTAGCACTATTCCAGTTCTGAATAGCCTTCACCATGATGTACCAGCTCAGCTAGCACATACAGAACACCACCCCTACACCCCTCTACACCGCCTCCAACAGATTAGGAGTTATCTGAAAAGAGATTTCAATGAAATAATGCTAGTATGGCCTGAATGGATCAAAGTAATATACTGTGAATCTTGCACTGTTGTCACAGTGATGTAATATTAAAAAGTAACTTGATAGGCTGGCTGCTGTGACCTCTGTCACTGTTTTGCACAGATTTAATTATTTGAAAAACTATTTCATGAGGTAGTTAACTATTTTCTTGAAGAGACTTCTTGCACAAAGTAATACGTGTACAGAATGATGCACTGAAGAGAATGGTGGAGATTAAAGATCTTCAGGAGAAAAACAAATTATGATAATTGTTGTATGGGAATGCTGCCTCGGGTCAGGAAAACTGAAGGGGTCTTTGGAGAGTGAGTGGGAGAATAGTTAGAGAGGTATGTGAAATTAGGTCTGAGCAGGAGCATGCAGAGTATCTAGAAAAGTTTCAACACTGATAATCAAATAGAACTGACTTTATTTAATAATCCACAGTGAAAGGTCTTAGCTTGTGGCTTTGTAATGCACATTGCATACACTCTGTGAATTTTCACACAGAATCACACTGATCCTGGAGTTTCTGAGAGAGGTATTGGTTGTGCAGCATGAAGGAGCAATAAGTCAAAAGTCAGAAACAGTCAAAGCTCAGCCATTCATGATCCAAGAGGAAATTTACAAGTCAACTGTCTAAATATTATCAGTCTAAAGGTAGGCTTTATTCAATCCAGAACAGGATGCCTCTGGGTTTGCCTAGTCATAACAACACAATTTTTGCTTTCCTTATAAACTCTGCCATACCAATGCCTTTGCTGATCTTCATTTGAGGTGACAAGCATCAGTGTTACTTCAGGTCACTGTAGTTTAGGTTTTGTGGATCTTTGAAAATCTGAGTCTCAAATCAGTCTACAATGTTTGGCATTTGTTCATCCCTAATGAAATCAAAATTGAGATGACCTGATATGGACTGACTCTAAATGAATAAGAACCATAAATGTTTGCAGCGAGACATAATCATTGCCAAAAAATGGATAGGAAATCACCCTTGTAATCCTATCTGTATGCATTTGTCTAGAGCTGAATGCTCATGAAAGAGCTAATATATTGATATGAACTTTTGAGGTAATTAATAAGTCAATGAGTGTTCTCCTATCATGTACATAGTTCATCAAATTAGTAAGACCAATATTTCACAGCAACAGTAAATAATTTAAATTATTCAGTCATTTTCAAAGGTACAGGATACATGGTGGCATCTATTCCAAAGAGCCTGTTTATGAAGTCAATAAGTATTTAATCTGTTTTGAAAGTGAAACTATCATTAAGTAGACAAAATGCTTTCATTCTCCCACAACTAATATAAATATCTAATCTTTAATCAGAAAGTAAAAATAAGAAAGGAAGTCTTGCTTGTAGCGTGAGAGATGAAAGAGAAAAAATCCATGCTTCCTGAACGAGTTAGTTGGCAGATATTGAAAAACCTGTTTACACTGGGTATCTTTGCACTGAATTTGTTCTCTTTTTGCACAGAAGGGAGATTAATAAAATTGATATACACAAAACCATATAGGAAATTCAGTTACAATAAGCAATGGTTTCTTAGAGGCACAGTGAAACAATCCTAGATGTCAGATTCTGTTTGGGTTTTAATAACAAGGAAAATGTAAGAGCAAATTTTTTAAAAGTTGGATTACCATTACTCGTAGTGTACAAATAATTAAAACTGGCAAATTTTCTTTTTCACAAGATTCTACCCTTGAAAAATTAGTGCAAATTTTCTCAAGTACTAGATCTAAACAAGGCTGAGTGAAATAGTTTAGATAAACAGTTCCAAAGGTACTGTTTTCTGTTTTGAATATTAATAGACTTTGATAGATGTAAGTTTTATTGTATAGAGCAAGTTCTTCTGCATTGAACTCCTTCGAATTGGAGATGAATTCATAATGTTAGTAGTAGCTGTACACTCAGCTATCATATGCCAATATAGCCAGGTTACGACAGAAAATTTACTGTTTCCAGTGAGAAGTTGTAGGAAAATTACCTTAGTTTCTGTTATATTTATCCAGTTTTCAACTACATGCTTTCAAGTGGCTGTGGGTTTGAAATTTTTAAGTTTACTTGGAAAGTTTCCTTGTCACCCTTCCCTTATTCTGTGTGCTGTTATATTTTAATATTACATAACTGGAGATTGTAGAATATTGAAGACTTGGTGACTTAATTTGCATTCTAGTGTCCTGCATGTGGACCCTGAACTCTTGCAAGTTTGAGCTGACGAATGCCTTCATTGCATTGACTTTTTGTAATCTTCATAATAACATGCAAAGGAAGTATGTGGATTGTCACATGAGCAATTTTGTTACAGATCAGATACTAGAAGAAGTATTACAATGGTGGAGGTCATATCCAGATCCTGGATAGTAAAGAGAAAGGTGCACAACACAACATTTGAACAGGAGAGCTGACTCACAGAAGACAGATTTGGGAACATTTAAGCCCTTAGAGGGTCTGCTTCAGATAGAGGAAGGAGCAGAAAGCTGTCGAACAGATGTGCTATGAATAAACAGTTCTAGGGAGATTCCTGTCAGCCTAATTGAAAAATACACTTGTTTGTGTGGCTTTATAGGTTTTATCCTTACATAAATGGAAATTATGTGAAATTAGAATCACCACCTATGTAAAGCTGGAGTGTTTCCATTAACTAATCAAGACTAATTGTTGGGTTTTTTAATTGTTTGGGAGAGTGTTTGATTTTCTCAAGCCATCTCTTGGTAGCATGTAGACTAGTTTATGTGCAGATGTCTCTTGAAGACTTAATTATATTGTGATACAGAAATATTTATAGTTACCATAAGGAATCTGAAAATTTAATTTTTTTTTCAAATTTCTAACTTTGAGTATCTCCTCCTAAATAATTTTTTTAGTTTGATCTTCATGATAAATTCAGGAAAAAGGCAAGGTGTTGTGCTTGTGTTTTTCAAGGTTTTTGATAACTAGAACAAACTGAATTCAAACGCTTTCACAATACCAAAATCAAGACATTTGTTTAAAAATTGAAATTTCACAGAAAAGTAAATGCTGCTTAAAAATATTTCCTTTACGTTCAGAAGTATATTTCATTGGTATATTTCATTATCTTAGACAAAATTAAAGACATTTCAGAGAATTAAATAATTTAAATACAAGTATTTCTTTTACCATTTAACTTGAAAAGCTTTTTGTAATTCATGTGTCTCACACAAAAGTCAGAACTTAATTAAAATAAAAAAAGTATCAGATCAACTTCTAAGTTTCTGTTTCTCTCTAGTAAACGGAGTTGGGCTCCTGTACTGGGGAACATGGTACTTACAGCAGGTTTGAGAGAACTGCAAATTATTTGGGTTTTTGGGGAAGTTGGTTTTGTTTATTTGGGTATTTAATAATTGCATAAAGAACAATTATGCTAACACAAGAAAAAGCATTTGTTCTTACACATGGTGTAGGGCACTGAGGCTTGCTAACTTTTCAGAGAGCAATGCAACTGGGTTTATAGTACAGCTTTCCACTTTTTGTGTCCAGTTTTGGGACAACTCCATTGATCCGCTTTCTAATAACCTTTGACTATATTGCCTTTTATTCAGTAAACTATACTTGAAAGGAAAATATTTTAAAAGGTGCCATTGCTGCAGGCAGAATTGCTTTTATAATTGAAGTGGATGCTACTGTAGAAGTTTAAGGACAGGATACAAAGATTTTCATTATTTAATTGATGTGCCAATCCACTTTACATATATATGCTGTTAGTAATGTGTGATTTCCAGAGTGTTATTTCCACTTTCTTTTGCCAATCACTGCTCTGATTGAGAAAATCATCTGTTCCCCGTTTCACAAGTAAACAATTTATTTGCTTCTTATTATTTGCAGCTTTTGGCTCCCAATGGTGAGTTCTTTCGGATTTTTAAAGACTCAGTTTTCAGCTTTCAGTTCTTTCAACAAAATTATCTACCACATTTCAAAAGATCATTCAACAGAGCTCACACTTTCTTAAATACTGTATTACTCCTGGGATCACAATATTAATAATTCTGTGCTTTCTGCTTTCAGATGTACTGAGAGTTTTTATTATTAATTAATTACAATAGATAACTCTTTTGCAAAGAAAATTTTTATGAAAAAGAGAAGAGATACTGGTCATCTAAAGACTGATAATTAAATGCTCTTAAGTAGTGTCTTTGAAATTTAAAATCAAACCACTATAGAATATTCTAAATGTATTTAATGCATTGCTCTTGTATAGCTACATTTTTTACTTGCTTAAGATTTCAGTTTCTCTGAGGTCACACGGCATATTCTGAATTACCACTAGGTCTCTTTAAGGCTTTAAAAGTGCTCAGACTTAACCACAGAATCTTGCACGTCAAGGATTCTCATCTTTTAAATATAAACAAGGAAGAGTGTATCTTATTAGTCCTTTGAATCTGAAACTTGCAAGTGTTTATCCTAGGTTCAGTATTGAAAAGAGAGAGCAGTTTTGCCTTAAAGACACACAAAACAGATCTAATCGCAGCACAGAATAATTACGTTTTGGTAACACAAGGGTGTCATGCTGTTCTATATTTTTAGCGTAACATAACATCAACATTTGTTGGTTTGTAGAGAAAAACTTTGCTGGTGTTTCATGTATACAAAGTTAATACACAACGAGTCGGGTTAGGATAGATCACATATCATGAGAGTCAGTAGATCATCCCATTAAGCAGAAACTCTATAAAAAGTAACATGTTGCAGAAACTGAGCTTTTTTTCTACAGAGTAAATGTATCCCAAAGAACAATTTTCTCACTTCCCAGAAATGTTGTTTAAAAATACATACAAAAGATTTTTTGACTTAGAATGCACACATCTTAGAAATCTATTGCAGACCACAGAAATATCAAACATTGTGCTTTGGTTCCCATTACTGCTCTAAAATGATAAATGATATTTTGTACTAACAAGGTAATGTTAGACATGAAGTACCTGAGACACAGAAAAGTATTACAATGCTTTGTTTGTATTATAAACAAAAAATTGCCTTACTAGTCTGTCAAATGACTTTTGAATCTACATGGATGGATGGCATGCAGAATCGTACAATATGGTTTTACTCAAATAAGACACCACCATGACATAGGACTTCTTTGCAGTTTCAATCTGGTGAGTTGAAAGTAGGAAGAAAGTATACACAGTAGATAAGTCACTATCATTTGGATGTTGCCATGAAACATCTTAATCAAAGAGGCATCTGCAATAATTTTATTTCTGGTACTCTAATTTCATACAAGTTTCAAATTATACTTCTTTAAAGATTAGATTTTAAGACACCATCCTTAAAAAGAAACAACACTCTAGTTTGAGCAATATTCCTGAGGCCATCATGAAATGCTTCTAGTTGCTGTGGCAATTGTGCCTTTACTGTCGAAAGCTCACTGAATAGTTAATATTGCAATTGTTAAACAACATTTCCTGAAATGTGTATTTGCAATATTACGTAAGTAAATAAAGCACAAAAACTCAAGAAGCATCAATAAGAAGATTCCTTTTCTCATAATTAGGTGAGATGTAATATCCTGGAACTGTTTTTTCACAAAGCATTCTGAGAGCTGTGATAGTTTTTAGCATATGACAGGCCTGCAGCAGTACAATTGCTCTTTAAGACTTTGCCTGTGGTTTTTATTTTGTTTTCATTTTTTTACCTAAGAATATGTTGTTGAATTTTATTTAACTTAAGCCCAAAAAACTGGAGATATACTGTATTTTCACATTCAGAGCCTGTGGGTTTTCTGGAGAAATAAGCAAGAACACTGACTGATTCAGTGGACTGATTAATACAAGGTGAAGCTCACCTCTGAATCCATTTTTACCGAATAGCTTACCAGGTTTTCCAGTTCTGTATTCTCTGCCTCACTCCCAGAACCACGGTGTCACTCCCAAACTCTGAAGTTCCTTTTTTCTTTTTTCTTTTTTTTTTTTTTTTGCAAGAAATAAGCTACTTTTTATTGTTATAATCAGGGCTGTAATACACTAAAAATGGTTTTCCTGTAGCCTTATTAAATACTATGGATTATGTATAAACAACAGCAATACTGAGCCACATTGAGACACCCACTGAATGAAAAGCTAGTTTTAGTTTCACTACACAGTGAATAGAAAATAGAAATTATTAAATTATGTTGTTTGTGATATGACTGCTAAGATTATAATTTTAATAGGCTGAACTCATCAGTGAGCTTTCAGGCATGGAAAGGTCAAATGAAATAGGGTATGGTGCATAAATATATAAATGTTTCTTCCTACAGGACTATCTGGTTTACTGCTCCAAGGAAATAGAGTACAGCAGCCCTTTAATTAGTGCCACTGCACATTTAGTTCATGCAACCACTCACATTGTGCTGCATGTAAAAAAAAAACCTCTTTTATTCTACTCTCATTCAGAGGAGACTTTGAATTTTATAGCATAGAGTTTAGAATTTTATAACTCCACAACTGATGAGTAAGTTTTATGAACATGACTTAAATTTAGTGTTTAATTATTTTTGAAATTCATTCTGAGCTTCTGACAGTATAATGACAAGTAAGTTTTCCTTTGGTGTTTGCTACGGAGTTCAAACATCCCCAAAGTGACTAACACATTCTCATCTTCATAGCAATATCACCTAATCTATTTACTTATTCTGCTTGGAAAAAAGAGAAAGTGGATTCTACTTAAAATTCTGAGTACAGTTTTAAATTATTCTGTAGTCACAAAACCAATCTCTATTTTAAAAGTTATTAGTCATGCAAGTAAAGAGACAGACTTGCTAATTTTCCTTACAACTGTTCAAGCTTCATAAAATTTTCCACTAAGCAAAAGCAGTACAAAGGATTGCCATTTACCTGTTTTTATTTTCGTTTTTAAAAGGAAAAGTTTAATATCAGCAAATATGTTACAAATTGTCCAAGAAAATATGTGTTTCTAATGAGCTGTATAAAGGTAAGTAGTTTAGCTTATGTGGTGTATTAGAGCATTTTATGAACCTTTGAAAATGAAGGAAAAGGCATACCTTGTGAGATGAAAAAAAGAAGCACTAGAGGATTGTTTATGTGCACATATGCAGGTTCAAAAAAAAAAAAGGTAGAATGACATCAAAAGAACATGCAAAGATAACACCTTTCTCTCCACATACTTAAAACCTTTGTTGCTGAATTGTAACATGAAAAAGCCAGAGGAAAGAGAAAGATATCTGAAGCAGTTTCAGACTTTAATCTGGTTTTTTTTCCTTCTTGTCTCTCCCACCCCAGCTTCTTTTTGCTCTTCCTTCACCCCATCAACTTTAAGGTGTTTTATATTTGGATTGGAATCTCTAGCTAATACTTGGAGTTAAGAACTCATTTAGCTATAATGAGTTCTTTAAAGCCATATGAACTAGTAGTCACCTTAATGTTTCACATTTTATTTTGAGAAGTACTTATTTACCACTCAGCAGCTTTAGGTTGTAGCAGTGTGCACTGTCAATGGCATGAAATATAACAAGTCTGAATGCCAGGTTCTGCACCTGAGACAGAGTAACCCTGGGCACAAGCATAAACTGGGAGAGGAATGGCTGGAGAGCAGCCCTGCAGAAAGGGATCTGGGGGCGCTGTTCTGTGCAGGCTCAGTGTGAGGGCAAACCAGGACAAATCGCATCTGGGGGAGCATCAAGCACAACACAAACAGCTGGTCAACAGAGGCGACTGTCTGGCTGCATTCAGCCTTGAGTTCTGCATGCAATACTGGGTTGCACAGTCCTAGAAAAATGTGAAGGTCCTTGCATGCATCCAAAGGAGGACAGCAAAGCTGGTGACAGGGCTGGAATGCATGTCCTGGTGAGGAGGGATAGGGGACTCTGGACCTGTCTAGTTTGAAGAGAAGAAGGCTGAGGAGTGACCTCACTGCTTTTTGCAGCTTCTTGAGGAGAAGTGGCAAGGGAGGTGCTGAGGTCTTCACCGTGATCTCCAGTAGTAGTATCTGTGGCAATGGTTCAAAGCTGTGCCAAGCAAGGCTTAGACTGGACATGAAGAAGCATTTCCTTACCAAGAACAAACACTGGAACAAGCTTACTAGAGAGGTGGTTAATGCCTCAAGCCTGTTTAAGTGGCATTTGAATATCAATCTTAATAATTTTCTTTAATTTTTGTTCAGCCCTGAAGTGCTCAGGAAGCTGGATTGGATGACTGTTGCAGATACCTTCCAAATATTCTAGTCTAGTCTAGTCTAGTCTAGTGTGTATTTGTACTTTTGAAAAGATGCATCCTGATTGATGACAATAGGACACAAGTTCACTGCAGGCTGTGAACTCATAAATGTGTCTTGCAAAACATTTGAGAGAATACAGATAAAATGTTCATAATGAATGCAAAATATAGAAAATCAAATATGTCCACATAAAAAGTCAAGACAAATAATAACAATGTAAAAATAAAAACCTGAAACTATCCAAATACTCTTATCACTGCAATTTACTGAAGTATTGAATTGTTATGTGGAATAAAAATGGTTTGAATTTTATCTTGTATGATCCTGACAGATCAGCCTGTAGTTTTTTTGACATCAGTGCCTTCTGTCTGTCAGATTTTACATGGTACGCAACCTAAAAAAATCCTCATTCATTTGTGTGTCACATTGATAACCTCCCTTTTACAACAGTTGCAAAGGGCATGCTGAGCAGTGCAAAGCTCACTATTTGTCTATACTTGGTCTTTAGGGCACAGGTGTTAGGGTTTTCTGACTTTAATGCTGGCAGATACCGCATAAAAACTGCTTTTACATTTACTGACTTGTTAGTTTCCTCCCAGCTCATGCCCAAAGCCTTTACAGAAGTATTTTAAAAGCGTGCAACCCGAATTCCTGTAGACATGTCTCATGGACTAGCTCTCAACAGGATAACAAAGCAGAAGGTTGGATAGATTCTAAGTATTCCTTCTGACATGCCATGACACATCTCTTATATGAGCAGCTTTCATCATTCAAAAGCAATTCCTTCGGGGGAAAAAAAGTCAATATTCACCCCATTAAGCAACTCAAGCTGTGTGAAGCCATTTTACATTTGGCTAGAAACTAGCTTCTGAATTTGATTCAGTTTGTGTACATGTTACTGCTGATGCCCATAGGTTCAAAAGTGACTGACCTTCAAAAAAAGTCATGATCAGATTTTATTAATCTAAAGCAGTTGATTCACTTCCTTCAGATGTATTCATCCAGTCACTAAAATGCTGAACACACACAAATTTTGCTTTTTCAAGAAATGTTTGAGTGCCAGGAAACAGTTCTTACCCCTTTGTAAAACTTGGATTATAATTAAAAACTAAACCTTTATTAATAGTATTGTTTATTTAGATCATAGGTGAGTTTGTAGTCTAACAATTGATACGAAATGGCTTTGTTTTTTAATTGCTGCTGATTTAAATAAATTCAGCTTGTCACATAACTTATCACATATGCTAATGATGAAACTTTCAGAAATACATGCTATGTTGTGAGAAGCCTAGAAAATTCAATTTTTCACAATAGTTCCTTAAGTGTCTAAGCTTCCTTGGTAAGAGATAGATGTTGCCTCATTTCTTTCTAGGTTTTTGTGTAAGAACTAGGTTTCATTAGTTCTTCTGTTCTCATGTATTTGGCTTCCAAAAACTTAGGGTGTTTTTTAACTCATAACTCATAACCTTAATGATAACTCATTTATCTCCCAATTAATTAAATAAATAATAATAAAAAAACCCCTTCTATGTTAATTTACAGTGTAAGAGAATCAAGAGGTCTCAGATTAAAGCCTTAGTTTCTGGAAAGTAAGTAGTGGTTTAATACAGTGATGTTGATGATGTTGATGATGATGATGATGATAGAGAACTGGAAGGGAGAAACAAGATTTCCTCAGCTGTGAAGCAGAATGATGGTTTCAAAGACCATTTGAAATAGATTTAAGAATGAAAGTTTATCTTTTCTCTTTAAGCACTTAAAATGAAAGTGTTGCTACAACCTCTAAATTGATCTCAGTATTTATTTCTATCTACTGTTAGATTATTTCAGTTTAGCAAACTACATTGTTTTGTGGTTTGTTTTTTGTGTTTTTTTTTTTGTTTTGGTTTTTTTTTTTGTTTTTTTGTTGTGTTTTTTTTTTAATTAGGAATTAAGCTAACAATATGTTCCCATTTTCTCCAGTAGGGAATATCCAAATATTTTCTAGATGTTTTTTAACCCATCTTCTTTAGATTTTTCTCAGCTTTTCTAGATTTTTTTAGGAACATGGTGACAGAAATAATCATATTTCTGGACCAGTCACCACCACAAGCATGCTGGTAGTTCTGCAGATGTTCTTTTTAACTCACCCCTTCTTGCTTCATTCCATTTTTGACTGGTAATCTTGGTGGGATGTGCTAGTGGTGTTAAACTCAATTTTGTTTCTTCCTCCTTGACCCTGTTGCTACTGTATTTTTACCAGACTACTTAGTCTTTTCTCTTCCTTGAGTTGTGTTTTTGTTTGTTTGTATGTATGTTTGTTGTTTTCTGGTTTTTAGTCTTTTTTTTTTTATTTGAGTTTCAATTTTGGCTTGGCAGAGGGTCAGAAGAGTTATCACTTATACTAGAAAAAGAAACTATAAAATTTTAATCTGGTTTTCAAAGTGTGGACATAACCTCTTAATACAATACAAACATTTGAAAGTTACATTCTGTCCTTATTTAGAATAGTTACCATTTGTCAGAGAGCTACTAATAATTACTCAGTGAGCAATTTCTTCCCCACTTCCCACAGTTTGAATATTTATGTGGTTCATAATTCTTTTTGCAACTTTCTAAAATTGTAAAATTTACTAAGTGCAAAACATTTTGAAAAATAATTGCTAGTGAGGTAGAGGTTACCCTACCTAATTTCTTCTGCACTCTCTTCTGAATTCTATAAACCTTGGTTCCACTTACTTATCGCTTGTATTCTTTCCTTTGTTCATTTCGTAAACTGCTCTGATTTTGTATTCCTTTATAAATGCAATAACCTGTTGGGAAGAAGGCTTAAATACAAAATTAATGATGTAATTTCTTTTTTTTCTGTGTCATTCATGAATTTCTTTTTAGATCAGTAAAGATCTAATCAACTACATTTTATAATAAATATCACGATCATTTAACTTGTTAACAATCAATGGTTTGTAAAACCTTTCCCAGTATTGTTTCCCCCTTTTTTTCCCATCTTCTCTTTTTCTGTCTTCAAGTAGCTTCCAAAGAGCTTTTCAAAATAAGTTAGAAGTGAAAGCTTTGACTCTTGAGTAAGCCATAGGAATAGATACCCTACAAAAGTATAAACTTTCATCTAAAATTGGGACTTTTTCTTATCTCTCAGCTATACACATCAACCAAGAGAAAATTAGGACTCGTATCTTCAGCTTTATAACACTGATGTCTTTGCCTTGGTAATGATAACACAAATACATCTGGCTTTAACTTTGTAATGTGGAAAATTATCAAAATTTTTAATTAGTCTCTAGTGTTTCAGCATAATAGTAGTTTTTACTTTTTCATTTTTTATTGTTACTTGAATTCTTTTATTGCTGATTTTTTTGGGGGCTTTTTGCTTTGATTTTTTTTTTTTCATAGAAAGAATGTCTAAGCAATTTATGAAGACTGGTAGAGCAGGAAATATCCAGGAAAATATACCTTTTCCTTATAAATACAGCAGTCAGGCTTTCTATGAAACAGTTTTATTGAGAAGGTAACACTAACATATTTCATATCACCTATCTTTACTATTCAGATTACTATAATTTCTAGTGAGGCTTAAGTGATCTTGACTTCTCATGGAAGGAAACCTTATTTAACTTATTACTTTTTGGCTAGAATGTCCTAGTTATAGTCATATATAAGAAGAGAAAATGTTAATGTGTGGATTTTAGAAGACAGATTTCATACTTTTATCTTGTCAGGCACTTTGGATTAGACCCCAGTAGGGACTTAGGGGACGCAAGCCAAGGATTGCCAATTTTAACTTCAGAAAGCATCTGACTTCACTGTAAAACCCAGAACTGTGAGTGAAAAGCCTAGGAATTTTTAATATGTAACTGTACAAAGGATTAGACACTTCAGAATAAGAGACAAACTGCATTGAAAAAAAAAAGTTTACAGGTAGAGTGAATTGAAAGTTTATTTCAACTGGTTAAGATGTAAATGCTCAGATTTATTCTCTAGACCTTTGGTTGTAATCACTCCTACATTTCAAAAACAAAATAAAAAAAATTCTTGGTGCTGTTTTGACAAAATATGATTCTTCTAGCTCAGTGGAGGGAAGCCCTAGACTTCCTTGGACATCTTCTTAAAGTAGTCTTTACATCTCATGCAAAACATATAAGCAGCCATAGGACAACCATGTGGAATCCAAGGCTTGTCTCATTTTGTGGGAAGTGGAACAAATTCACTGGGAAAATAAAATAAAATAAAATAATTTTACTAAAAAATTCTATAGTCTTGATTCTCAATTATCCTATAGATTAGGGTCTCTCCTTGACTTCTTAGGAGATGTTATTGGTTCCTTTCATGAAGAAGTTAAAATGGACCTTCCAGGTGAGCACTCAGATATTGAATGACTCTTTCCACTCTTTCTGCTGTGGGGGCCAGGTGGATGAATGCACTTTTGAATTAGTACATTAAAAAATTTTGCTGCATTGAAGAAAAAATTGAGACCTATGGTGTGAATTGTTTGTGTGTACACTGTGGTAAATTGGATGATGAGAAAATCTATAGGTATTATTGTTGACATTAAAAATAACCTGGAGGAGTGTTGTGATTTCTAAACAGAAACAGATTAAAAATTGTTATAGACAGAGAAAAAAATAAACAAACAAATAAAAAAAACAAACAAGTTTTCAACCAAAAATCTGAGTAATGTAGGTTGAAAGAGCTCTTTGATGATTTGTGAACTAAATAGGTTACCAAATCTCAAATTTTTCTGGGTATAAAATATATGCCAAAAATACCCATTTGAAACTGATAGAAGTGCAGTGTGAATCACAAGGAATGTGGAGCAGAGCTGTTCAAAGGAATCCCTTGCTTGAAAGCAGCAATTAATCTCCTGAATGTTGCTTTGTATGCATCATTGTTGCATTATGCTATACATTTTTGGATCCATGTAAATACCACCTACCTGCCAAATTGCAGTAGCATCATGAAAAGAGCAACATAGTATTGTACCCCCTGCATAACAAGCAAAATAACCTGCAGACCTAGGGTCCCTCTGGGGCAAATCCCTTTGTCTCATCTCAATGGGATAAACTGGAAAGAATGCATTCATGTTTTATGCATCTGTAAGAAAGGAAAAGGTTTTCCTACAGAAGGTTTTCTTACAGAAAGGAAAATGCAGGAATGCTATCAAACAAAGCCTGAATTCTTTGTTTACCCCACTTTAAAGATGATATCCAATTTATAGTCAGAAAAGCTCTGTGGAATTAACAACATCAAAACGCTGAGGGGTCAGAACTGACAGGCACTAAAACCAAGCAAAATTCATAACTTTGCAATATATATATTAATGAGTCACTTTTGGTCAGAGAAATTTCAATTTTATTTATTTTTTGTGTGTTTTGAAAAGTGTTCTAACTGCAGCTCCACTAGTCCAAGAGCCTCTGTAGATTACTGTCATTAAATGAGATTCCATTATTCATAGAGGTAATTGTATATTACAATAGTGCCTACAGTGTAAATTATTTTCCAGTCCAGGAAAAAGACATGCTTCTTGTCCAGAAAGCTTCTTAAATAATGAAATAAACAGGCAGAACACTATGAGATGAACAGAGGAGTCAAAAATAGGAAGTGTAAGAAATATGGAGATAATTGCTCCCCCAGGCCCTTTCAGGCCTTTGTCATACAGTATTCTATCCGGAAAGAAAAGCAGGGTGGAGGCAGGGAAGAAAGAAAAAGGAAGAGGAAAATGAAGAGGAAAAAGAAAAGTACAAGGAGAAGAAAGGGAAAGGAAAAGGAAAAAAAAAATGAAAAGGAAAAGGAACTGGAAAAGGAAAGAAAAAGTCAAATTGCTCTCTTCTCTTTCCACAACAGCCAGCATCACTGACACTGAATCATTCTAAAGAATCATTGCTGACAGGTATTACATTCTTGTGACTGATGAGGATTTTCAGGAATATTGTTACAATAATTTATTTTTAAATAAATTTATTCCCATTTAATAAAATTTGTGATAAGATTTGAATATTTCATCCTCTGTTAAAAAGAAATTACATCACTTTTGCATATTGTGATAAAGGGCTGAATGCATTGTCATAGTATTTGATGGACTAAGAAACCCAGGAAAGCACTTGTGGGTTACTTTGGTGGCCGATAAATATTTATAAGAGAAGAGTGGAACAATATGTTGATTTTTTTTTTTTTAATTGCAACACAGAGAAGATTTGATATCTAATGCATGGTGCCTTTTGAGCTAAGTATGTAAAAGCCATGAAAAAGTGATTTAGTTCATCAGTAGACACTGCATTTCATCCTAATAGGTGTTAGAAGGGAATAAACTAGTTTGTTTCTGTTAGACTGAGCTGTCACATCAGTTCTCTTTGCTGTCTTAAGAAAGAGCTGTAAAATTTTCTGTTTTTCAAGGTGAACTTTCCCTCACATCACCCCAAAGAGGGAAATATGATTCACTAAGATTGAAATACTTGGTACTCTGATTATTATTTTTCCATGGAGTAATCCAATTCATTTAAAAAAAAAAACAAAAACAAAAACAAAAACAAAAAACAAAAAACACAACAGTTTCAATCTTCATTTTTTTCCCTCACATAGATCTATTTGGAAATGCATGAAGTTTTAGAAGTTCACAAAGTTCTATAAGTTACATTTAGAAGCTACATTATTTCTCTTCTACCATTTCTTGACTATAAAGGTAGTCATGATTAAATTATAGAATCCCAGAGTATGACAAGTTGAAAGAGACCCGCAAGGGTCATTGAGTCCAGCTCCTGGACCTGCACAGGACCATCCCCAGGAGTCACACCATGCACCTGAGAGTATCATCCAAACACTTCTTGAACTCTGTCAGGCTTGGTGCTGTGACCACTGCCTTGGGGAACCTGTTCCAATGCCCAACCACCCTCTGGGTGAAAAATGTTTACCTGATATCTAACCTAAACCTCTCCTGACACAATTTCAGGCCATTCTCCCAGGTCCTGTCACTGGTCACCACAAGGAAGAGATCAGTGCTTGCCCCTCCTCATCACAAGGAAGTTGTAACTGCAGTGAGGTCTCCCCTCAGTCTCCTCTTCTCCAGGCTGAACAGACCAAGTGCCCTCAGCAGCTCCTCACACGGCTTCCCTCAAGGCCCTTCACCATTTTCATTGCCATCCCTTGGACACTCTCCAATAGCTTAATATCTTTCTTATATTGCGGTGCCCCAAACTGCCCACAATACTCCAAGTGAGGCTGCCCCAGTGCAGAGCAGACCAGGACTATCCCCTCCCTTGACTGGCTGGTGATGATGTGCCTGATGGGCCTCCTGGCTGTCAGGGCACTGCTGACTCATGCTCATCTTGCCATCAACCAGGACCGTCAGGTCCCTTTCCATGGCACTGCTTTCCAGCATCTCATTCCCCAGTCTGTCCGTACATCTGGGGTTGCCCCACCCCAAGTGCAGAACCTGGCACTTTCCCTTGTTGAACTTCAAATGGTTGGTGATAGCCCCATCCTCTACACCTTTCTATAGAGAAACCGTGATGAAAAATCTTTGCTTTCTGTACCTATAATTTGTTGACCTCTCTGTTATTGTTGCATTTAGCAATTAATATGTTTGTGGCTAAATAGAAATGCAAGTTTTTACTATAATTCTCTGCTGACTGTTTCAGCCCTAAAAGGGCTTCAGTGTACGTATTTAGCTAACCTGCAAAATTACTTTGAGAAAAATACCAGTTCCTGTAAATGAAATACTTGAAATCTATGCAAGTAATCCCCTTTAAATTATATATATTGATCAGATATCCACTATGGAACCAAAGATTTTATTTATTTTTTGGCTTCAGTCCCTAGTTAGATTAGATCTGACTGTTTGCAAAGTTCCCTTGCTTTACTGTTGATGCACTGCAAGCACATGTATGCATGTAGACATGAAAAAGGCCAGACAAAAAATTGCATCTTAACTTAAAAGGTAGGAAGTGAAAGGTAGTAGAATAGAAAAAAATATTCCATGTAATCTAATTTTTTGTTGTATTATTGTACTGTTTTATAATCTCACAAATGCATGACATGTTTCAGCAGGAGGATGGTGAATAACAACACTGCAAATGGAGCTTTGCAGGAGAACCATTTGGGCAGGAGCTGTTTTGGCATTCTGCAGCAGAGATGATCAGTTTTATATGTAAACCAAGGGTGTTGAGAAAGAATTGTTCTCCAGTCTTATGAGAAATAGCTGTGCATGTACTCAAAGGGTTGAGACCTGCTGCTAAGGAGGTCTTTGTGTTGCCCACTTTGAAAGACCTGCCTGCATAAAGGGCAGAATAACTGAGGTAAAACTACACCCTGGCTGTGCAAAACAACTGTAAGACTAGAGGTAGGAAGAATTTATACTGATCTTCAGGAAAACACATGTAAAACAAGTCACCTTAGAGAGCAGTACCATTGCATATTAGCAGCTGGCAAGGAGTGAGGTAGTGTGAGTAGTGTAACGTGCTTCTCCACATATGTTGGAACGGAAAGAAAGGAAAAGAAAGCAGACTTCAACATTTGACTGTAGCCAGGAACTCTCAGAGGAGAGATCAAGGTCTACTTAATCCAGCCAAAGGAAACACAG
Organism: Sclerurus mexicanus; assembly: GCA_013396755.1. Lineage (NCBI taxonomy): Eukaryota > Metazoa > Chordata > Aves > Passeriformes > Furnariidae > Sclerurus > Sclerurus mexicanus. Next base: position 10,415 of record VWZF01001682.1, on the reverse strand, counting down.
GGAAAACATGTTTTATTTCTCTACTGGGGTTTCACAACTTAGAACCCGGCCATAAATGTAAGCACTTGTTGAAGAAGAAAGCATGTTCCTTGCTGAAAAATTTTTTTGTTTCAGCTGAAGGAGAAACTTGTTCCTTAGAAATTAAAAGCATGAGAAACATGGATTGAACTCAAAATATAAAATGAAAAAAGTATGCAAAAATAATAATTTGAAATTGAAGTCTATTACAAATTAAGAGGTCTATTACAGTCCCTCAACAGATGGGACTGTGACTGGAACAAGAAAATCAGATTGAAATTAGAGGAAAAAAATTAAACTACAACAATTCAAATGAAGATTGAAAGCTGCAAACACTTTGCTTTCTAGAAAAATTGCTGTACCAGATCAACAAGTGATTTGAAGATGTTTAGGGAAACTGTGTGTCATACATGGATCACCCATAATCAGCATCCTGAGCACTGAAACAGCCTCATGAATGTGTTCTATTAGTTCAGCTGCAGCACTGTGAAGGTCAAGAATGGACACTTACCAGAAAAATAGATTTACTATCTCACAACACTATCACTTCTGATACTTCTAATACCACATCTGAGACTACAAATATATTGATGTTACTTTACTATCTATATTACAAGTTCAATACTTTGATTATAGATTTTTCTAAACTGAATGCTACCCAGATGTTAATGTTGTTCATTTTGAAAGTTTGTTTTTGGAATTTTGTGTTTGGTGTTGTATGGGCTTTTTTAGTGTTCTAGCTAGTGCTAGGTGGAGTGTGAGAATACTAGTGAAATTTTTCTCAAAAAAGTGGTAGGTCTTAATTCACTAAATAAAGGATTTATGGTTCTACTGGATGAGCCAGAAAGATTGGCTTTAAAAATTAATGTCTTTAAGAAAAAAAATTAATGCTAGAGTTTCCCCTCTACTTCCACCTGTGTTCTCCTCACATAGTTCAAAATACTTTTGCAGCTGATGATTCAAGTTTATCTGTGAATTAATTCATAGGATTTTTACATTATTTCTTTAAATATGTACTCTAAATTTGGCAGAAAATCTTAAAATTAACATTTTGTAATTATGGCAACATAACTTACATTACTCTAGTGAAAAAAAAAAAATCCTGAGTGTGCTTGTGATTAATTTTTAAAAAGAATTCTTAGATGGTCACTTAAACAAGACTTTCAGGTCTGTACTTTTGCTCTAGGCACAGATAATGCAATCAGGCATCCAGAAAATATGATCCTGGGGGCTTAATGTGCAAAACTGAGGAACACTTAGAGATAAACTTTTTTAAAGGTACTCTGAGCATATATCTGTGTTTTGTACCCTGCTGAATTAGACTTAATTTATCTCAAGCTGATATATGCTTTAATCAATGTGATTTAAGGTGTATTTAGGGGTTTCACAGAGGGCTATTTTTAGTTCTTAATTTCTGTTTTAATTTGTTTCCATTTAGCATTTAGTGACAAAGCACTCTGCCTAAAGAATGGAAAGGACTAGCAATCAAACAGCAGATCTTTCATTGCCTCATACGTATATATACAATTTTGAGTGCACGTAATGAGTTTATATAGTTACAATATATGAGACAGTTAGCAGTTGCTCTTGAAAGCATAATGATATAGAGGAGCTTAAAAGACCTGAAATTCCATTGCAGTTGTATTAGTATATAAGTTTCCAAGCACGTCTGGTCCAGTGCAGGAAGAAAACAAACAAATGCCAAAATGAAAAAGAAAAACCAAAACCAAAACAGGATACTTATCTCTAGAGAACAGATAATGCTAAGACACTGCTTTTTTATGTGAGACTGCTTCTTCAAGGGGAAAAATAATGAGTGTTAGCCTTGCAGCAACTGCATGGGGCCACCCACCAAAGTAAAAGAAATGGAAACCCATGAAGCCTTCTCAGACTTTCTTGCTTGTGCTCCAAGGAAAATAAACAGTGGTGGAAAGGAAGTAGAATTAATTCATTTTAAGATAAGTGAATCCTCCTTCTAAAAGTATTTTCAAAACTTGGATTTATTTTTTTTTTCACTATCTTAGAAAAATAGGGGCACTGGAGAAAGAAATGACAACTTGCTGAAGCTGAACTCAAGTAAAGAGACAGCCAGAGTGAAGATGAGACAAAAGTAGACCAGAAGTCTAAATGCAACCCTGGTAATGACAATAATTCAAGAGAAATGAGACAACAAAGAGAGATTTGAAAGGAGGTAGTTCTACACTCACATACAGAAAGACTAAATTTCAGACTCTAGCAAGATTCAAGAGGTGCTACCTCAGGTTCATGAGGACTGGAGTTCAAGCAAAGGTTTTGGACTCTACACAGGATCTTTCAGTTGCAATTCTAGAAATTTGGAAGGCTTGACATAGAGAGGAGGAGGAGGATATAAAGAAGGAAAAGCAAGCTGCAATACTGAAATCACACTAAACCAATGGGCAGGAAATATCAACTATAGTAGAGAAGGGGAGACACAAATACATTTTTTTTCATTCCTCTAGTGAAACAAGTGAAAAACTTTGAAGATTAATGTGGTAGATCTTCTGTATCAGAATTTAAGCTCTTTACATTCATAGTTCTTGCTGCACTTTTTTTTTTTTGACAACCTCATAAATGGTAATTATTTTATTTTGTGAGAAGGTGATAAAGACAGAATAAGCATGCTGTAGATAACATAAGCAGTCAAATTAAAGCCTATCAAAGTTGTATATAATTTCACACAGCATTAATTTTCAGTGTAAAGCACCTGTAACGTACTCTGAGCTAAATTATGAATATTCAATTTTTGTATTGCTTTAAATTTATTAATAGTATCAATATTTACTATTCCATATGAAAATATAATTAGAATAACAGCACTGTATTAATATACATGAGTTGTCTTCATTTGCATGGATCATAAATGCTTCATAAAACTTAACAGCAAGAACACGTAGGTCAAATTCTGTTTCAATTATTCAAGTCAATTTTACATCTGTTGGACTTGCTTGAGGTTCAAATTATGACAGAGAATATACCTTGCCATGATCCACATGGGAATCACTTAGTTCACAAATGAAGTGCAACCACCCCTAGAGTGAACATCTGCTAGTTTTAATAGCATACTGCGGCATTACACAAGAAAAGAATCAAACTGTAAACTAACTATTGAACGACCAGAGTGTTAGGTTATATATCACATGATATGTCTCCCATTGAGCACCTTCTTGATAACTGGCTGGCATAAAAATGATATGCAGTGGTTTTTAGAACAGAATGGTTCTCCTGGTGTAAGTAGAGCTAAAGTACTATGCCATCCACTCACAGATTGCATTTTAGGTAACTTGTGCGACTTGAATTTCTGAATTTTCAAAATCAAAATTCTGGTGGGAATCCGGCATAGCTGTAAATAATGGTCAAGGAAGAAATAGCAAATAAAAGAAACACAAGTGTAAATTAAATGTTCACTATGTGCAACTTGCCCGTTTTAAAAGATATGATCTGATATATTATTCAACTTCAAAATAAGGAAAAATCTGTAGAATATTAAAGCCAGTGTTGGCTGGTGTTTACTGCTTGTTGGTGTTACAGATACTGAAAATAACAGAGGGTCTGTCACAGTCTTCAGTCATCTCCATGCTGGCTTCCTTCAGGGGACAGTTTCTTCAAAGAATGAAATTCTCTAAGCATTGGTGGGCAAGTTTTGCTCTGACTATGATTCATGCAAAAGAGGAATGTAATTGTCTTTTAGAATTTAATTTTATACATTCAGAGTTGAAAAGTTGTATAACACAAATTAATGCTCTCACACATAACACACACAGTTTCTGAATTTTCTTACAACCAGAATTACATTTCACTATTACTTTCCCTGTCCCTCTATGGCTGCCTTTTTCCATTCTTGGACTCAATTTTTCTTAAACTTTAAGTAAATTATATAGACTTGTTTTTAAAAACTAATACAAATTAAATTTCTCCACATCTTAAAACCCACCCTGTTCTTTTACGACTTCCAGCTAACTGCTCTGAACTATATGGAAAAAGACTTGATTACTGGCCCTAAGGCAAAGATAAAGCCTTTATGCAATCTTCTATATAAATTGTGCAATATTGTTTTGGTTGTAAGATTATTTATTGTTTAATGCCTAATGAAAGGCAAAGCTGCAACGAGATAGTTGATTTCTAGAGGATGTCACAACAATAAGTGCTCAGCATTAGATTGAGGGTGTTTGTTTGGTTGGGTTTGGGTTTGGCTTTGTTGGGGTTTTTTTGCAAGAAAAGGTTTCAAGTACAGTACTGAGGAATACTGGCAAAACATTGAAAAAAAAAATTAAATGTGACTGTAAAATTCTTACTGTGATATTCACATGATAATGGAAAAAAAGTGAACAAATTAATGTCCACATTTTCAGAGAAGCCCCTGCAGCAAGAACCCTTCAGCAATAAATTTGAGCCTGCTCCAGCAGCATGTTCAGAATCTCTCACTTGATAGATTTTTGGAGTTGGTTCCACATCTCACACAGATGTCTTGCTACAGATTGTAACAGTTAAGCACCTGAGAATTTGGATACCAGTTAACCACCACATTTGAGTGTGTTACAGGAAACTGATACTGAACAGCTGTGCATACAGAGAACCTGCAGCTAGTTTGTGCCATTTGCAAGGATGTAAAACATGCGAGTCAGATGATCCTATTGCCTCCTAAATAGAATAATAATTATTTAAAAAAAAAAAAGGGTTGAGATTTACGAAGTTTCAAGAAATGCAAGTCTTATGATTGCTACCAGAAAGTAATGTGCCACTGCCAATGAGGGAGCACTGGGGTGTGCTTGGCGTGTCTGTAAGCACATAAAATATCTTTCAGTATCTTCTAACATGAGTGCTTGAATATTGACTTTCTGCTTAAAAATCAAATTAAGACCAATTGATATGACCCAAAGCAAGATCCAAAAATTGACTCCAAAGCATACACTTTTTAAAAAAAGCAATAAATATGACATTCTTGACATCAAGTTATTTCTGAAATATTTTCATTTTTAAAATAACCCCATCTCAACAAATCATTTTTTAAAGCATCCAGCTGGGGAAGTTTCAGCTCACCTAGACAGACTTTTCTCTGCTTAAACAAATATAATCCACACAATTTTTCAGATACTTAAGGAGAGTGAACAGTAAGGAAAGAACTGGGAATACAGTACAATCAGACCAGCATGACGGTGCACTCAGTGTCTATACAGACTGCATGGGGGACAAGTAGATGAGAATCTGACCTTATAGATATGTGTTTTATCTCATACCTGGATATATAAATGTATTTATATTTTCTACTCTCACTGTTCAGAAAAGAAACATACACCAAAGATCTGTTAATGAAGAGTTAACAAAAGGGGAGTTCCAGATAGACATTATCTTTGACACAGCATCCAGGACAAGCACAGGGTCTGGGTAACACTCAGACTGATGTGTTACTTCTTTTTCCCTTCAGCCTGCTATATTTATTTCTTTCTGGATAAGCCCAAATACCTGAAAACAGGCAAAATGGAAACATTTTCCTCTACCTAAAAGAGGAATTTTCTTGGGAAAAGGTGTCCGATTCCAAATACTTTTTTACACTGGATAGTTTAGCACGTAGTTAGTACTTTTGGGAGATACTGGCTGTCTAAACTACCGTATGGGCTGTTTAATGTCTGAGGAAACACATCATGTCTCATGGTAAAAAAAAGACTACTAAATTATGGATGAATATTTTCATTCTAATGAAAACATTGTAAGCTGTAACATGGAAGAGCACTAATAGTAGAAAAAACCAAAACAAAAAAAAAAAAACCAAAAGAAATAAACCTATAGAAATTACCAAAGAGCACTGTTTAAAACATGCAGATCATAGAAGTGTGCTTGCAGTTGTCATCATCGTAACTGCATGCCTTCTAAAACAGTCCAGAAAAGCATGGAGATGCTGTTTGGGGAAAAAAAAAAAAAAAAAACAACAAAAAAACAAGATTACTATCTTTATTTTTAGCAAGTCAGTTTTTAAAATTAATGTGAGAGTGCAAACAATGAGAGATAACCAAAGGGCAGAGGCTGTAAACCTTAAAGAAATTTGTGAGAAGTATTGCACAGCAAGCAGTAATAATCAAATTACTCACAGACATTTATAAGGCATCGGCTGTCAAGTGTTCTTGCAGCAGCACAGTCAAAATTAAAAACTTGTTTTCTCTCTGCTATGGGCATGAATGAAGACTGAGCATCTCTACTCCGAAATTCAGAAAGGAACCTTCACCTGAGGGTTATAAACCATGCTGAGGGAGTACCTATCTTAACCCCCTTATCTACTACCAATAAAGAAGATTGTGAACCAGAGTGTAGAAGTCCTGTCTGTCTGCCCTCAACTCCTTTCCCATTATCTTTGCCTAAATCCTGTGCTCTGAATAATTATCTTGTTCCTTATTAATCTGCACGTTATCAGGATTCAAGCATTCTGGAAAACAAATCACTTTTGTCCTGAATAGACTGAAGTAAAGATCACTATGCTTGACCCTTTCTTAAGACATGAGAGAAAGATAGGAGAATGAGTGGATTTTTTAGCCGGTTTAGGTACCAAAATCACATTTAACCTGCTTCCTTCAATTTGCTTGTGTTCAAAAAAAGAACTAACCAAAAATACCAAAAAGGTGTTTTTATCCAAAGGGAAAAGACAAAAGACACCCAAGACCAAAACATACTTTGCACATAACTTATTTTTTTAAATCAGCTTAATTCATAATTAGATGTGTCTCAGAAAACTGTTTATACCTTTTTTTTAGCAATTGCGTGAGAGCATCAGGCTTCTGTGGCATAGAAAAAGGTCTTTAACAGCCACTAGCTCTTCTATGCTATAGAAATTTCAAGAATCGCCAAAATAATCTTGATGTTCTTGGGACTGAAAACACTGTCACAAAAGTTTCACATCTTAGAAGCATTTATGTGTATAATTGCAATGCTCCTTTGTTTCACAGCTCTGATATAGAAACAGAGAAGTGTATATTTAGCATATGAAAAGAAGCAACTCAGGATCTTGCTCTAGTATTCCACTATGTGTCTAATCTGCAACAAAAGAGTTAGTGAAACAAAATAGTCAATGGGGTAATGAACTGCAGGGCCATGGATGTAACTGCCTCATGGAAGTTTTTAAATACTTACCTGTGGACAGTAAAAATAAAACCCCTGTATATGTATATGATAACTCTGTAGGTGATGCCTCAACACTCACTAGAATTGTATGTTAATAGAAATGAAAGGGATTTTTTTAACTATCCTTTCACTTGGTTTGAATTCTGTCTCTGCAATAATACTCTTATCCTCTCCTTGTCTTCTGGGCAGAAGTTCCATCTTTCCTTCCTTTTCACTAGTGGTGTCCCTCCTTGCTTTCCGACCTATTCCAGCACTATCCTAGGTAATTTAGTTGCTACTCTGTGCCTGCAAAGGCATCTCTTGCATTACAGCTTTCGCTGTCTCACTCTCTGCAGGATCAATAATTTATTACCTTGCCTGTTTTCCAGCAGCTGCCCTACCTGTATAAACCACCTGCTCATTTTAATCTGAAAACCTTGCTTCACAACAGTTCTTGGTAGCTATTGTTCTCTACCAGTGCATGAACCAAGATGCTCAATTCCTAACATGCCTTACCTGTGGTGTCTGAGTTTGTCTTCCTTTTAGCATGTCTTCTTTCCAGGGAATTGAGGGACTTTCACCATTTATTGTTCCAGGATTTCCCAGTGGTCAGTAACTCAGACAGACCAATAGGCATGAAAAAGTCACATTCTATGAGTAAACTTTGTTATGAATGTGTGGAGTTTTGGCATTTTCTGATGTCAGCTGTGCATCGCTTACTCAGAATATTGTGAATATTTTGTCATGTCTGGGATTCACCATGTACAGCCACAAAATCATACTAAGCCAAATGATTGGCTCTGTCAGAGGTCAGTATCAGGTACCTGAGGGAGGTGAAGAGGAGGACAAGCTTGTGCTTCTGTAGATTCTGCCATGTTGTTTCCAGCAATTTGGAGTTCATGAACTTACCAGTTTTATTTTTCTTTTTTTTTTTCTTTTTTTACTTTGATTAATCATATTTGAAACCTGGTAACCTATGAGTCTCTGTGGAATCATGTGAATGTTGCAGTTATCATGGAATATCAATGTCAGCAAATAATTAACTCAGTTACTGTTAAGCACAGCAAGTCATACTTTTTCCTCTACTCTCTCAGTTGTGAATGCATCCCATTTATGAGTTACCTGAGGCTACAACTGCCACATTTTGTCTTTGCTGATATGTTCAATAGCTTGGGATGTACTGTGCTAAACAGATAAAGTGTTTTGAAGCAAGTGGTTTAGAAAAGAAACCAAAACACGCACAACACAGTTATATAACTGAGGGGGTGGAAAAATAAAATAAGCATAAAAAAAAAAAAAGAGGAAAAATGTAGAGTTTCCTTAGATTGGATACTTCCATGTTAAACTATCAACAGAACAAAAATATTTCAAACATCATGTGGGAAAAGAGATATACATTATTTTAAAGGTCAGTGATATTGGCTTCAGAATTTCAAAAAATATTAGCCAAAAAGAGTTGAAAAAAGACCCACTTAATAACAATTTTTCAGAAGAAAATGGAAAGTAAAGGTGATTAAAAAAGACCCAAATTTCACAAATCCCACCTCTCTGGCTTTTTCTTAATGTCTACAATACCCATGTTGTGGTAGATTAAACTTCGTACTAAACCATTGTGACATTGCATTGTATACCTCTCAGCTTCAGGACTTAAGAATGCTCTCACAGTATTCATTTTTGTTCCACTTAAATTCATGGTTTCCTTCCTTGGAAAACAAACCTTCTTTAGAATCAAGGTTCTAGGATAAAAAATTTAGCCTGAAATTTTTTTATGTATGTTGGCACACATCTACATGCACATGCACACATATATAAACACAAATAAACACAATTGTAGCGCTCATGCTACTCCTGTTCTATAACAAACCTCCATTACTGTCAGTTTGATTCTTCACATATCAAATCCCTGCCAAAATAATATTTTAAAGAAGTATACACATCTGTTTATCTGTCCTGACTGATAAATGTGGGGAATAAAATATCACCAGGTATAGTTCCACTGTTTGTAGTGGTTTGATACTGTGCACACAATAGGGCCTCATATGCACTACAAATATTTAAGTGTATTATTTGTAGAGGGTTGTGAACATTTTTAATATTCTGAAAAACTCAGAGCAAAATAAAGGCAAATAGCAAGACAGGCGAGAGAGTGAGGGAACATCCAATTAAGGATGTCAAAAGGATTTAAACGCACTGCTTTCAACTGCTAGAACTACTTATGTGTTTGGAAACCCTGGCTGAAAACTTGTCTACCCTCTTTTAAAAACCATCATTAAATGTCACTGCTTTCTTTGACTCAACTCAGAATACATAATGTTTTCATTTCTGCTTAATGGAAGTACATTTAAAGCAACTTTAAAAACACATTTTCCATAAATAATCTTAACATAAGAAGCATAAAATGACATCTAAAAATAACTCTATATTTTCTTTCCCTCAAATAATTATAGTTATTTTCTAGCTTTTTAAAGCTTAAAGTTTAAAATGATGAAAGTATTTTTAAAACACAGAAGACACTGTCCCATAGTGAAAAATGTGACACAAAATAATTTTCAACATATTTTGATTGACTGTTACATGGATTCATTATGTTCTTATGTGTACAATGTGTTAAAATAGTTCTTTAAATTTTTTGGATTTGCAAAATAAGACAAAATGAAACAGTCTTATCAACAATCTATAGCCTATACAGTGAATTAAATAGTGTGTATGGTAGTAATTCATTCAGATACTATGAGATTTTTGTAATTCGATATTTCTTGCTTATCAGTACACCAGGGGATAGATTCATAACTGGTTGCAAGGTTAAAACCTTTGAATGAAAGGGTGTAGATACGGTGTAGCACCTAGGTATTGGAATATTTTAACACAGTATGGTAGCTTGACTTTGGCTGGACACCAAGCTGCTCTATCACTTCCCTTCCCAGATGGACAGGGGAAAGACAATAAGATGGAAAATGACTCATAGGTTAAGACAGTTTACTATAGCAAAAGTGAAAGATTGTGCCTGCACAAGTGAAGTGGGAAATAACAAGATTTATTCTCTACTTCCCACCAGTGAGCAATGGCTGGTCACGTCCTGGGAAGCAGGGCTTCAGCACCTGTAATGGTTTCATAGCAGGCAGACATTGGAAACAATGAATGCCCACTGTTTCTACTCCTTTCCCTAGCTTTTATATCTGAGCTGATGTCATATGGTATGGAATGAAACAGAGCAAAACCCCGAAAAGGTTAAAACTCCTAATTAAAGTCGATTTCGCTCTGTCTCTACAAGGCCCGAAAAGGCTACCCCT
>VWZF01001680.1:209147-325356 GCA_013396755.1 Sclerurus mexicanus | reverse complement strand
TGACCCTTCAGTTGAGACCTGACTAGCATGGGAGACCCTACCGGAGGCACGTACCACCGCCAGCACAGCTCACAACCTCATAAGGGCATGCAAGCTTCTCCCCCACGACAAGGGGGTGTCCATGGAGAAGTAGTTGAAATATACACTGAAGATAAATAGGATGTAAATAAGTGCATTGTTTTGTAATAGCAAACCTAAACTTTGTAGTTGTTTTTTTGACACTTTCACTCTTAATATATGACTTTTGTTTCTTTTTCCTTGCTTTCCTAATGGCTTACCCTTCAATTAGGGAATCTACAGTTGTGCCTAATTGCATTTAGACATTTTGGGGGCATGTGACCATTCTTTTTGTTAATTTGAAGATACTATTTTTGTTACAACATTTGAATAAATATACTAAGAAGTAGGGAGAGAGCTTTCTTATCTGTAGGTTAAAATTTGTCCTTGGAAAGGTGCTGGAACAACTAAATGTGGAAACTAAACTGGGCGCATTAGGGACAAGAAAGTCATGAGGTGTAGTCAGCATAGAGTAACAAGAGGAAAATCTTGCTTTACCAGTCTTACAACCAATGAAGAAATGACTAGTGTCATAGATGAGGAAAGAGCAGTGGATATTTTCTGCCTTGACTTCAGTAAGGGTTTTGACAACATCTCCTATGAGATTCTCATAGAGTAACTGATGAGTATGGACTGGGTTAGAAGGCAGCAAAGTGGATTGAAAATTGGCCAAATGAATGGGTGTGGACTGGGCATCAGGAGCATGAAGTCTTCATGGAGGGCCCTAGCCAGCAATGTGTATCCCAGGGGCCAGTACAGGGCTCAGTCCTGTTCAACATTTTTAGTAGTCTGGATGATGGGATAGAGTATACCCTTAGCCAGTTTGCTGAGACATTAAAAGAATGGGGTTTTCCGTCATTCAGAGGGAACTCAGAAAGCTGGAGAAATAGGCTGACAGAAACCTCGTTAAGTTCAATAAAGGAAACTGCAAACAACCCCATGCACCAGTGCTAGGGGTAATGATATGACAAACAGCTGCACAGAAAAGCCTTGTGAGTGCTGCTGAATACCAAGTTAAGATGAGACAGCACTGTGCCCTTGTGGCAAAGAAGGCCAATAGTATCCTGGGCTGTGTTGAATATTGCCAGGATGCTGAGGGAGGTGATCCATTCCTTCTCATCAGCACAGGTGAGGCACTGCTATAGTACTGTAACCACTTCTAGGCTCCCCAGTAGAAGACAAAGATGGAGATATGGGAAAGTTCAGTGAAGGGCCATGAAGGTGATGAATCTCTCCTATGACAGAAGAATGAGCAAGCTAGGGCTATTCAGCCTAGGGAAAAGAAGACTCAGGAGGTGATCTCATCAATATATATAAATATCAATGGGGGAGGGTGTTAAGAAGGTGAAGCTGGGTTATCTCCAGTGTTGTCTAGTGACAGGACCAGAGGCAATGGGTGCAAACTGATATTCTTCCTGACCACCAGGAAGTTCTTATTCACTATGAGGGTGAGTGAGCATTGGTACAGGTTACTCAAGGAGGTTGTGGAGTCTCCCTCCTTAGAGATCTTCAATTGCCATCTGGACAGGAGCTTAAGCAACCTGCTCAAGGTGATGCTGCTTGAGAAGAATTGGACAAGGTGACCTCCAGAGGTCTCTTGCAGCCTCCACCATTCTATGATTTCAAGGTTTCTCATGTGTTGCAGGCATGTGTAGGCAGATATTTGCCACACTTTCTCAATCTGCTAGAGTTAGATAATGAATTATGGAATTGTTAATCTATTCTTCAATTTATAGCATACTTTCCTCCAGTAATACATATAATACTCACAGTATGCAGAATATTTTTAGACAATTCATCCTTCTTGCTTTATGTTTTTTGAAATCTATTATTCAGAAGGAAAAATGAGCTGCTAGAAATTACCCCTAACATTGCTTGTCCTAATAAGATGTAATCAACCCTATTTGTCAAATAAACAAAAATGCACATGTAGAATAAATAGTTTGGACTTTGTTTGTTCTGTGGGAATTCAGTTTTGCTGTCGCATAAAACTGAATTCTTTTGCTGCTTCTGTCACAGATTTTGAGGCGAGTAGTCTCACTACTTTTCAGTCAGTACTGGGGAACAAGAATTCTTCTGTTCATAATTAAAGATAAGTCAAGCTTATAAATCTGGTTCAGTAGGTACTAGAGGTGGTAACTAACTTCTGATTTATATCTGAATAGCTATTCTTTCTGATGATTTTTTGCCAGAGGTCACTGAAGTATGATGAGAGATGAACAATGAGGACTTTTTTGAACACTGCCAAGGGATAGGACAACACATGAATAGCAAGGGAAGTTAAGGTGACTGTCTTTCATTTTAATGTTTTGTATCAAACTCATAAAAAGGTAAGATTTAAAGTGAGGCTTCATTTGAATGTTCCTAGATACCAAATTCTGCTAAAATTAGTTGAATTGAAAATATTTCTCCTAATCTGTAAAGAAGTACTTAAAAATAGAAGTCTCTAAGGGACCATATAGAATTTGTGCATTGTTAGGACTTGAGTGGGCTTTCATGGAATTTTCTGGTTCATGAGAATCATGAACTGTTGCTGCAGTAACAGTGCAGACCTTTTACTTTAAGAGAAACTGAATTCTAATTCTGTTGGACTTCAGTTCTTTAATTATGACTCCTATATTCTAGCTATAGGAAAGGAATACTACAGTTATCCTACAGGGTGATCTTAAGTGCTGCCAGGCTACAAATGTGTGATTCTCATACACTTCCTTGGCACTTGAACAGTGCATCTCAAAATCTTGTGCCTAGCTCAAGAATGTTTTTTTTTTTCTTTTTTATATGAGTAGGCGGTGCAGTTGCTAACAGAAAATATTACAGGTATAAATCTACTTTGCAAGCAAGGAAAACACTCCTAGAAGGTTGGTCTCTTTGAATTTGGCACAATCTGCATCAGTAACTCTGTTTTCTGACTGTTGTGCATTTTGAGTTAGTCTGGACAAGTTCATGTACACTGAGCAGGAGCACAAATCACAAAGTCTAGAATTCTGGAAAACCATATTGTTTTTCCTGTGCCCGTTTCAGAAACTCTCAGTAAGAGACCAGTATTAGTGATAAGACTTCCTTTGAGTCCTTGGACTTAATCTAAAGTGTTTTTTGCCTGTTATGTAAAATCTGCTGTGTGTAATGTTTCCTAAAAGCAAGGCTACTTTCATGTGTAAATTGTTGCTATTTTGGTTTTACTGTATGTATTTGTTCTTTGTACTTCTTCCTTCCTTCTTTCTCAGTAACTGTGGAAAGTAGATTTTTCCTAGTTGATCAGACTGTTTTCTGTGAGTAGTGAGAAAGTGAGGCTGTGAAAAAGACTGCTTGAAAGTTATTAAGACAGTATTATGTGAGATTCAGTTTGCTCTCAGCTATTATCTTACATATCTGTAATTTTAAAAGAACTTTCCTAATGAATTAGTCAGAGGACTAAATAGTCAGATATGATTCAGGTCAGTAGAATCCAGGCGACTTCTGCTTTCTATTTGGAGAATATAAGTGTCCACAATAATATTAATCAGATGTGTGGGCTCTGTGACACACATCTGAGAAACTATTTAGTGGTCAAGTCCTCCAGACCTGGTGCCTGTATTTATACGCCTGTCGTTCATCATATTATCATCTCTAAGCAGAAAGGAAATCCCTTGTTAGTCACCAGCAGTGGACATCATGTGGAAAGTCATTTGTAGATGAAATAACATTACCTGCTTTAGAACAACAGTGATTCTTTGAAATTGCTTCAAACTCATTACATGTGTTTTTATGAGCTTAACTGCAAAGTGCTCATCCTTTGACATCCTGTACTGATAGCAAAATTGTGCGAGAGTTCAGCTTACTCTTTTCTATGTTTTTCAGTAATGGTGAGTCACAGAGCAGGAGTCTCACAAGATTGCAAGACACTGCTGGTCAGCCTAATCTAAAACTGTGTGTGACATATCTGTTTACCAGGAAGTTTACCTGAAGTTGAGCTGGAGATTTACAGTTAGTGCAGAGTAGGAAACAGGCACATTTCTTTATATTACTGTATATAATACTTTGTAACTTTTGTTTGACCTTTTTATGGGTTTAGTTTAGCTATATAATGTTTAGTTTAGTTTATATAAGTTTAGTTTCTCATAGTGAAGCTCTTCAGTTTCCCTGTTGGTAACTCTACCTGTGTTGTGTCTTGAATGGCTTTTGCTTGGGACATGTTTTCTATGCAGAATAGAAGTGTATTTACAGAATATGCAGCATGCTTTACAATACAATGAATGTGTGAAGGAATCTTTTATGAATTCATTGCATGAACTGTCTTATTATTTAGTGTTGTTCGTATTCCACACTTGGACATACCGTGGTAGCTCAATGAAATTTTCTGAATGAAGTTTAATGCTGCTTACTGCTTAGTCTTTTTAACTACTTCTAACAACAGTAATCAATCTATATTCATGGTCTGCTCTTGTCTCTGTTTGGCACAGTCCCATTTAGTTTAGTTCATTTGTTAACCTTTTTCTTTTATATACATATATATATGTATATAAAACATATGTATATATGTATTTGTGTGTGGTTCCTTTTTGACTTCAGTATACACCTCATGATTGCATGTTGATAAATCCCTATCAGATCTAGAATTTAGCCATAATGATTAGTAGTACACCAATTGCCTGAAATTTCTATTTTGTTGTTCTAAGTGTGACAAAAATGTGGAATGTTAAAGATTACAAACACTAGTCTCTTTGGCAAAGCTTTAAAGGTTTATTTATTTTTATCATTCATAGCAAATGAACCTTGTCACTTAGAATTATTGTGGAGGGTGAGCTGTCTGTCTATGTAATTTATTCCTAAAATTTGAGTGCATAAACTCATTTAAATCTACAGGTGATTATTTGTCAAACATCATCCCTGTTTTTGTTACAGGTCAACAGTTTTGGCAGTTGTGTGTTTAAGTTATTGAAGTGTGTCATGTGCTACAAAATATTAGTATTCCAGGAAGTTTTAGCCATGGTAACAAGTTTTAGTAGCCTAGAAACTCAGCTTACAATCCTGAGCAATTGCTAACTTATTTCTGTGTTACTTTTTTTGATGCTTCACAAGAACGTGTTAAAAGGATTAATTTCTTCAATTCATTTGGTAGATTTGTACAGAGCTATTACAAAGAATTTGTATTTTACCTTTCATTCATTGTCAACTTCCATGGCAGATGATCCTTTAATATCCTTGGAAAGTGATGATCTAACATACTTTATTAAACTGCTTTTTCTCCCTTCGAATTAATAGTTTTTTATTATTTCCTGATAGGAATGCTGGCTGTAATTCTTGAAACCAAGCTAGTTTATAATAATCATTCTCTAAATTTCATTTCCATGTGTAATAGTCTACTTGAATTGCACCATCGCTAATTCTGGAACTTGCTTATCTTAGGGAAAGTATTCTGCCTTGAAGTACTGCAAAGTCAAGCAAATAGTGCTCAAGATACTGTTTGCTAGTCTCTGATAAATGGAACATTCATACAGGCAGTAACTGCTGGAAACTGCAGTTAACAATGACCATGCCTTTGTGCTCAGGAAAATTATTTTCCATTAACCTATGGCAAAGGCATATTCCTTTAAGAGAAGGGCTAGCTGTGTCAGCTGGAACGATTGCAAGACTGTTTTGCATCTTGGTTGTGTTGAGGGGGTAACTAGCTTCTGTCAGCAACCTGGCACTGCTGGAAATGAGAGTTGCCTTTCCATATAACTAAGAAGAAATGAATAGAGAAGAAGCAGATTTTGCTCCTACTCCTCTGTCTTCTGTGCCTTCTGTGATAGATGGCAAGCATCATGGATACCTTGAGCTCTTTTAAGTCACTGAAAGAGCTTGATGTTGCAAACAGTAGTCAGTAGTCTCTTTTGACATTGACATTGATTCAGATAATCACTATTAATCATGATCTAAATCAACAACCGAGAAACTTTGGTTTAAAGCACCTGTTACAGTCTTGAAAAGCCCTGCTATGTTTTTGTTCTTGTCTTAAAGACAATTGGATTTTCATTAATTGTAGAACATAAAAATATGTTGATTTGCAGCTAAAGTAACCTTCATTAATTGCATGTTTTGTTTGTTACCCAGTGAGAGACTATGAGTTTGTATACTAATTGTCATGCTGCACTAACATTTAATTGGATTTTTTTTAAAATGAAATTATCTGAAATATGTCTGTCACAAAGGAAGAAAGTAAGCTAGGTAGCACAATTTCTAAAATTAAGAACTAGCTAGTTCACTAGGAAAAGAAAGTATTATTTGTAATTAATATATCAAATTAATCACTTTTGTTATATTGGATTTTACAAGGAGATAAGTCTCATATCTAATTTTCATTTATATGTTGACCGGTTTTTTTCTGTTTCAATTTCCAACTAAGACTGAATGAACTGGTCATTGAAGTCAAGTAGTTGAAACATTAAAACAAAGAAATTATTTTTTTAACATCAGCAGAAAATGGTATTGCTGTCAAGAGCTGGTTTAACATTGCAACAAGCTGTATACCCAAGTAACCAGCTAATGAATTGCTTTTAAGTCTTTGAAACTTTAGTAGCAGCAATGTACTACTATTTTTTAAATATAGTTTAAAATTGATAGCTTGTGGTAAATGTTGTGTTAAATATAATTAAAGCTTTAATATGCAAGTTTATGCTAGCATCACAGATGACTATGTTAAGACACCTACATTTCAACTGGGACTGTTCATGTAAGCGCTTTTTCTAAGTATTCCTGTTTATTGTTTGTCTAGCTCTGCCATCTACGTTCCTGAAGTTTACTTCTCAAATTTTTGTCAAAAGTAAACCAAAGCCAGAGGAAAATTATTTGAAACCCTATTTAGCCACAGAGTGATAGGGAGGGTAGTTTTTTTTTGCCAAAATGCTACTGATCAATCAATTTTTAGTCACAGTTTATTTTATGATGGATTTTTCCCATAGTATGACTGTACCATGAACAAAATGTAATGAAGTAGTGTTTCAGAGATATTCTTTATGAGGCTGATGTTAATTGATGCTTTCTTTTTCAGCCAATCTGCCTGTACCTACTATTGCTGCAATAGATGGAACTGCCTTAGGTGGTGGCCTAGAACTTGCATTAGCCTGTGATATACGGGTGGCAGGTACGTCTGAATCCTGTTTATAGAATTATTAGTGCTACAGATGGCTTGGCTAATCCATCTGTTGGCAATAGTCATAAAACTTGCGTTGTATTTGACATTGTTTATAACCCATTGTTTTAAACTGCTTTAGCAGAAACCTGTGTAAGTACTTGCTAATGCTTAATTTCAAGAAAATTACCACTGATAACTGGATTGGTTTTATTACATGTTTATTTTATTCTTATGACCCTCATTTTATCAGTATTGCCAGAAGGGTTATGTCATTATTTTCCTATTTTGTTTATTCTTATGCATTTGACATGGTCTAGATGGGGATTCGATTTTATCTAAACAGAGGGCAGGGAAAAAGCAGAAGTTGCAAATAAGAGTATTATTACACAAGAAATTAAATTATAAAAGTGGCAACAACACTTGAAAAGGGGAACTTCAAGTTAATAAGCTGTCAGAACTCTAAAGCCAGTTGATGGAAAGTAAATGGAAACTTCATCCTGAGCTGTTGCCAGAAACTTAGGGTTTATGAAGCTATTTGACCTTAGAGAGTATTCTGTCATCTGAAGAATTCAAATAATTAGATATGGAATTTTACCCCATTTTAAGATGTTAAGCAATAATAGCCTTTTTCATTTAGTATTTTACATTTGGAAGCAAGTCTCTGTTACTCACTGTAATTGCTTACTTGCTACATGAAAATAAATAAGTTACATAACTTTTCTTGTTGGAAATAGTTGGATCTTTTACTAAAGGCAGAACAGTTGAATCTATTTGAAGATTTTCATGAACAAATGCTTGTTAAAGTGATTTATTTTCTTTTTGAAGGAAGCATAATAAATTAACAAACTTGTGGGTCATCATTGCATATTTTTGATAGATTTTTGTCTCCTATAATTATGGTAAGAACTCCTTTACATTCTGTTTTTTAGCCTCTTCTGCTAAAATGGGCCTAGTTGAAACAAAGTTGGCAATCATTCCAGGTGCAGGTATGAGTGCTTTGCTTTTGCTACAGTGAATAACTAAATAACATATGCTCTTGTTATTAGAGTTTGAATTGTTTTTCATTATTTTCTGCTTATTTTTATGTTTCTGTTGAGGATCACAGAATGTTTCACAGCTTATTGCTGGTATTATTTACCAAAAATTAATTAAAAAAATTATTTCTCATCTTCAGGGAGAAGCACTTGCATATTGTGTTTTTAAATGAAGTCTTCATTAACTAAGTTAATATTGAGTGATTCTGTAAATGACATTTGATATCTTGATCTGAAGGCTGAATAAGTTTCTTAAGGGTCAGGCAAGGAAAAGAACTGTCTGCACAAAAGCAGTAATTTAAATAATGATCCACTTTTACATAACATTTGGTACTTTACGATTCAAATTCTGTTTTCATCCTGTTTGTAAATTGGTTGTAAGGGAGTTAAGAAGCGAAAGTGTAGGTGTGAATACATATGTTGTCAATGTTTTTTGAGATTTTCAGAGTAAAAAACCTCTTCTATTTGGTAGACTGGTTTACTGGCTTTTCTTGGACTGAGGGTGAATGAAAGTTATGTAATGAATAATGTTCAAGGAGGTCTTTGTGTTACAAAACCTTTAGTTTTTATTTTATGTATAAATCATTGTTACTTGAATTAAAATAATTGCTGATCTGGGAAAAGCACAGTAATTTGGAAAAACGTGCATTCCTTTGACCTTAATTTTTGTCAGTTCTAGGGAATTACTCTTTCTTTGATCGTGTTTTCTCTCTTACTGGTGGAACCTATTTTGACAGCATTATATCAAATTCTAAGAGATACCATTGCAGATCATGCGGAACTGTAAAAAAAACTATAATGGGTGCACTGGTATAAACTGTCTCTACAATTATCCCATCCTCCAACTAGTCTGGACAATTATTGTACAATTTCAATTGCTCTGTTATTATGGTTATTTTTGAGATGTGATTTCAGTCAATGCTTTCCATGCTCTGAGCTACATTTTAAATAAGGAAAACAGTTAAGATTGAAGACTGGTCTCCTTTTAATTGTGGATAAAGATAATAATGCAGATGATTTAAAAGATGTGTTTCCTTGTAGTGATTTGTCGTGAGATAATGTACCTTGGCAATAAGTCCCAGTGAAGAAAAAAGAGAAGTTTATGTTGTTTATCTTTGCTGTAAATTTTTCCCCCTTTGTCCTTCCACTCCTTCTTCTAAGAAATTCTGCAGAACATTATTGGAGACCTACTCTGTAGTTCAAGAAATTCAGGTCAAATTCTCCATAAATTCTCAGTATTCAAGTTTTGTACGTTGTCTCATTTCCTTTTCTTCAGTAAATTATAGATGTTTCAAACTTCTGTACTCTTACCTTAAAATGCTAGGTAACTGACTCATTATGAATTTCATTTGGAATATTTTACTGCTATTTGAAGACTGTGGTTTGAAAATTTATTTTTTTTGTCTTCCTAAAATAATGATTCCGACATATGTCTTCAGCTGCTTGAAAATATGACAGATTTTGCCATGTTACATTACCTTTTAAACATAAAACATTTTTTCAGTATGGTCAAAGATGAATTTTTTTCCCTCCTCATACCAGACTTTCTGATGACTATTTTTACTGAGTACTTTTGCCTTTTCCTAGTCAGCCTGTACTTGCACCAGCCCTGTTCTGTTGAGCAATCACAATGTTTCAGCCCTTTTAGTTCTTGTCATCCAAAAAGTAACTGATCATGCTCTTCATCATCAGAAAGTGAAGACTGAGTGGGAGAATTTTGCATATGTTATTTATGTAGAGAAGCCAGATATGCACACTTGAACCATAGGCTTCATGGGTTAATGGAATATATTCTTACAGTGTTTACTTCAGGCTGCTCTGAGCCAGAACAACTGGGAAGTAGAGCCTGAAAAGTGAGCTGTAGGCATTAAGAGGCCTCCATAGATTTCTGCTGTCATCTAGTACACCTGAAACCTGCTGGCAAACTATGTTGCTTCTTTGAACTAGGTTTCCATACTATGGCAAACTAGTGTTTTTATTCTCTTCTGTCAGCTGTCAGAAATATGTAATGGGAAAATTTTAACTTGGATGATAATTAAACTTTAATTAATTAAAGGTTTTCAAGGCTATGTGAAAAATGTGTTTATTTGAAGGTGGTCTGCTTTTTAAAACCTCAGAAAGTTACAATCAAAAAGCTTTGTTAGAAAAACATTACTAGAATAGTATTAAAATATATATTCAGGGTGTATCAGCTATCACATTTTGGACCTTGTTGTATGTTATGTTTTATTCCATCCTGTTTTGAAATGTGGTTATCATAAGACCTAGTGAGGTGCTGCCTAGTGACCAATGAGTTTTAACACAAATGGTCTCACTTTGACTATTATGTGCAGTTTTGGTCACCACAATGTAAGAAAGATATTAAGCTATTGGAAACTATCCAAAGGAACCAATGAAGTTGGGGAAGGATGTAGAGGGGAAGCTGTATAAGGAGTGGCTGAGATCGCTTGGTCTGCTCAGCCTGCAGGAGCCTGAGGGGAGACCTCATTGCGGTCTACAGCTTCCTCTGAGGTGACCAGTGACACAACCCAAGGGAATGGCCTGAAGTTGTGACAGGGGAGGTTTAGGTTGGGTATTTGAAAAAGGTTCTTCACCCAGCAGGTGGTTGGGCACTGGAACAGACTCCCCAGAGAAATCACAGCACCAAGCCTGAGTGAGTTCAAGAAGCATTTGAATGATAGTCTCAGGCATGTGGTGTGACTCTTGGGGAGGGTCCTGTACAAGGCTAAAGGGTTGGAGTTGATGATCCTTGTGTGTCCCTTCCAACTTGGCATGTTCTGTGGTTCTGTGAAGTATTCCAGGTGCAAGCAATTTTGGTTTTGAATAAACACAAAAGTACTGCAACCTTCTAAAGGCTAAGTTTGAGCAGAAGTTAGCTGAATTGCCATTATCCAAAATGAATTATTCCTTCTAAGTCTGCTGAGGGTTTTGACAAAGTAGACATTTATAGAATATGCTGTACTGCTGATACTGTATTGCTGATAGCAGATTGAATCTCCTCAGAAAAGTCATCCATGTCAGACTGTATTGCAAGACCAAGTAGGGTGACAACAGTGCCTCCTTTTTTACAATAGCTCTGTTCACAGACCAGTTGTTCAGGTTATGAGGGAGCTGGATTATTCTTCTTTGGATATCTAAGTCCAGTTATCTCCATTATGGAAAAAAGCCTAACTGCTAGAATTTGAGCTAGGGAAAGTAGAAAATCTTTCTGTTTTCCCTCTTCAGTACATCCCACTGTCTAGTAAGGAAGTCAGGATTCAGAGAACTAGTGGAAATGTGTAACAGAGAGAAAATTGCTTGGTAACTTGGTGATGGAAAAGTTAACTGAGAAAGAATATTGATTTTTGTTTTCTTAAGAAAGCCTGCCAATCACTATTTATTGCACATGTGGTCTTATGCCAGCACAGAAAACATGTGTCCTAGAATCATAGAATCATTTATGTTGGAAAAGAGCTTTAAGCTCAAGTCCAACTCTTAACTAAGCACTGCCAAGTCCACCATGAAACCATGTCACTGGGTGCCACATCTACACATGACTCCACCACTTCCCTGGACAGCCTGTTACAGTGCTTGACAACCTTTAAGTGAAGAAATTTTCCCTAATATCCAGTGTAAACTTCCCTTGGTACAACTTAGATCACTTTCCTTTGATCTTATCACTTGTTCCTTGGGAGAGGAGATTGACTGCTACCTCCTTTCAAGTAGTTGTAGAGAGTGATAAGGTCTCCCCCGAGCCTCTTTTCTCCAGACTAAACCACGTCTGCTCCCTCAGCTGCTTCTCACAAGACCTGTGCTTCAGACCCTTCCCCATCTCTGGTGCCCTTCTCTGGACACTCCTCAGCAGCTCAGTCTCTTNAAGAAATTTTCCCTAATATCCAGTGTAAACTTCCCTTGGTACAACTTAGATCACTTTCCTTTGATCTTATCACTTGTTCCTTGGGAGAGGAGATTGACTGCTACCTCCTTTCAAGTAGTTGTAGAGAGTGATAAGGTCTCCCCCGAGCCTCTTTTCTCCAGACTAAACCACGTCTGCTCCCTCAGCTGCTTCTCACAAGACCTGTGCTTCAGACCCTTCCCCATCTCTGGTGCCCTTCTCTGGACACTCCTCAGCAGCTCAGTCTCTTTCTTGCAGTGAAGGGCCCAGAACTGGACACAGGATTCAAAGTGTGACCTCACCGGTGCCGAGTACAGGGGGAAAATCACCTCCCCAGTCTTGCTGGCCGCACCATTGCTAATACAGGTCAGGATGCCCTTGGTCTTCTTGGCTCATGTTCAGCTGCTGTCAACTAGCACCTTCAGGTCCTTTTCTGCTGCACAGCTTTCCAGCCATTCTGCCTCATGTCGGTAGCATTGCATGGGTTTGTTGTGCCCCAAGTGTCTTTTGTTTTTTTCACTGAATTCCATAAAAGCTTTCTGTTCAGCCAGGCTAGTCTTCTTTCCCATTAACTCTTCTTTTGGCACATGGGGACAGCCTGATCCTTTACCTTTAGGATTTTCTTCTTGAAGAATGTCCAGCCTCACTGAAAACCTTTGCTCTTCAGACCGCCTCTCCTAAACAAGCCAAAGTCTGCCTTCTGGAGGTCTGAGGTGGCAGTTCCGCTGACCCACTTCCTTACCGCTCTGAGAACCCAAAACTATAATTTCATGGCCGCCTGTGCCCTAGGTGGCCCCTGACCCTCACATCATCCTTCTCTGTTCACAAACAGCAGTGAAGCACCTTGCCTCTTGGTTCATGTACCAACTGTGTCAGAAAATTATCTTCCATATAGTCCAGGAATCTCTTAGACTGTTTCTTCTCTGCTGTATTTAATTTCAGAGTGTATATTTGTTCATCTTCTCTCTTCCTCATTTTTTTTGCCTATGAACTTGGTCTATGTTGGCCTGTTGTGGTTTACAGGATAGAGGTTGCAAAAAAAGACAGTCCTTAGAATTCTATTAAAAGTAAGTGGCCAGATGAAGGGATAATGTTATTGTCCTCAGATGAAAAAGTTTCAGCATGAACTAACCTATTCTTGGGTATGAAAGAAAGAGCACAAGAGGGAGATGCTATGCATGTCTTAGCTGTGGATAATGGTTTAGTCAAAAAACTCATCTCACTGGATAGCAATGAATTTGTATTATACAGGATTTCATGAGAAATCAGACTTCATTAGCTTTGCAGTTTAAGGAGATTCTTGTTATCTGTCAGAGTAACTTTTCTCAAAGCTGTTCATTGCTAAAAGGAGTTATTATTTTTTGATCTCTTAGTCAAAAAGCTGTATAAACAACTTATTTTCTGTGCAATTCTCTGTCTGTATGGAACTCAACATTATGTAGGAAGAGTCTTTTTTACACAAAAAAAATGTATTCCTCCCTTTGTTGTTATTTCTCAAACTGAAGTAAAAAGAAAGCAAACATCTGTCATTAATTGAATACAGTTTCTGGTGTCTCTCAACTTGCAAAGGAAGTGTTTGTCAGTGACAAATTTCTCCTTAGCCAAAAATTGTCTTTTGGAGCATTTGTTTGTTGAAGTCCTTTGTTTTTCTGCTTCGTAACTTTTTAAAACTGTCTCCTATGATGTATTTCTGTTTATCTCTAGATTTTCACAATGGATGTCATACTAAGTCTGCAATTGATAGATGATGCCTTGGTGGCGGATCTGCTTTTATTTGTTTGTATCTTATTTATATACCACTCAGTAATAGATCTGTTGGGAGAAGACAGAAATGCTTGTAAACAACACATAAACTTTCTGCTCTGTTAGTAGATTGAGATATTTTAGTGGACAAAGGAAAGTATTCATGATAACAGTAAGTGGGAAAGACAGATGTATATATAAAAAATAATTTGGTTTTTCTTTATGCAATTTATTTCCATGAAAGTGTCACATGTAAGGTAGAGGTATTGGTATACATCTAAAGTTATATTTATATCAAAAGCAAAAACCCCCAAACCAGAATGAAATAATAGAACTTCACTGAAATTGGTGCACTTGTGTCAGCAAATAATTTGACCCTGCTAGATAAAAACTGTAGCTACTGGCCTGCATACATACAACTGTCACTCTTTTTTTTCCTATTTATTTTGTTTATGAAAGCATTTTGTAGCAAGACTTAGTTCAATTCATTTTGCCTTTATCCTTCCGTGCTCCTCCTGAAAACCCCACAACTTCATTACAAAGCTATCTTTCACTCTTTAATATTAAAATAAAAACCCAGTACATAATCCCTGGGATCCTGTTTTCCTTGATAGTGTTCAGTTTAAAAGCATATTTTATGAAGAAGACTTCAAAAATAAAAAGGAAAGAAACAAAAAGCAACTCTGTTAACTCTCAGAGAAAGTCTTTGTAAATAATCTATTTCTTCTTCTTGCATCTTAAAGTTGCTTTGAACCCTTTTTGCCAAAGGTGAAACTGAAGCTTCATGTCATAGTTTGGTTTTGTCATTAAAATACAGAATGAAGGAGAGGTTGAGTGGCAGCATTTCTGTGTTCTCCTCTCTTCACTTTGGTAACAGTATTGTTTTGACTGTTTTTCTAAGTTTTAAATTGTATTTGGGGAAATTATAGTACTTGTAGATTACAAGATTGTAACATATGATGGAGTAATGCTGAAATATTAGTTCTCTTTGCACAGGAAGAAAATGAGAGTAAGAATGAAAACTGGATTTACATAATCAGAAGTGTATTTTCCTTTTCTCTGAAAGTATGATTTGTTTGCTTTAAAAACAGTCTGGTGGTCTCTGTTGCAATATTTGTTTTAAAGCTGAAAACAAATTTTCTGTTTTGGATGAGAAAGTTGTCAAGGGAGTTCCCAGGTGTGAAAATCTCACACAGAATGTGATCATGCTAACAGCAGTAGTTGTCCAGTTTGACCAAGTGTAAAGGTTAAACTGAATGTCAGACATTTTAAGTTGAAATCTGGTGCACATAATAGTAGATTGCTAGGATATTCCTTAGATTTCTATACTTCAGTTTCAAGAGGAATAGGAATAATTGCATTTGACAAATTCTGAAAAAATTGAAGTGTCACTGTTTTTGGTAGTGTCTGAGGTAGAACTTGAAGACTTGAGCACATTTAATGTAGTTTTTCAACGTACAGGTTCTACTTGATTGTACATCATTACAGAGGTACTTAGAAAGAAAACTCTGCTTATTTTATATCACCTTATGCATCATACCTGGGTAATCCTGTACCTCTCTAGTCCATCTTTATTCCTATCCTCATTAGCCTAGTCTTTCCTTCTTTACTTTTTTCATATAGTATCCTGAGTTTTTATGTAGACTATTTTTTCATTACATAAGGACGCCTGTGTAAGAGTCTTCTTACATCTATTAGTTCACCTTTTAGTCCTCTGACAGCTGACTGACTGACTGNTCATCAATACTGTGCTTAAAAATTTATTTACTGTGGAAAAACCAAGAACATGCATTTACCTCTTCTTTTTTACTTACTTTTAATTTTTATTTTACTGTAGTTTAACAGTGGCTGTTGAGTATCTAACAATCCTATTATGATTTGGTACAGTAAAAACCCTGAATTAGTTATCTAAGACCGTTTATCTATTTTTCTTCAGTCATCTGAAGTCTAGATAGCTCTAGTTGCATTTTAATATTTTTTAATGCTTATTTTATGAATTGTGTTAAATAAATGGCCTGAAGTAAGAAATTGCTAATAGTGTAGAAGACAGATGTCTTAACATTCACTTTTTCCTCAAAGTAATTAAACACAGTATATAGAATGCTTCTAGAGGACAGTAAATTGGTTCTACTTCTGTAAGTTAAGGAGAATTGTCGTTCTTATAGTTTCCTTTTCTTAAATAAGAATGAGCTAATTTTCATCAAGTGACTCATTTTCTCCTAGGCTTTGTGATCAGTTATAATGGTGGTGATGTTGAGGCAAAACGTCTTGCAATGCTAACACTGCAAAATCTCCATCCATAAAACTAGTGTTTTGCAAATTTTGTATACAAAATCATTTCATCTTTTTAAATTGAATACTTTCCAAGTAGTAGCAGCATACAACAGAAGAGATGTTAGAATTCCATGTCATCAGAACTATTCCTAATATCTGCATGAAGCAATACTTAACTTTGCACTGTGATCCTCAAAACAATCTATGCTTTTCCTTTTGAATTTTAATCATAGAACCCTTTCAAAATTCATATTAAAAACACAATTAGTACTTCCTACAGAAAAAAGGAGGTATCCAAGACTATAATGAGTGTCCCAAGTGACTGCAGCTGTATAAAATGGTATTTGAAATGTCAAGTTCAGTATCAGAAATTGACCACTTCTGACATTCTAGTTTATTCTGCTAACAGAGACGACAGATCATTTCTTCTTGACATAAATTTAGAGATATTTTGTTTATAGATCACAATTAACAGTGAGATGTTTGAGAAATTTCCATATCATAAGTATCAGCACTGCATCTCCAGTGTACTGTGTCTAGTTAAAATTAGTCCTCTGATGCTGAAGAGAAGGGAGGAAGTAAAACAAGGACAAAAGAAAGCCTCAGAAGCCAAGCTGAGCATTAGAGGAAGTCTAAAAGCAGAAAAGGGGAATTCTCTAGATCATGGAAAGCAGAGCATAGGAGTTCTGAGCTTAGTATAATATAACCAATGGAAAAAGCAAACCGTAGCAAGAAACAATGACTGAATGTTCTTTAGATCTTTGTCATGGCTTGAGAGAATAAAAACATTGTTCTTTTTATCAAGATTGAATTTTGGAATACTATTTTTGTTAAAATCCATTCTTACAACCTAAGTAATATTATCAGTTGTTTTCCTCATTATTACAGGTGTATGAGAGTGTTTCCATGAGTTTGAAAATTGTTTTGTGAGATTGATAGATTGCTCATTCTGGAATGACAGGCAGAAAAATGAAAAAAAAAAAAAGGATTGCAACAAATTATTTGTTTTCTGCTATCTTCCTTAAATAATGTAGATTCAAGCTCTGTTCAGGTACTATTTCAGTCAGCATGGGTTGTAATATCATTTCTATCTTTTCCAGACCATTCCTGTGCTGTTGATAACTAAGGAGTGATGGTTTAAAAAGAGAACAAACCCAAATTTTGCTTTTGGAGCTTGATTTTTTTTCACTACATACACAGAATAATATGGCACTGAATAGACATTATGGTTTAGGCAGACTGTAACAATATGAATGGAATTCACAGTAGGTTTCATAGCATAGGTGCAAAGTAGGTTATATTCACTTGGGATGCTCAGTTGAAGAGGGCATAGAGAGAATAAATTAAATAGAGAAAAGGATGATCTAAAATGCTGCTAGGTAAGGAACCCTTTATTTTTTCAAAGACAGATAAAATAAAAATTTGTCTGTAAACACAGTTACCGTATCAGGTAAATGAGTTTTGTATTCACTCGTAAGGATCTATGAGAGTTCGTGAATGCCTTTGATGAAATGATTTTTCCCTTGCAGAGTTTGGAATTAGTTTTAAAAGTTGCACAAAGCCTACTGTACTTTGTACAAGACCATCCTTTTGACCCCCAAACATGTCCTGAAACCAGAATCTGATGTCCATCTCAAGCTCTCTTGTTCACTGAAAATCATACTAAAATCTTATAATTGCACACTTCCATGTAAAGTTTTAATATTATTTTCTTTCCATATCTTATTTTTAAGGTTAATGTGAGCACAAAAGGAAGACTAAGTAAAAATAGCTGATGTTTCTGGGGAAAAGTGTAACATAAGGAAAATAAAAATTTCCTACATATGGCAAATACAATTGCATTCAATTTTCCTTTAAAGCTTGTCTTGCTGAAGATTGTTTGCTTTTTTTTTAATTAAAAAAATTGCATTTTGAAAATAAATGTTAGACAAATTAAACTCAGTATCTACTGACTTGTCTTAATCTCTCCTATTGGAATAGGGGCTAAACCAGAACTACTGAGCTTCAGAGGTCTAGGCTCACCTTCTTCCATAGTCAGCATCTCTGAATTTTAATGTTCTCTACCTTTTCTAATTACCTTTCCGTGTTCGCCTGTTGAAGAGACTCATTGCTATTTCAGCTCATTTTCGGAGATTAAATATTGTCTCAATGGTGTCCTTTCTTCCTGTAGCTTCACTTATGTGCTCTATTGACAAACTAGTTAAGCTTTTTCTCTATTTTTCCTATCTCTACAGTAGCACAAGTGGTAAGGAGAAAGACTTCCTTAGGAGTTTTAGGAAACACGGAGAAGATAGTCAAGTGAAGTACAGAAAATTATTAACCTTAAAGAATCAATGATGAATGAAGATGAAAATGCATAAACAAGTCATAGGCTCCTTACTTTAGTTCTTGGTTTGTCACTAAATGAGATGTGTAAACAGGGTGATGAAAATATTCCTTATAGTGTTAAGAAGCTTGTTAATCTGCACGGTGATAGACACAATTTAGTACAAGATGGTGAATATGAGACACTGGATTCAAACATATGTAGCTGATCATATTATGCATCTTTTACTAGTTTTCAGTAGTTCTCTAGAAGTGATGATCAAATGTGGTTTGCAGTTGTGACATAAAAACTATGTTTAGAAGACCTGCATGAATCTCACAGGAGAGATACGCAACATTCATACACGAGAATCAAACAGCTCATAAGCCACTCTTTAAGTGGTTTAAAGTGACTCAGCGTCTGTGATGTATTCCCCATCCCCATTCCTGCCCTTGTTAAATTTACACTTGACAGCACGTAGTTACGATACTGCCACAGCCTGTACAAGTAGTTGAGATAGAGTCTACAAAGGGATTGTGCATAGAAGCAGAGACAAAAGGGGTAGGAGAGAAAAAGGAGAAAAAAAAATATGCATGCTGATCAGGAGATTACTGACAGAGAAACAGGACAGGTTGGAGATACAAACGTCAGGACGTAATAAGTTTTTAATAACTGAGGAGAAAGAAATAAGATGCTAAAATTTTGCTATTGATTTTCTTAAATTATTTATTAACATTAAAATAATTAGTATACATTTTAGAAGCATAGCCATCTAGCTAGTTTTTTATTGTGTTTAGTTTTTTTTCCCAAAATACTCCCACAGCATTTTTGAAATTTAAACAGTGTGTATGTCCTTTCAAAACTTAGTCACACGTCTTCATGTCATTATTTGCTCAAAATTTCCAATGACATCAGTGTTTGCAACAATAAACCCTACAAAAGCTATGAGTTTTTCCTCTAGGAGTTTTTCAGTAGCTGTCAATCCAGAGGAAATATGGAGGATAAAAGAAACCTCAAAATTTAGAGGTGATTAAATGAGCTGTTGCTCATTTGTCAAGCTGATGTCAAGTGACCCTCACTGCACATAGTACATGGAGAAGACTTGCAGTTTTGTCATTGGCATGTGGTAGTAAGGACTTGTGTAAGCGGGGAGTGTGGGGTGAAATTAATTGCTTTGCACTACTTATGTCATGTTCAAGTCTGACTTATGAAAGAATGTTCTGGGATTTTTACCAGTGCTGTAATAGTTTTCATATACTATTTCAGTTTACATTCTGCACTTTGCTGGATTAATGAATGGAAAGTAATTTACAGAAAGCAACAGGCGTTGGAAAGATGAAAAGAAGATGAAATATCTTCTACTGTGTGTTATTAAAATTCCCCTCTTCAAAATCTCTTCATCTCAATATAGATGTTTCTAGGGGAGAAGGGTTGGGAGTGGGGCTCTGGTGGACCAGCTGGAGTGTATAAATGGGGGCTAGGGCAGACGCAACAATACTTGGTAAGTTCCTAAAAATTGCGTCGACAGCTGTTGAGCTCATCCATACTCAGTGTGTTTTTTGAAGAGAAGCCAAGGAATTTTTAATCAAGGAAGATTACTGAGCAGATTACTGTGTGCTTAAAAATAGACTCACTTTTATTAGTAAAACTCTTTGTTTAAGCCAGAAGTGTTACATTTTTCACTAAAAATGCAAGAGCTGTTTTGATTTAAAACAGTATTAAATTATTATGAATGAGATGGAAAGAGATAATGAGATGGAAAGAAGATAATATTTACTCTGTCTAATTGTAATGTAGCATAGGAATGTCAGTATAAGTAATTTAAGTGCATTTTAACTTTAAAATTTAATGGCTCTCAAACTGGCGTTTCGAAGAGAGAGAAGATTTTCAGTGACTTGTTAGGTAGAAAAATGTCTGATTTAAAGAAAATTCTTTATGGAATGTCTTTGTGTGAAATTATTTTGCTAATCTGCTCTCATAGGACCAATTGCTAGTCTTTTCCCACACTAATGAAACTAGGTCACTAGTTTTTGGCACTCATCCAAGTTGTGAGATTTATTTGGTGTTCAAGCACACTGTCTAGAAATAGTGATGCCATGTCAGCAAGGCCACTTTTCATTTCATGAGCATAATTTTCAGTGCCCTGGAATTAATTTATTCACTGACCTGTTAATAACTGCAATCTGTCACTGGCTTAACAGAGGCTGAAGAAGTATCTGGAAATAGTCATGGTCACCCTACCAGGTGATTAGTTATAGGATTTCTGTTCAATGTAACATTTTTTTTGGTTTTGATCATGTAGAAGAGTCTGACTGTTAATGAAAACAAAGCAGTAACTTAATCAAAATGAAAATGTGGGTAATAAGTAACTATTGGAGAGGAAACACTGATTGAAGGGTGTTTTTACACTACACTATACCACAATATATCTGACATCTATTCTGGTTACCTTTGAAAAAGTACAGGAATTCAACATGTGTAGATGATACATAATTGTTTGAAAAAGCACATTATGATCTTACTGTCATGCTTGTTAAATAAAAGGAAGATTAGTAACTTGAATTAACTGGTGTTTCAGGTTTATTCTCACCCCACCCCACAATGTTTTTGTTGAAATCAGGGTTGCCTTTTACCACAGGCAAGGCAGGCAGTCAGTTGGTTGTGGCTGTAGGTTGTTCTCAACAGAAAATAGCTGTTAGCCCTTTTCTACTTTGCATGGGCCAGAGCCCTGCAGAGTCAAGTTTGCTGCTGCCATTGAGGGAGAAGGATTCAACAGTCAGAAAACAGTTGTTACTGTGCAGTGACACCACTGGCTGTTCTAGCAATGCTGCTGGTATCATCAGGGTTTCCGTTTCTGCTGGAGAGAATCATCAAGCCTAGCTCTAAACGGATACCTCCTCTGTGTCTGCATCCTAGCTCTGAGCCTTTTACCTTACTTTAGATCTGAATATTTCTCCTGTTCCTCATTTGCCATCCCCCATGGTATGAGGTGCACAGCATCCTGGCCCTTAATCCACTGTCTTGAAAAATTAAATTTTGCCTATAGCAATAAGCTGACTCTGATTAAAGTATCAGACTTCATCACTGCATGTAGTAAACCCTCCTCTTGGGTTTATATGAGGAAAGGATTTTCTAGACTTTTACAAGACTGATCTTTAGTCACAGATTAAAGCTTAATAATGAGAAGGGTGGGGGGTTGGGGTGGTTGTTGTTTGGAGGTTTTGAGGTTTTTTGGGGTCTAATTTATGACAGGTCAGGAGCTTATGAGTTAGAATACTTCATGTGATATTAGAGAGATTAAAATTTCTGATAGAACTTTCAGCAGGGTACACTGCTGATCTGTTATCCTTGCCATTGCAATCATGGAAAGAATTGCCACTTTTTTGTCTCAGGTTTCATCATCAGTAGTGTTTTTCTTGAAGCTTTGGTTTCAGAAGACCACTTGTGACTTGAACTTCCATGGCTGAGCAGTGGTAGTTGAAAACATGTCCCTTATTTGTAGTGCCTTCGAAAGATGGTGTAAGTGAATGGCCATTTTTATTTCTGATCTGATTTTCTGTGAGTTGTGCTTAAATTTGACTTTAGTTGTGCTTTAAATTTGAATCTTAACAACATTTGAGAGTGGAAACCACTAGAATTTTTTTTTTTTAATGGTACATTGAAACAGAGTATCTGTAAAAATTCCAACTTTATACAGTGTATCTGAACTCTCCAGGGGCGCCAAACACTTATTTTGCAGTGAATTGTGGTGTCCATAGAAGTAGCATCCTACACGTTTTTAATGCTAGAAGAGAATTTGTGAAATCCAGTGTGAAGGCTAGTTGTGGTTTTTTGTTTGTTTGTTTTTCTTTTTTTAATTAAAAAGGACAAAGAAGGACAAAATTTAGCAGTTTTCTCATTGAATCTTCGTAAACCAAATATTTTCAATGGAGACTTTACCTACAAAAGGCAGTAGCTACTACATACTCCTCTGTTTTATGCTGTTTATCTTATCAGGCTGCTAACTGCATGATTCTCCTTCATGGAACAAAGAAAGGTCTGGCTGTTTTACATAATATCCAGTCATTCAGCATATGGAATGCTAGCAAATTTTGATGACTTGGCCCAATTCATCTTATGTTTCCTTTGTTTTTGTATTCTTTCAAGTGACACAGTAAATTAAGTATTCTCTATTCACTGTATCTGCTGACTGTCCCCCAAAGTCTTTGTCATAAAAAAAGAAAGTAAAAATAAATTATTAGTGAGTCATTTTCTAGTGTGATAAAACATAAAACCAAACTGAACAAAGTAAAGCAACATTCTGATCAAGTAAATAATATAGAAGCAGGACATGCTTGCTTGGTTTTTCATACTATTTTCAAACCAAATGAAAATTACTTGGATACATCTTCCAGTGATTCAGACATGTGAGTGTTTTTTGTTAGAATGTATTATTGAAGTATTTTTGTGATATTAATTTTTAATAACTTTTTAGTTTATAAAGTTCTTATACTATTATACTAATAGTACATAGTGCGATCATGATACAGGCTATTGTTTTGGGGGGGTGAGGTTGTCCCATTTTTTTGTGTTTCAGCATGAAATAAGGAAATGTGTTAATGTTTGGTGACTTTCTAAACTCATAGTTGTTTTGGAACATTGAAACTGGGATGTTTGGTAAATCCTTCAGACTGAATCACTGGTTCACCTGTATTATAAGATGCATATAATAGAGCAGTTTAATCATCTAAACATTCATGTGAATGTTATTCATGAAAATGTGAGTGTACAAGGCTTCACTGGCGTTTTTTTATCATTACTGTGAAAGGCTTTTTTTTCCATTTTGCTGAGCTTGGCATCTGCTAATTGACTGTTTCAAATGCATTTCTAAGACACTTTTGCCAAATGTTTGCATTTACCAAGAACTTAAGCTAAGTGCATTTTTCATCTTCTGTCATTAGTTAATTTTTTCACCTGTTTTTACTGGGGAAAGTTCTTTGGAAAATATCTTTCTTTGCTCTCTCTTTTCTTGTACAGAGTCAGCAGGTGGTACTTCTCTCAACAGAGCTAGAATAAAAGTAGGTCTTGTAGAAAGTAGATGAATGATAACCAATTAAAAATCTTGAATATGTTCACAGATTTGAACATTTTACATGTGGAATTTTCACTGTACACTATAAGACTTTATTGTTGTCTCACCTTCAAAATCATCAAACCATTCTCAGGTATCCTAAACTGAAATGCATTTAAAATTTCAGTGAATTCACATGTCTGCTAAACAGAAGGAAAAGATCAAACATCAGTTGAGTCACTTCTAATATATATGAAGAAGTGGGATGTTAGGTGTTTATTACCTGAGTCAGAAGAAAAATTTTTGTGGTAAATTCATGCTGGATCACAGAGTTCCCCATCATTTCTTTTGTAGCAATAAACGTGGGATCAGTTGTCCTCCTAAGAAAGATCAGTGAAGTGTAGCTACTTTTCTTGCAAAGCTGATCTTTTCAGTCTAATTTCTACCACTCTCTTTCTGGAAAAGTCTGAGAGTGCTACCACACCTGGATCCAAACATAAGTTTACCTTAAATCTGCTCTCTGTGTACCCTGCTAAGTGGTATAACAATTCTGAATTCAGACATCCAGTAACTAGGTATTCATCTTAATCATCAGGACAAAGGCATAGAGTAGCAAAAGGACACAAGTGTTTCTGAGTTTTCATACCTTGAAACAAAAGCCAACCTTTCTGTTAAGACAGAGCCTTGAAGGCTGTTCTTGCCAGCAGAAGATAACATGGGGAATTCAGTTCCCTAAACATGATGTCCTGTGCCCTGAGGTCTCTGGCTGGTGCTCTAGTTACTTCTGTGATGTTGCTGTTGATGCAGAAGCTGTAAATATCCGGTGATGTCCAAAAGTGCTTTTCAAACATAGGTGTGGTAAGTTGAATGCCATGTGCAGAAGGTTTTAAGGGCAGGTTTTTTTAATTAGAAGGGACATGCAATATATAAATATATGCATGTAATTTGTGCTGGTAACACACTCATGCAGATGAACAAATATAGCAAATGATTGTGTGTCCATTTGCAGAGGCAATACCAAAACTTCGCAGATTGTCCTCACAATGTGACACACTGTGACTGAAAGGTACAGAGCTCCAACATAGCTCTGTACATAGCCATCATAAATATACCAGTAAAATCTGAGAGGAAAACGTGCTTTGGAATTAATATTTAGTAAGAGTAAGTTGCATGGCATTAGCCAGTCATTTCCATTGAATTTTTATATAAAAAACTCTTATAAAAGATTGTAGTAACTCTTTAAGTAATAAGTCATAAAAACAGAGTGAATGTTCATAATTTTATTCTTTTGTTTCCCAGTTCAGTCTTCATTTTCCTAAAATTAAAAAAAAATTTTGAAAAGAGTTGATAAAGAATTGACTGCCGTCAGCATGGAAGAGAAATGTTACAATTTGAAGACCAAATGCTCTCTGCCATAATAATTCTACCTGCAAATTATCAGGTAGCTATTGATCTTGTATTGAAAGTCCTGAAGTTTGATGCCAGATACATGCACTAACTGCCACGAATTTGACAAGTAGCAAGGCAACGTGTAGCCCTACCTTAAAGTTCTTTCAACTGAGGAATTAATAGACAGTTTTAATCCAGATATATTGGGCTGTCACATCCTACAGGACTGGACTGTAAAGATTTCTTACTGATTCTCTGAGATTGGCTACCAGAAGCAGAAATAAGGTGTCTGAATTTTGATATTGTAGTTGTTCATAAGAATGTTATGCCTAGCCAGCTTTGTCACTACTAGAGATGATCAAAAGTCTTTATGCTGTACACTTTAGAAGTGACAGCTATCTTTCTGGATATCCACCTCTTCAACAGAATAGGAGGTCACCCAGATTGTAGCACTGTTTCATTAAAAAGCTTTATTTTTTTCAATCTTGAAGTGAGAAGTAAGAGAGGAAGAAAGAAACACTGAGAATACAAAAATAATAGTACATACAGCATAGGAAGCAGCTATTGTCCTTACTAATTTTTCATATGGAAAAAAATAAGCCCCTGTGAATTAAGAAGCACTTAATGTAGCCTTGAAAGTGTCAGAGGTCCAAATAGTGGAAAAGGCTGATATTGTCAGTTCTGAGCTCTTCACACTTCTCCATTCTAAAATGAGTTAAATCCAAGTAAATTGTTTCCATGTTCTGTGAAAGACGTGCCCTAAATTGAGTATGAAGTAGCTACTGATTTTCTGCTACTCTTGGATTCCCTGCAATTCATATATAATGTCTCTAGGCAAGGCTTTTGTTCCAGGTGAGAGAACTCTTTACTTTCACCTTTACTAAAAGTTTATCTTTACAATACCTTTTTTATTTAAAACCTGAATTTAGTTTAGTATGGTTGGATGTCTGCAAAGACAACATTTTATATGTTTTTCTACTCTTAGAGAAGAGATGATTATATGTAACCAATGATAGTCACAAAAATTTTCTATTATACTTTCCTTTGGACAAAACCCATCCCAACACCCCTCAAAAAAAGGACCCCCCAAAATACCCAAAACTTATTCCTCTAGGAAATAAGTGTTTGTGTAAAAATAAAACAAAACAAAAAAATGGTGAAAGCTATGTTTTGCATTTCTTATTCTGGTGGGCAGAATAAAGTAATTGTTAGACTATTATCTGTTTCAGGTTTGTCAGGTACCATATATTTTAGGATGTTTGTTTAGATACCTGTTTGTTCATCCTGTCATCCAGGAGCTAGCTACTGCATTAGAAAAATCCGGTCTTCAGAATTGTTTGATTTGGACATGGCACTGAACAACTTTTTCCAAGTGACCTTTCTTGCATGTTGGAGAACATCACCAGAGAGCTCTTGCAATTTAGTATTTCATGATTATGTGATTTTAGCAGTTGCATGAAGTATCAAAAGACAATGAAAACCATATTTTGTTGTTTAGTTTTTTTGTTGTTTGTTTGTTTGGGGGTTTTTTCCACTTCTCAGAATCAGGGTAAAGGGAGCATGTTTTAAGCACAAGTACTAGCACAACCCAGAGAAACATGTTAAATGTGTAGGTGAGTCTAAACTGGTTTGGTGTTTTTTTCTTTCCCCCTGCATAGAAAAGGGAAGTAGTACTTCACACTGGTGTAGTATGATCTGTCAATGAAAAAATCATTGAATTTCCTGAAAACACTGTTCACAGAACAAAATATTATTGCAGTCTCATGCTATTTTTCTGATTTGTTACCTTTTGCATTCTTTTGTCTCCTGATGTTATAGGATTTCATATTATCACCTCTGACAAAACCTCTACTTCACAGGTTTCATTACATGTATGATTTCTCTTTAAAAGAGAGATGTTTTTACACAAGGGTGTTTTGTGATTTCTACCCTTTCTTCTTACTTTGTGTGGTGTGGATAGTAAACTCACTTTCATAGACCCAGTGCAGAACTTCAGTTGCACTCTTGGTTAACCAAGGGTAAGGTATGTAAGATGTGTACAGTTAATATGTTGGTGCCAAAGGGAGTTTGCCTTAAGCTGTCACATCAGGAAGCCAACTTGAGTAACAGAAAGGAAAAGGGAGTTATGCTTACAAATAAATGTAGAATAATGAACTAAAGTACTGCCATAGTTAAGGTTGAGATCAGTGTATGTGTTTAGATGGAGATCTTTTATATGCTTTAAAAGAAAAATATGTTCTGAGATTATCTTAAAAGTATCTGTATCTTACTAAATGTGGGATTATTGTGTCCAGTCACATTTAGGGAATAAGAGATCTGCAAGGTGCAGTGATTCTTGGCCCACATGGTGGCAGGACAAAAGATATAAAAGAAACAGGGAGTCACCCTAGTGTGGTATCTTATCCAATTCTGATTTGAGTGTGTTTAACAATGTAGATGTAAGGATCAAATTGTTCTAGTAGTTAATTTCAAAGTATATCTCTAAACTGTAGAGAAACTTATGTAATACTAAGAAGCATTCTGAGATTGGTTGTGAATTTCTGGAGTCATAGCTTTTGTATGTGACTGAAGAAGTGTTTATCTGAACTGAGCATTAGTACACTCCTAGCATGGCTGTGTCACTGACTGAGTTGCCTTGGGATGTTCCAGGTTTTGCTGGGTCATG
The DNA here is from genome assembly GCA_013396755.1 of Sclerurus mexicanus. Lineage (NCBI taxonomy): Eukaryota > Metazoa > Chordata > Aves > Passeriformes > Furnariidae > Sclerurus > Sclerurus mexicanus. Next base: position 297,872 of record VWZF01001680.1, on the reverse strand, counting down.
TTGTGTTGTTTGTTCAAAGTTTTGTTCCTAATTAGACCTAAACACTGAGTAGAAATCTTTCTTTCAGCATATGTCTTGTGTCTCTACAGATGCAAAGAATGTATGGAATTATCTTAACTGAAAGATTATCTTTTGAAAATAATATTGAGATAATTGCTTAGTTTTGAGATTCAGGGAAAAAATGAAAGGCTTTCTTTTTGTTTGTTTTGTTTATTCTTGTAGAGTATGAAATTTACCTGTTGCAAAGTTTTCATTGTTCTCTGAAGGAGCCATTGATAGAGGTAATGTTCTGCATTGGCTCAAGAATTGAAATTGAAGTCCATCCAGAATGCCTACATAAATGCATATTAAAAAAACCCCACAACTAATGCAAGTGCCAAGTTTTCTTTGCTTAAAGGAGTTGTGATCTCTTATTTATATGTACATAGTCTAATTCTGTCAGAGACAGTGTTAGTTTTAGGCATTTACATAAACACATGAATAAGCACTTAGCTTAGGGGAAGTGCATTTTCAAAATCATAGTTCCATCATTTCTCTGTTTGATTATATGGATATTTTTTCTCACAGAGAGAAATGAATGCTTATTAATACAATGAGTATTTCTAGTGTTCCTGTAATATCATTATCAGATCACATGTTTCACAAAAGATAAACGTAGATAATGTTTTACAAGGAATCTTTAGTGCACAGCTGAACATATTGTAAAGTTACAGTAATGGTATATTGTCAGTAGAATGGATAATAGAATCATAAGCACAGACCAAGTGTAGAGCTTAGTTGGCTGACTCTACATGACCAAACACGACTTGACATTTATTGAAAGAGAAGCCTGGCAGTTTCCTCCATTGTTTACATGGTCTTTACTATCCCTTTCATTTGCAAAACAGTGAAGCCCACTAGAATGGAAGTATTTTCTGGAGAAAAGTTGAGATGATATTGGTTTTTCTGTTTGGTACTTTCCTTATATTTAGAGATTTAAGCAGGTGAATGTAATATCTTTAAAGAATTTCAGCCATAAGAAGTGAGCTTTAGCAAATAACATAGCTATTTTGTCTGAAATTATTATAGCTTATTAAAACTTATTGTTAAATATGTAAAGTTGTTGGTTTTTTTTCCTAACAAGCATTACTGATTGATTTTCAGATATGTATGAATACAGTATGAGTAGGGGTTTTTTGCCTGTTGCAAATATAAAATACCTCCAGATTAATCTGCAGTACTGCAGAAGGGAAATATTGGGACATAAGCTATTCACAGTGTAGCTCATTGATTTTTGAGTGTCTGATTAAAGTAAATTGCATCAATCACTGGGGTGGCAATGTAGAAGTATGGAACTCGTGTAATAGTAGTAATCATTTCCATAATGAAAAAGTCAGCTTTAAGAATATGTGTAGGAGGAATATGTTTTCCAAGAACTAACTGCATTTAAATATCATTTCATCTAAATAGAACACACCTCCATATGACTAATATTTTCATTTTTAGTAATCGTTGACATTCTTTGTTAGAAATTGCTTTTGATTTCATCTCTTGAACACTGGCCTGCTAAGTTTTATTTCTGTACACAAAAAAATTAAAAATAATATGCCTTATTCTGATTTTCATTACATCTTATGCTGAGTCACATGTTTTCAGCACTTGTTTGTTGCTTTTTGCCATGGACAGTCTGGCAGTTATCTCTATGTCATTTTCTACTGTGATACACTAAGTTCTTTTAATAGTGAAAAGGGCTGGTTTGCACATTTCTTAACCTCATAATCAAGTGTGTTACTGATAAAGTAAAAATCTTAAAATTTACTACTTTTAAACACAATTGAAATTAGGCAAGGTGCTCACTTCAACAAAATATTTTTCTTAAGATGTTAGGAAGTTTTTTTTAAATTACTGATTTATTGTATGAAGGACTCAAAATACTTTGAAAAAGATACAAACCTCTTTACTTAACTAAGTCAATCTTTTACAATTGTGTGTGATTAAGGAAAGTCCAGATTGATTCAATAATGCATCACACTCCTCTTTGTATCTTTCTGGGAAAGAAATCAGGTGTTGAACATGAAATTAGGTGGAATCTGGCCTGATACACTATAGGTAATTTATTGTTGTTGCAAGGCTATTTCATAATGCTTTGCCATCATAGTTGTTGTATAATAGTACAGAAACAGAAAGTAACCAATGAAATAGTACATCAGTTTGAAAATCTTACACCTTGGAGAAAATGCAGAAGTTTGAAATCTTCTGCTTATTTAATTATTCTAGCCTCAAGTTCATGTTTACAATATTGAAAAAGATTTCACAGAAGCCTGCTTACAGTGTTCTGCATCCAGTCTGCTTAGAAAACAGACAACTGAAACTTCATTATAATTTGTCAATAAGACTTGGCAGGTAAGATAAATAAGAATATATATCCCTACTATAAAGTCCACACTGATTATCTGTGCTTGGTATCACTGAAACTTTGATTGCTTAACCTGTCCTGTGATGGTAGGCAAATATGAATGATTTCAAAAACTTAAAATTTAATTTCACACAACTAAGGACTATATAATTTACCTAGAACAGGGATTTTAATGAACTGTTTAACATAGGTTAAATTCATAGATGCTGATACCACAGTTGTTAATTTGAACATTTTCATGAATGCAGCCAAACGTAGACTTACAAGGTAACTTAGTAAAGAAAATATATACATAATATTACACTGCATCTAAATAATTCTAGTAGTTTGATACTTACTTGTACTCTAAGTTTTAAATTCTTGAAGACCATCAGTGAAGAAGTTCAATGGGATTTACAGAAATCTCAGAAACAACAGAAACTGTTTCCTCACATTTCAGATCTAACAGGTGAAACCTTGTGTATTGAAATGGAGGAGCTGAAAACTCTAGTAAAGCTTGTGGAAAATGAAACATTTCCAGTGTTCTGGGCATCAGTGAAGCATAGCCAATGTTATTATGTGACCCAAATAGCTCTTACTGCAATCCTAGTTTCTTTTTATCTTCACATTTTAAGAATAAGGCAAAGGTCCTTTAGTGACTGTAGCAGAATGAGAAGTGAAAACTGTTGAAATTTTTACTACCTTTTGTGTTAGAGCACTTCTTTGACCCTAGCATGCCTCTGTATGTCAAGCCTTCTGGCCAGTTAAGGATTTGTATCATAGTTTAATCCTTCTTTTATGGAACAGTTAATGTGGCACAGTTTCTCAGTTTAGAAAACGTCTAGTATATGAATCACTTTGTCTCAATGGAAAAACTCATTGAACTGTGATCCACATTAACCTCTTGATTTATAATCATATGAATCAGTGTTTGGGTATCATTCATACTATGAAGCTAGTGCAGTAGAATTAGGCTGTTACATTACATTTTGTATAAATCTTACGTATTTGTACCTGGACAGTTGGTCTGCAATGATATCATGGAAGGCATTTGCTTTAAAGGTCATTAAATCACTCCAATTTTGAGGGGTTTTTTTTGGTTTGTTTTATGGGTTTTTTTCAAATCAACCTGCCCACACCCAAATTATTTGCATGCTCTACTTTATGACATTTGAACAAGTCATTTAAAGGAACTTCCCAGTGGTTATTTTTATATTTAAAAAAAAAAAAAGATTTTCTAGAATATGTAAAAAGTCCTTTTACAATTAATTGGTATCATTAATTTGTACTATTTTAGCACAATAATACTCTGGTATTATGGATGAGAAGCCTGTTTTTTAAGGGAAGGTACAAAGGGGAGCAAGGTGTGAAGAAAAATAGTTACAGTACAACTGTAAGTATAAGTGTGGAAAAGATGCAATATATGGTTTGAAAATATAAGAAAACGGTGAGACTGCAGTATTTGGTTTCTTGGGTGATTATGATGCAGTCTCTTCAGTTTTCTTCAGGCATCAGAATAAAAGGAAATTTAAGGCCTGAATTGAAGAGGGTAGTGAGTGTGTCCACAAGACTACTTTCCAGCATGAGGTGTATGAGGGAATAAGGCACAAACATGCTTGTTTCACAACATGAGAAGTGAACGGTGAAGGCTGGTCTTACTGCTATAGTTCAAAAAGGAGATTCATTCTTTCAGTACAGAATGAAACTTCATGGATAGGATAAAGTAAAAAACTAAAAGCATTACACTGATATTTTTACTCAGTAGAAGCAGAGTAGAATCAAGAAAATATGCAGAGAGAGCGAGATTTCAAGAGCAGAAACAGAGAAGAGCACTGTCTTTGACATTTAAAGCATGAAGTATTTGCTGAAGTTTCGTCCTTATACACTGATCAGCAAAGGTGTGAAGGCTAATTGTATACACCCTAATCTAAACCCATTGTTTCTTTCAACAGGACTAAGAAAGACCTCCATTGACATTCCCAAGGTTTTCTAAATGGAGGGAAAAAATAACATTTCTTCAATACTCTTCAATGGTCTATCAATATGTTACTTCTGATCTTTATGACAAACCTTTTTTGATCTGGAGAATAGTTGATTGATACTGCAAATGAAGCTCAGTGGGAATACACTATGGAAATAAGGTTTTGAACTGGCGAAGGAGGTGCAGGAAACTACTAAAAATGTAAGAGTACACTTGATGGCGTAAATACAGCTTGAACTATGAATCCCTCATGTGTAGTTTCCACTGGTTGAGGTAATTGTGCAAGCTATTTCATGGTCTCCTTTTTCTCTCTGATCCCTTAATGATTCCTTTAAGTGATAGATTAAGGTGTTATTAGAACTTTTGTTTCTGACAGAGATTAACAGTTTGTAGGCCTGTCTTGTTTTCTCTATATTGAAACAAGAAGAAAATTTTAAACCAAACAAAATTTAAAATGCACTGTTAGTGAAACTGCAATAAACTAAATATTTTTGAGTTCATTATCTTATCTACTGATGTTCACATAGCCTAAAAATGCTCTGCAGTTGATTGGTCCACAGAGAAGTTTAAGAACTGGTTGAAGTCTATAAGCTCAAATTTAAACTTTCAAGTACAAAGGTGAATAGAGGCTATAGTTTCCCACTTATGATTCTCCAGTTTGCAGGCTGGGATTATTTGAGCAAGTGAGACTTTAGAACCGGAGAGCTTGCATTGCGTATCCCAGAGGTCTGTCTAGTCCCACGTCTTGTCTCCCACAGGGCAAGTGTATATAAATGAAACCTCTCTTTATTACTTTTTCAGTCTCTGGGTTTTTTGGGTTTTTTTGATTAAGGATTTTCTGAGCTGGATGAGATTTATATATTTTTAATAACTCTCAGTGGATTTTGCTTCCATGAATTTGTCTGATCTTTCCTCCCCTTAAGCTACTGCTTTGTTACAAGCTTTGTTCAGAACTTGTACACTGAGCTGATTTTGCTCAGAGGGATCTGTGGGTTCTAATGTAACAATCATCTGATATTTAAGTGATGTTTGAATGATCTTAGTACGATTTTTCAAAATGACCATTATGTCATTACCAGTGTCTGCCAGCTGTGGACTCTTTGAGCAGTAAGGGAAGTGGAAGTGTGACAAAACTCATGCATTTTGTTGATTTTCTGCTCCCTCAGTCCTTGCCCTTTACCTCACACTAATTTATTTGAGTCTCTGTGTTACGTGACAAAGAGCATTGCTTCATTGAATGCTAGTTCTGGTGACCTAGCCAGAACTTTTTCTTGATGTAGTTGGTTGAACAGTTTGAGTAGTTGATGTGAAGGGTGTCAGCATATTACTAGCAGGTGATTTGAGAGAATCACCTACTGCTCACTATCTTACTCTGAACTGCCTGTCTTGCCCTCCTGCCAGAAGTCATCACTCATTTAGGTCTGCTTGCAAAACATCCTGTTCAAACCCTTATTATAGTTAAAGGTCTACCAAAGAGCTATGATTTAAGCTGTCCAGGCTGATTATGACTAAAGCAGATTCAGGGAATCTGATTCTGAGTCCAGGGATCAGTTGTAGAAGCAACCTCAGGGGTGTTTAGAGAAGCAATAATCTCTTTGATTGGAACAGCTGGACCTGTCTGATTGACTGAAGCTAATATGATACAAGATGAACTTCTCTTGTGTGTTCTAGAGTGATATAATTTAGGTTGGACAGCCACTTTTGAGGTCATATAATCCAGTTCCCTGTTCAAGTTAGATCAGGTTAGTCTGGGCCTTGTCCTGCCAAGGTTTGTATGTCTTAAAGATTATTTATTCCTCAGCTTCTCTGACCAACCAGTTCTGTGGTTTGACCACCCTCTTTGTGAAGATATTTTTCATTCTGTTGTATTAGAATTTCACTTGTTGCAACTTGTGCCTTTTCCATCTGAGGCTCTTATTTCTGAGAGGAGTTGGTCTCTGTCTTTTCTATAATTAACTAGTTCATAATAACAAGAAGAACACTGTGGTAGACTTATAAAAACTTCCTAAATTTGTGGTATATTACAATCTTTGCTCTTGCCTCATCATTGGAGTCTACCATCTCTCCATCAGGTTGGTCAGGTACTTCCACTCCTGTGACTACAAATGACTTCCAGGAAGATTTGCACTGTAGTCTTACCATGGCCTTGGATTTGGCTGGATGGCTTATAGTTCTCTTTGAGCCTCCTTCTTGAGGGATACGATGTTTGTCTTTTTATAGCCTTCACATCAGATACTTTACCTGATTGCTGTGACCTTTCAAAGAAGAGGCTTGTATCACAGTGACATTAGCCAGCTTCCTTAGCACCCTTGGATACATCCCATCTTGTCCCTTGAGACCTGGAAATGTCCAGTTATATTCATTTGTTCCCTGACCCAGCCATCCTCTAATGTAGCCAGTACTTAAGTCATAATTCAGAGAATTGCAAGGATTGCAGTTAATATCCTTATTATAGAAGCTTTGTTAGCAAGTATATATTTAATTTTATTTCATTGAAAGAAATTTATCAAATGTTGCACTGTTCATGAAGAGTTATTTTGCGGCAATAAAATGCAGAAAACTTAATTACACAATCTGTAGATGTAATGGATATGTGTTTAACACAGTTCAGGGCTCACTAACCAATTTAATGGTCTGATCACAATTTTCTCATAATGTTATTTTGTTTGCAGCACTTATCATATGCAATAATTTTGTATTTCTCATTTTATATGATGTATGAAGTACTGAGCTTTTTTTTTTCTTTCTTTTTATTGTCAATGTCTTAAATTGGGCAGCTCCAGTGGTTTTTAAATGAGTTTAGCTGCATCCAAAGCCATTTAATCATGCTGTTCTTAAAAAGAACTCTTTTCCTAATATTCTCTTATGAGATGATGACTTGTCTGAAAAGACAAATTGCTCTTTTGGTGTAAAGGAGTTTAGAAGGCACAGATAGTATCTTTCAAACAGTTTGATATAATAGTTTACAGGCATGTAGAATGTTCAGTGGTAGTTTCAAGCATTATGTGGTAAAGTGAAATGAGTTTTAAACTCTGATGACTTTATGGTGAACAAAGTAAAATTTTAACTTTGATCTTCAGGGATGGAATGTGTATGATGATTTGCTTGTGGTTCAGAATATGATGGCTTTAGTAACTTGTTGGATGGTGCTACATGTTGAGAAGCCTGTAGGAGTAAGTGAAACTTTTGTATTGTATTCACAGTTCAGGTAATTCATGTTTTAATGGTTAATCTTACCCTTATAATCAGCCCAAATTGAAAAAATTGTATTTTTTTTATTAAAAGCAGAGGTATTATGTTACAAGGCTTTTAAAATACATGTTCTTTCTGTAACCTAGGCATGTTAGACTAATTATGAAAATCTCTTCCCTTTATCCCTTCAGTGATAAAGGAACAGTGTAATTATTATAGAAAATTGTGTTTGACATGTTACAAAGGGAAAAGAAGAACCTCAGTATGCTGTTTCATTCTGCAGCTTCTGGTTGAACCTAAAAGATAATTATTTGTAATCTGGTCAAAAGCCTCTTCTACTAGTTTGGGGTTTTTTTGGCAAGTTAACTTTAGAGATTAAATAAGAAAGAAACTGGAGACCAAAATCTTACTGTTCAGTCACCCATTCAGGGACTTCTCAATTAGGGCATAAATGAATGATAAAATACTGGCAATCTGCCGCTGTGAAATTCCAATTGGTGTTTCAGCACTTTTAGTCCTGTCACTTCTGAACACCTATCCTTTTTTAATTCAGTTTTGTCTGGGAGTTGTAGGAATAGTTTTAGAATTTACATTCAGAAATATAAAATACACTGCAGCAAGGATTGTAATGACCAGGAGAAAAATCTTGGACAGGTAGAGAATGCAAATAATATATAGCTATCTAAAATATCCTCTCAGTTGTTGATTTTCTGTAGAAACTAAATTTTACATATGCAGTAGATGAATATGTACAGTGTATCTGTTATAAATCTTAAATGATTGTGGGGAGAGTAGTGATGTGTCAGAATTAAAATTTTATTAGAAATTATCTGTAGGAACGGAAAAAACGGCAGCAGGTTTATCAGAGAATTGAAAACTGGTGTAGGATGAGATGCATCAAGCTTTTAAACTCAGCGCAACTCTGGGTTCTGGATTCTCACAATTCCTGGCCTGCACACTGATTCAAACAGGCTCTCACCTATGTGACTTCAGCATCCTGTGTCACCAAGGGACTTCCTCCAGTGCAACTTTGCCTAGCTCTGAGATGAGTTGGCATACAAGGCTGCCGTGAGTAAAAGTAACGAATTCTAATCTGAATTGGATTGAAATGTAGCATACTATCAAAGATGCTGCTCTCCTGATTTTTTTCTTTCTTTCTTTTTTTTTTTTTTCCCCTTTCCTGGTGAGGGCTAATATCCTTTATTTATTTAGATGTCCTGGCTGCTGTCCCTGTCTCTCTCCTTCTGAAGACTACATGCTTCTTAAATTCATAGTAGAGTCTGTAAAATTTCTTAATTCTGAATTTGAACCTCAGCCATGAAAAGTCTTGTATGCTAAGACTTTGCAGAGGAATAGATTTTGGAGGCCTTAAACTCAGTAGTTCATGTCTGTCATCAATATATGACTTGAACGGAGACTAGAAATCTCCAGGGTGCTCATTGAATTACCATTGGGGACTTTTGTGTTATTCAGATATATGAAGCTAAAGTTAGAAGATGTAAGATAAATTGCATATCCAAAACCAAGAGAGAATTGCTAGAAGTCTTCCAGACACTCTGTGTTTCAAAATGCATATATTTCAAACCAGAGAGATTTTCAAAATGTTCCCTAATGACGTGTCAACAGAAGCTAAAAGTTTAAAGGAAGGTGTTTGACACGCAAGAGGGTATTGGAGCATTTAGAATGCAGATGGCTGACATTTTGTCATCAAACTGTGTTACTGCAGATTGTACTAAATAGGAAAATACACTTTGTGTAGCTTGTTCTGGAAGATATCTAGTATCTTCTGTTAACGTATGTATCACTATACCCAAAGTTATCTTGAGCTTGCCCTTTTAAGTTTCTGTTTCCATTTGCTTTAATAATAAAATATTTGGAAAGCCCCCACTGCTGACAAATTCTATGACACATACAGAATTTAAGCATGAAAGGTTATCGTACCAGTAGGTAGATGTTTTTATTAGCATAAATATATGTCAAGATATTACTAGTGGCATGATATATTTAAGTATGACGTTAGCATGTGATATTTTTGCTTTGAGTCAGAGAGCAAAATTTTGGAATGTATCACTATAGCTCAGCTTCAGAAACTGAAGTGAAATGCTTAGATAGACACAAATCTATACATATTAAAGAGTGAACCTTTCTTAATGGAGGTTTTAGAGGAAACTCTCTGGGGGACTGTTCAGGAGGGAGAAGGAGTTGCTCCTTACAGCCTGGTTTTGTTGCCATATTTTCAGTTTTCCAGTTGGAATTCCCTTGTTTTGCATTTGAGGACTTTTATGTTATTTGTGTTCTGTAAAGTTCACATTTTGAAGCAGTCTGCTGGTTTAACTGGTACTCTTGAGGCTGAAAAGTTGTAAAGCCTCAATTCAACAAACTGCTAAGGCAAATAATTGTTTAGAATATAAGGTACCAACTGATTTCCTTGAGACATAGATCTGTACATCTCTAACATCTCATGTCAAACACTCATTTACTTTGCAGATGCAAAGGCTAATAGCCCTTAACAAATACAAACACGATGTTACCTTTCTCTGAATAGTGTTGTTCACTACTTTGCTTTAAACATAAGCCATTGTTTGCTTATAAATATAAGCAAAAATTATCATTTCCTCTTGGCACAAAGAACTTTAGAGAGCCAGAAGGAGTTCTGTACAAACCTAATTGTTAATGCTATCTTCAAGTGACTTAAAAAGGAGTATATGCCTAATGTGAGTATATATTATATATTTGTTGCAGCTGTGATTTTCTAAATGTGGAAATACAACCTCATGTAGTTAGAAAACAAAGTAGATTTTCTAATGTCTCGATGGCACTGGTGTTGAAAAACTGATTTTGAAGAGTACAAGTGAAGTAATCTTATTTCACTTTTAATAAATTAAAGAAATAGTTATTATTGTCTCTGTTTAACTTTGTCTATCTGAAACCATTAAAATGGTATGATGACGTAAGTATATGTATGAGTTGAGGTGTTTCATAAAACAGGCCAGGACACTGATTCTGATTGCAGTGCTGTGAGCAATGAAGAGAGATTGGTTTGGTTCAGTTTATTCTCTAAAAAAGGCAGATTATTGAAAGAAGCAATACTGTGGGTAACAATGTGATAGAGGACCACTGTATAAGAAAGGAAAACCACAAAGAGTAGCTAGAGTGGACTTTGTCTCTCTCTGAATGCTGTAAGATATTCGATGTGAAATTCCTTGGGAAGCTTTGCATTTGCTTGTCTTCAACTACAAATTAATGTGGTTCAGAACCTTCTAGTCACTTCCTAGCCTCCAGTATTTTCTCATTCTACAATTTATTTTCCTAAAGGAGAAAAGGCCTTGATTTGTTTTCCCTGCAAAAGTCTTAACAGAGATAAAACATGTTATGGACTGCCTACTTTTCAGATTTCATTTTTGAGAAGTTGACTATCTATTGTTCCAATATATACTGTGAAATTTTACTATATTAATAAAAAAAAATTCTGCAGTAGATTTAGAAATTAGTTTTAAGATTTTACATGGAAATTTAGTATAAGTAATTATTTTTTGAGTATTACCTATACCCTTGAAAGTGACAGATTGTAATGGAAATGATGACAAAATTTATTCCAGATAATGAGGCTACTAACGTCACTGTAGAATCTTTTAATCAGTGTAAGTCTATCTATGGGGAATCAATGCCATTCTCTTAAATATTTAATATATGCCATTATGAACTAAGCATTTGTAGGTTACATTTCTGCCTGAGCACTTTTATTTAAACTAAAAATAAATATGAAATAATCTTGTTGTCAATCTATGATCAGTATAAATAAAACTTAGCAGTATAATTGAAAAGTTCCAGAAGAAAGCAGCAGTCTGATTGAGTATTTTAAGAATTTAGGTAGTAAGCCTAAAAAAAGCTCTTCAGGTAGGTCTTGTTCAAAATGGTAACCTGCCACGCAACAGCAAATAAGAAGCTAAAAAATCCCACCCAGGAAAATAATGATGATGGTTACTATAATGATAATAACAGATAATCATCAAACCAGAATAAAATGCTGAGAAGAATCACGAAGTACTGTGAGTTAAAAGTTCTCAGTTAATTTCATCTAAATTTCATTGTTGTGGTTTCATTGAAATAAAGTCTTTTCTGCTGTCTTGAAATGCAAGATACAAGAGATGAGGGCATTGTATATACAGGTTATTTTTTAAAACAATAATGTGATTACTGTCTATTTAAGAATAAAAAACATTTGAGAGCTGTTCTGAGTTAGCAGGAAAACTATATAATCATATTTCACACACCAAAGCCTGCAAAAATGTGTTTAAGGTAAACATATTTCTTTTATGCAGTTATCTTCTGGCATTTGAAATATATTTTAGTTAAGTAAAAATAAACTCCAGCAGAAAATGTGGCTTTCAAGGTAAGCTTACAGTTCATACAATGTAGTAATTAATTATGTAAGAGTAAAGATCTTCACTTTTAAACAACTTCTTTTGATTTTGTCCGGTTTGTTTTGTGTTATGTTTTGTGTCTCAGCAGCCTTGCAGGTTAACATGTGTAAGCTGATTTAAGGCAAAAAGAAAAAAAAAAAGAGTTTAGGCAAGGCAGTGGTCTGCTCAGATTACCTCTTTGACTAAGACATTCAGTGAAATTCAGCTGGAGTGAGCTTTACCTCAGCACAAGCGATGGTGTGAATGCTCTGGTGTGAAGCTCTGGAATGGCTTTCATTGTAGTATAGATAGAGTTAATGGGTATTTTCTATAGATAATGTAGTGTGTTACAGGATGTAGAACTCAGCCTTACACAAAAATGTATGGAACATGGATTTTTCCTTAGTTCTTCAGGCATCTGAATATCTTGAGAGGCTTGATAACTCAGGTTGTTCAACTGCTAGAAAAATGCCTGCTGAGTAATGTGGCTGAACTGTTCATGAATGTTTGGTCCAACACCAGCTGTGCTGGATTCATTGGGCATGACCAAAGTGAACATGCCCTAGTTCTGAGGCACTGACTTTGCTGTGCATATGCTATGCTGTATGTGTATGAGTCATCTGACCAGGATTGTCATAGATTTCAGCATTTAAATTCTGCCAGGGCTACTTGATCTGGGGCATCATTGCTATAGTGCTTTAAAATGTCTTAAGGGCTTAAGTGCAGTTTAATGGGAAAACAATCCCTGGAGCAGGTCCTTTGTAGTGAGGCAGATTTCATACTACCTACCAAAATTCTGAGTGATTGTGCTTTTTTCTTAGTGAAAGGTGTGCTTTTAGATTTTGTCTGTTTCTTTCTTCTGTTCATATGAAAGTTTTACCTGTGTGCCATGTTTATAACACCTGTTGAATAGTATTAAAGAAAAAAATCTGTACTGAATTAGTCAATCTTGTCTTCAATCACTTTGACACGTTTATAGATAAAGTGATATTCGTGGGTAGCGTATGTTATACAGGGTGCTGTATGTTGAGGCCTGAAAAGATGTAAATAACATTATCATAATACTTGTGATGATTAGTATTTCTATTAAGTAAATTCAGAGATCCAGTGCTGTGAGTGTCTGTATGTGCTCACACATATCTATCCATCCATACATATATGAATATCTCCATTTAAATGCATAGTGCCAGCATCTGCTTCTGAAAGCTCTTGTTTTGCTGAGGCTTCCCAAGAAGATGTACATTGCGTAAGAATTCCTTGGTCTTGGGATGGATCTATATAGCTGACAAGTTCCAGTTATTTGGGCTAAAATTTTTAACACTAGCTGACTTTTTCCAGGTAATTTTAGTAGGAATGTGATTGAAAACATAGTGGGTCGTTTGGTTTAGTTTGATTTGGTTTGGTTTTTTGTTTTTTGGTTGTTTGGTTTTTTTTTTCCAAACTGGGAAGGTTACAGAACTTTACAGATGACCCTGTGTTTGAAGAGACATCTTTTTGTATCCAAAATTTGGCTAAGCATTATTCTTGGAATCATAGAATGCTTTGAGTTGGAATGGATCTTAAAGATCATCTAGTTAAACCCCTCTTCTAGGGGTAGGGACACCTTCTACTCGCCCAGGTAGTTTAAAGCCCCATCCATCCTGGCTTTGAACACTTCCAGTGGTGGGACATTGGTGACTTCTCTGGGCAACCTGTCCCACTTCATTGTGAAAAAAAATTTCTTCATTATATCGTATAAATATAGCCTCTTTTTCTTTAAAACCATTACCTATTTTCTATTGCTAAATACATTTTTTATAAGCCCCATTGAACTATTGAAAGGCCACAATAAGGTCACCCTGGAGCCTCATCTCCTGCAAGCTGAACAACCCCAGCTCTCTCAGACTTTCCTCACAGAAGTACTCCAGCCCTTGTGTCATTTCTGTGGCTCTCCTCTGGACTTGCTTAAACAGATCTATGTGTTTCCTGTGCTGGGTATCACAGAGCTGGGTGCAGCATTCCAGGTGGCGTCTCACCAGAGCAGAGTAGAGGGGCAAAATCACCTCCCTCAACCTGCTTGCCCTGCTGTTTTTATTGCAGCTAAGGACACATTTGTCTTTCTGGAGGAGGATTGTTTTTCTGGGCTGCAAGTGCAGAATTGCCAGGTCATATCCAGCCTCTCACCCACCAGCACCCCCAAGTTCTTCTTGGCAGGGCTGCTCTTGGTCTGTTCATTTCCCAGCCTGAACTGATCACGGGGGTTGCCCAGACCTGGGTGCAGCACCTTGCCCTTGGTCTTGTTAAACCTCCTGAGTTTCCCATGGGTCTACTTCTTGAGCTTGTCCAGGTCCTTCTGAATGGCATCCCATCCTTCAGACGTGTCAGCCTCACCACTCAGCTTGGTGACATTGGCAGGCTTGCTGACTGTGCACTTGATCATGATGTCTGTGTCATTGCTGAAGATATTAAACAGCACGGGTCTCAACACAGACCCCTGAGAGACACCACTTGTCACTGATATCCATCTGGATGTTGAACTGTTGACCACTGTTCCCTGGATGTGATGGTCTAACCAATTTCTCATCCACCGAACAGTCCACCCTTCAAATCTTTATCTCTCCAGTTTAGAGAGGAGGATTTTATGGGGGACTTGTCAAAGGCCTTTCAGAAGTCCAGATAAATAACATCTATATTCCTTCCCTTGTCTGCTGATGGAGTCACTCCATCATAGAAGGCCACTAGGCTGGTCAACTGCTACTTGCTTTTGGTGAAGCTGTGCTGGTTGTCTCAAATCACCTCCCTGTCCCATATGTGCTTAAGAACTTGTAGGAGGATCTGTTTCATGATCTTTCCAAGCCTAGAAGTGAGGTTGACAGGTCAGTTCCCAGACGGGTATATTGTTTCCACTTTTCCCAGGCACCTGGGACTTCCCCTGACTGCCATGACTTCAAATATTCAGAGTGTCTTGGCAACTGCATCAGCCAATTCCCTCAGGACTCTGGGATGCATCTTGTCAGGTCCCATATACTTATGTATGTTCAGGTTCCTCAGATGGTCATGAACATGATCTTCTTTTACAGTGGGAGGGACTTTGCTCCCCCAGTCCCTGTCTTGTGGTCTGTCTGCTGGAGAGGTGTGTAAAGAGAGGTTGAAGACCATTGAAGACTGAAGGAAAAAAGTTACTGAGTCTTCCCATACTGTTCAGAGATTTAGTATTTAGAGATGCATCTGCCACTTCCCAATGACCTTTATTTTTTTTCTGTTCAGGCCTGAGTAGTATTTTCCTTGTATTGAGAGGCTGATGTGGAGCTCCAGGGCAGAACTCTTAGGCCTTTTGCTGGGCTCTTGGTGATCCTTTGGCAATGCCCACCACATCACAGTATATGGATGGCTGCAGAGCATCCCAGCACCCTACAGAGGTTCACAGCCCACCGGGAGAGTGTGGAAGGAAGACACAGCTCAGGACTTCTTTAGCAGATAATGGCGCTTAAGCAGGAAGCAAAACTGAAGGAGAAACTGGGATTTAGGAGGTGTTGCTTTAGATTTTTTAGGTGGAGAAAATTGGTAGGTAATCCTGGAACTTAAAGGTCAAGGTGCTAAGGAACAAGTAACTAAGGATGAAGAGAGAAAAGCCTGCTGAAGAGCCATCACACTGAGAAGAAGACTAGGACTGATGAGTCAACAAGCAAATGGGAAAAAAGGCAGTGCACAGTTTGAGTGTCCAAATGATGAACAGATGGTACATCAAAAACGTTTGGATGGGAACATACCAGAAATTACTGTGCCCGCTAAACTGCAGTCCCATACAGAGTCAGGAATGGAGCCAGTGTTTTATGAAGACTTAACAGTGGTGGAAGGAGGAGGTCATTTAAGAATGCATTTGTTTGAAGTATAACTTAAGCTGTGTTAATTTCAGAGTGGACACAAGTGATTTGCAGTTAGAATAGACTTAACTTATTTTAATTCACTTTGAAACTGAATTTTCTTACTTCAGTGTAAATCAGTCTAATATTTTAGAATGCTCCCATGTAGTCATCCTGCAAGTCATATTACTCCCCTGTCATAATCAGTCCCAACTGCAGCTGTGCTCTACATAGTGTTTGATGCTGCTATATGAAAAATTTACTGTTCTCTTTCAACAGCACAAAAATCCAGGACCTTACAGCTGAAGGTAATACATGGCTTCTCAAAAAGTGTACCTTCTATGGTTCCTTATATAGACCTTGAAAAAACACAAGCAACATCTCAGAGATTATACAGACATATGTAAAATATATTTCAGCAGAAAGTGATTGAAAATCAAAGTACACAAAAATTAACTACTACTGCATGCAATTTTGCACAAAACTGCACAATACAGCCTGCAAAGGTTTAAGACAGCTCTGTATGCATTATTCTGTATATGCTTTCATTTCTTGGGCATATATACTGGTGCTTTTTATAATAAGAATTTTTTTGAGACTGAAACTTCCCAAATATATTGTGTGGATTGCAAATGACATTGCTACCAATGGCAAGCCACATTTATCTCTGTATTCCAGAGCAGAGATATTAAGAGTGGCTCAAAACAAGGCTTTTTATATTCTTTTTTTTTTTTTTTTTGGTTGGTGGGGTTTTTATTTTACTTTATTTAAATGCCACTTTACATGAGTTTTTTTCTTAGGTACAGCTGAACTGTTTTGACTGAATTAAAAACCATAACATGAATAACCTAGCAATATGAATTGATTACTGCACTGTTTATAATCCTTACAAAGGGAAGAGCTATTAAAAAGCTTGAGTGCTTATACTCAAAAGTCACGCTTTGTATTGGGACATTTGATAATAAAGGGGATACTAGCAGCACTGCTTAAAATATATAAATGCATCATATTGCTAAGACTCTTTTTATTAAGGGTTAACTTTTAGATGGATTTTAATTTTTTTAGTACTTGATTTAAGAAAGATGAGGCCTGTGATAAGCTGCTTACCCTACTGTTTCATACAAAGGAAATTAATATGGATGGGAAATAAAAGCTGATTACACAATAGTGTAAAGTGCAAGATTGTTAAACAGTGTGTGAAAATGTAAGTAGAAAATGAAAAATATATCACCATAATTCTGAGAATTCACAAAATTCCATTTTTATTATTGAATCTTGAATTTATCTTAAAAAGTTCAGTTTATACTTGAAGTAGCTAAATTAAAAAATCAATTTTATCTACTTGACTAGAGGAATGTGAGTAGTCCAGATAACTTGATATGAATGTGAGGAAACTGAAAACTAGAAAGACTACTAGATATAATCCCAACAATAGTAGTAGGTACTATAGTATTGTGCAAAGATACTATCATTTCTTGAAATTGAGGAGATGGGTGAAATACAGTCAGAACTCCATTTGGTATTCTCCTCACACAGAAGCTTAGAAATATTTTATTAAATATTGATAACAACATAAAAGACCTTTGGTATTATTTTCATTTTAATTAGGCAGGATATATATAGGCCATTCACTTTGAAGCCAAATGCTGCTCCTTTGTATTAACCTGCAGGGGGTACTAGAAAATTCAACCAAGTAGCATTTAGCTGTTTCTCCTCCTGCCATGAGATAATTAGCATCTACTCCTTTGCAGACTCTCTTACTGTTACCTGATCCCCATATGCAGGTTTCATATTGACTTCCAGTGTTTTAAGCAGTATGGTGTGAAATGCTGTTTCAGCCCATTTCTTGCAATTCACCAGAACACAGGAAAGTTATTAACCTTCAACTTTAACCTGCTAAACCTACAAGGGAAACTTAATCTCTTAATGAAATCAGACTAGAGGGACAAAACGGACAATAATTCCAGGAGCAAGACAAAGCTGTATATAATATACTGAGCCCATTTTGGTTTGGGTTGTATAATGAAGACAATTGAAGAACCTAAAAACTTAATGATAGCTGGTATGGGAGAAGATTAGGAATTTTTTGACACATAAAGCCAAGGCAGGAATTAGTAAGTAGCAAGTGAAGATAAGTGGAAAGAAATTAATCGTATGAAGTCTCTGAGTTTCTAGACTCTTGCCCAGCTGTTTATGCAACCTTCCTGCCTCTTACATAGATTTCCCACTCCATGTATAATGCCTAAGAATCATCTTAAGTGGGGCCTTGGAGTTGCTGATCTAGCAGCCACTGATCCTGGGACCTCAGCTGGGAGAATGTTGAAGAGCTGCCAGGCTTCTTGGCTATCTTTTTCCTCTGGCTAATGACCTTGGACATTCACTTTGGCCAGAGCTTGGTGTACTTTATCCAACTGTCTGGGTAGCCCAGTGCTTCTTTAGTCTTAAGCCTAGCTTATTTCGCTTGGTCAGTCCACAGCAGAGCTGTAAACTTGCCAATCCTTCAGTCTGTGGGACTGGGAACTCCTCATGGGTAAGCTTCCCAAGAGTGAAGAGTCTGGTAAACTTAAATAAGCTACGCACATTAACTGATAGGAAACAGAACTGCTTTCAGAGGAAACTCACCTGTGCCACTCAATGAAAACAAGTGGGTTTATACTAAACACTTAATAATTAATTCACATTTTCTAATTATCAGAAAAACTGTAATAAGTTTGGCTGTCATAATGCCCCTTGACTGAAATTATCTCCTTTATACATATATATTATGAAACATGATAAATTACATCATCACTTTTTTTTCAGTGACACCCTCCTGTATAGAATAGATGGTTCTTCTTTGATCCGCTACTGCTCAATATTTTGTATATTTTGTTTCCCCATTATATAAAATGAACATCATTCCCTATTTCCTTTACATTTTTCAGCCTTGTTCTGCGGGCATAATTATTCATTTCTCCATATAAAAGCACATGAAGGTGATAATACTTCATCTCATAGGAATGTTATGGAAATAAATTTCAGTAGTATCAATGAGAAACCTGTGCTGTGGCAATGTTATAGAAGGTCTGTTTTTTTCCAAAATACCTTTGTAGGGAAGGAGTATAAATAGCTTTGTTATATCAACAAAGTGAAAATCCAGCAAACAACAGCTTCCTTCATCTCCTAATTGTCTGTAGTTTTCAGAGAAAATGTTGGGCGGTCAACAAAAACATTCATCTCTATTTTTATCTTTTCTAAATAAAATCACTTTAGTCTAGTTGTGATACACTGAGGTACTTTGCTGTGCAGTTTGCAAGTTGTAACAGGTGTTATCAGATTTGTAAATTTAGAAACTTCCTCATCTGCTGTAACATACCATCTTAGGTTCCACCCCTGTGGTGATAGAAACAACAATTTAGCCTGTTACACTGTGGTTACTGGACTTGGATTAGTAATGACCACAGAGGTTGCAAAGCAAAAGTTTCTGAAGGATCTCACTTCCCTTGTTCTCAGATATGCATGTAATGTGTCAGAGCAAACTGAAAATATTAAACCTATTTCATACTGCTAGAGCAGTATGAATTTGAAAATGTTAACATTCAGTCAAAAGCAATCCATGTCTTTGCACTTGGGAAGCTGCAAGAGTATAAGCTGTTATGAAGGGGGAGGAAATGAATAGAAAAGCTTTTGTTAGTGCATACAAGTTTTCTGCATTTTTTTGTGTCAATAAATAAATTAAAGCAGCAACCCTCCCAACTACTCATTTATGAATATTACAAGTGGACACTCTTGGTGCATAAAGAAGTATTATGATGCAAGAATCTTGAGGCATAGAAAATAAAAAATATTAGGCTTGACTTTTGGTTTTGGTAAATAATACATTACTTACGGGTTTTGAGGAGCAGAAGATCAGAAATGGTAATCTTTTGTTTCTACTAAAAAGAATAAACAAAACAAAATTATTAAGCTTAAAAGATAATCAAACTTATTTCTTCCAGATGTTCAGTAGCTGAATTTAGGATATGGATGTAAAATACAGTCATGCATCATTTATACTGAAATATATAAAAGACAATTACCCAAAAATATTTGAATTGTATTGTATAGTTGCTGTCATGGCACTATAGAACACTGAAGGATTTCTCAGAAAAAACAACTAAGCCAGCTCCTGAACTCTCAGTAAGGACAGTGTAAAGCATGAGAGAAACATCTGTTGCTTCTCTGATAGTGAAGCACAGCTTTCTAGTTTACTGTGGTCCCATTTTCAGCTGCCACAGGGTTAAAGACCATGGAGTAAGTAGCATCCATGTATCCAGTCAAGGTAAGACAAAACTCAAAATGCTTTCTACTTATGGGCACTGTTAAATTTGAAGCAAATGAAAAATATCTCCTTTATATCAGTATGAATAGTGTAACTTCATTTTTAATTGAATAATTTACCTATTTGGAGATCCATCATTACTTAATAATAGTACAGAATCTAATTATTTCCATTTGATATTCATTTATGACTGTATTATGTGAGAAAGAAAAATAGCTTCCAAACTCATAACGAATTCACTGTATGTCTGGCATTTTGCTTCAGCTTTCAGAAAATTCAACAAATGAAATGGCAGTTGTGTAGTCTGCCTCTGAAGAACAGCTGCACAAGTTAGTTCACCACAAAACAAGTTGGACAAAATGATTTATGGAGTACTGTTTCCTTAATTATTTCACAGAACCTCTCTGGCTTTGGAGACTTATTTGAGCCAACTATTACAAATCGCTGAATTCCAGAAATAGTAGGTTCCTGTCCTTCCTTCTCTACCCCATTTTTCATTATGTATTTTCAGTTTATGACCAAGAATGACTTCCTTTTCCCCTGGTTCTCAGACATGATGGAAAACAAGTTTATAGGAAAATTGCCCCAAAAGCTATTAATCCTTTGTAACTTCATGCTAACAACTCTATATTAATTCACTTTATATTCTAATATGAAATTGAGATCTGAGAAACCAGTGTTAATCAGATGACTGAATTAATCTAAGTTTTCTCTTAGGAGTTTTGTGAAATTGTAAAGAAAATTGGAAGAGAGAGTGCAATGTACTTGACATGCCTCTCAGAGGCCTACCTGGTGCATTTTGTACCATTATACTGCATCTGGTCGAGAAATATGAATGACTACTCTAAAATTTGATTTTAAAAAAAAAAAGGATGAAGGAAATTAGTTCAATTTTGACCTTTCAGTTCAATATGCTGATATCAAGGATACCTTCCAGAAGGAATGGCTGTTTGTTAATTCATTATGAATTGGAATGAAATTCTCCTTGTAGCTTGAGACTTGTGAGGTCCTCATAGCTTCATGGCTTTCTTGATTATGCAGAATGATAAAACATATTTATTAGCCAGGCAGAACTTGGATGTTCCTAAAAATTTAAATATTTTTTTTTCCTAGAGAATTCTAGAAAAGAACCAAGCTAAAGGAAGCCCTAATTTGCCCAATTTCCAGAAAATACAGTGATGGTCTTGCACAATAAGAAGACATTTTAGGAGTTTTGCACAAGGTCACTGAAAACTCTGCTTCCAGTTACAGTCACCTTTTCCTGCTTCCTGCAACTGCAGACTTACTCTCTGTACCCTCAATTTCCCAGTGTTTTTTCTTTAAAAAAGGTATTTTTCTCTATACCCTCTCTTCTTTTATGTGTGCCGTGATTATCAGCTCTGTGTAGTTTATATCTGCAGAAAGTGTTTCTTATGTTTTGAGGGGGAAGTACTTGTTTCTTTCTTATCCAGTTTGTTTGCAAGAAACCACCATTGCTCTCATATCTAGGGAGCTAAAATGATCTAAAGCAGAGTATTGTGGGAGAATCATGACTCTGTTTAGTCAAATAAGGAGGATGAGGTTGTCTGTGGGATTCAAACCTACCAGTCTGACCTCACAGCTGTGCACCTAGCCCTCTCATACATCATAAACCAGAAAGCAGAGGATGTATGTATTACCAGGGCTGGGGCATTATCAGTGCAAAACAATTAAAATTCCTTCTGCTCAAGGATACTGCACACATACAGTGTGAGTACCTTGTAAGCTGACCGTCATGTTAATGGTCTTGTTGATTGTATTTTATTTTCATCACTTCAAAGTACCAGAGGTTTCCTTTCCATAAGTTCTCACTGGTGTGAAATAGTACGTGGCTTAAGTAAAAGCACCAGTCTGGAAAAGAAGGATAAATTTTCCTTAAGAAAAATTTTTAGATGTAGATAGGACTATTAAAAATTGGAAGGTTCAGTTCAATGGCTGAACAAAGTTAGCAATCAAATTCAAGTTGCAAAACCAAAAGGTTTTGTTCCAGATTAAAATTGGGGGCTTTTTGTTTCACCAGAAATGTTGTTTCAGAATCTTGAAAAAACATATGAAAATACAGATGTATGAACAAGGAACCAGATAAGAGAGACTGATAGCAAAGTAGACTTTCTCAAATCATGTTTATGTTTTGTAACATAAAATACAAGGGCCATGCTTGCAGCACATTGCAAGCTTATCCTGCTGTTGGTGTTCCATCTGATACCTGCACAGAAAACCTACAGCTTGCTGTGTGACCTTCAATTATATTTGTATAGTAAGGTACAACCCTGTTTGACTAAGTTTAAAAATGGAGGTGTGATAAATGCTTTCTATTTCTGAGCTTTTTCAGTGGTCTTACTTCCAAGGAGAATAAATGTTACAACAGAGTCCAGCTAGGGAAGAAGGCTAACAGTACTTGGGGTGAAACACATACCATGCTTAAAATGAAAGAGAGGTAGGAAGTCTGTTAAAAAGTAACATTTTTTGTGAGAAAGAAAGAAAAGAATCTGAGGCCAAGAAGATGATACAGGGTTATGCTTGCTCTTGTAATTTCTGGCCTTGCAGACAAATAGAGTCTGCAAGGCATTTCAGTCAACATCTTTTTCCTAAAGATTCTGCAATTCTATTCAGATTTCAAGGGTAATCTGTTCTTTATTAAAGAAAATATATTTTTTTTTACTTTCTTGCTCGTATGCCATGTGTTCTCTGGAGTGCTTAGGCAGAAGTAGAGCTTTTGACATCTCCATGCTCCAATAAAACGTTCCTAACCTGCTGAGGATTTGGGAGAGCTCTAGCACTGACTGTAGTCAAGCAGATGGATTGCTGCCAGAGAAGGGTCAAAGGACCTGCATGTGGGAGTGCCTTGAGAGATCTAGAAACTAGGAGCAGCAGCCAGGCTATAGCCACACCCAGAAGCACAAAGGGTTCAGCAGTGGGCTCTGCTCACATCAGCATGGTCCTGCTTGAAGAGCAGGATGAGACCAGCTAGTAAGAAATGAGTGGTGTTCTCTCTCTTGTTGAACCTTAGCATTTGCTCTTAACTATTTTTAATTACTTATGTTAATTAAAACATATTTATATTCTTTTTCATAAGTGCAGTGCAGGGTCCCACAGATGCAGGGCAGCTGTCCTAGATCTTGTTGTTGATATAGGTTTGCTTCTTCACTACCTCATGCCTGTATAGCCCCTAATGTCTCTCTTTCTGGAATTTGGATGTAGGATGTAAGGAAAATAAAATTACTGTCTTTGGTCCTTAAAACTAAAGGTCCATGAAATTGAACTTGTATGTGGCTGATTAGGTGACAGAAGAATATAATTAGCACTAGTTTCTCCATCTATGGGGAAAGACTTGCTATTGCATACAGCCGTTTGCATTGCATGCTAAGAACAATGAGTTCTGTTCTGTATTGCCATGTCACAGCAGCAGGCAAGAGGAACTTAAAACGTGTTTTCTCAATGTAATTAATTTCTTTAGTGTTGTAACAGTCTGACAGTGACAGCCTGGGAATAATTGCTTATTTAGACTCTTTCCGTGTTGATTTCCTGTCTCGTACTGACTTCTGGAGGTATTTTTAAGAATTAAAAAATATCTTGAAGGTGATGGAAGAACAGTAGTTTTCTGTTAAGGAAAAATATCTGAGTAATTGCAGACAATATAGTGTTTAAATACCAGTTTGTGCATGTTGGGATAGGTCCAGTCTTGCACTGGAACTGACTTTAAACTGAAATTACTTTAATGGGTAAAAGCTGAAAGAGATTGGGTTTAGATTAGATATTAGAAAGAAATTCTTTCCTATGAGCATGTTGAGGCCCTGGAACAGGTTGCCCAGAGAAACTGTGGATGCCCCATCCCTAGAAGTGTTTAAGACCAGGTTGGCTGGGGCTGTGAGTAACCTGGTGTAGTGAAAGATGTCCCTGCCTATGAGAGTGGGTTGGAATGGGATGATCTTTAAGATCCCTTTCAAACCAAACCATTCTATGAACTGTCCTAGGAGAAAATCTATCCCTTATACATTTAAAGTTGTTATGTATCTTTACACAAAATAGTATACATACTAAATGTAACATTTTTAATTAATTTGGACTGTAAAGTGTTCAAAAACTCTGATTCTCAAAATGTTAACAATGTGAATTAAATTACATAGTGTTTACCAGTCAAGGAAGAAGCATAATTTTAAATGTGCTATCTATTATCTGTCCCTTTAATAGTATTAGTCCTACCCACCCACTCTCAGTTGATCCTGAACAGAAATGCATTGAACCAAGGTTCAGTCAAAAGTAGTAAAGAAATGTGATTCCCTGATAAGGACATGAACAAATAAGCCATTTGCATATTCTTTCAATTGCTTTTGTGCATATTGAGTTTGCAGTGTTTCAGTGTTGGCATACCTGGTCTTTTGTATAGTTTGTAGGGTATCTACTGTTCTCAGTATAGATGAGTAATGACTGAATCATATTTGTATAGTGAATGAAGAAGTTTTCTGTAGAGTCTGTAAAGGATGATCCTGGTTTTGGAAGAGGAGCTACTCTTGGAGTCCATGTCACAGACTTCTAAGCTGGTGTGTTCAGATCACTCAAACTGCAATTTCTTAGGTAGCAGTTCACTGATTTTAGCTTTTTGATAGCCAGCTCAGAGTTATTGAGCATGAAAACCTGAAGCTGAAGTCAATAAGGCTGTTTGTATCTCTGTAAAAAAATAAGTGTTTCATTGTTTCAAACTAGGCATGCAACTATCCAAGTGATCAAAATTAGCACATAGAGTATATCCTATAACATAGACTGAAAGCATATTTCTATTTACACTTTTGCTGAATTATTATAATTGTTAATTTCTAACATAAGTTTTAATGATTCTTGCAGATAGGTATACTTACTAGGAATAGCAAATAATATAACTTTCAGGCAAATATAACATTTCAATTATTCATGTGACAGAGAATTTTTAATAACAATAGTGATTATTTCTTCACATTTTAACTGTTACTGCAAAATAACAAACAGAGGCAACAGTCTGGGAAGTAAGAGAATGCCCTTCTGGCACTCCTAGATAATGCTATAAAATCTAACAGATCACGCCAAAAAAAGTTAGTGTTTCTGAGTATCGAACTTGCTATGTCAAAATGAAGTTCTGATTTACAGAAAAGTTTGCTTTTGCATTGCAGATTGCTATATTAATGCAGGCCAGCTTTGAATGATTTGGCCAGGTTTTTTTGGTAGACTTTGTACTTTCCAAGACCCCAAAATTTGTTTTAGACATTATGTTATAGCCTGAGTACTAGGCTAGGTGCAGTGTAGCTGTTAGTGTATGGCTGCCTCATCACAGAGGACATTCTATTCAAGATGAAAAGTGTGCTTCATATGTACAAGTTCATTTTATGTATATTTATTTATCAGTAGAGAGAGCTCTGCCCACTTGGCATTTGGCAGTTGAACCACACAGGATTGTGTCCTCCTGCTGTCTCATTGACTTTGCTATTTTCCCTGGGATGCTATTGTATTCGCTATCAATTCTCCTTTCTTTAGCACAACTCAAGTCAGAGAATTTCAGGGACAAATAATTTCAGTAATTTCAGTAATTCTTAAAACCCCATTACTCTGGAAGAGTTGAAAGCAGATTAATTTGATAGTAGTCAGAATGGGAGAAAGAATAGTGTTGGAAATAGGAATTGGTTTGGGGGTTTAGCAGATTTTTTTTGCTGTATGGAAGAATAAAATGGTAGATTTCTATAAGAGCACTGAAATGAGGAAAACATTCAAATCGCTTGCTTATAAGCATTGAAGACTTCAGATTTAATAGTCTGCTTTTGGCCTTGCTTGTTATTTCTTAATTTAAATTCTGTCCATTAAAAAGTATAGTAATTGTCCTAATTTCAGACTGTCATCTCATTAAAAATGTAAGTAAAAATAGGATACTATTGTGGTAGTTAATTTTTCCCTTTCACTTGCCCTAGATACTGATAGTTTTCCTCATGTCTGGGCTTTTTTTAGTTTTGATTTTCATATGAAAAAAATTTTAACTGTCATAGTCAGTTCAAAAGTGTAAGAACATGGACTATAAAATTATTTACTTAAAATACAAGTTAAATAAAAGTTCTTACTTAATATTTTGCATAAGTCCCACATGATTTGTAAAGTGTGATCATACAGAGCAGCACTGGTCTAAACCTCCTACCTGTTGTTACAGCTGAGTAATGACTTCATAAATATGTGGGTGTAATTTGGAACTGGAAATGTCTTCTCATGGGCCATTAATTTCTATCTGCAGCAAGAAGACTTACATTTTAATGTGTATGTACTTCTGAATTTCATTTAAGGTGACTTCCCATCTTTTCATTCTCAAATGAAATACCAAGTTCCTATCTGGAATAATAGGAAGGCATGTGGTCTTAGCAAATATCTATGTGTGCTCATGCTTGTTGCATTTGTTTACACTTAAGTAAAAGTTGACAAGTAGATTAAAAGTCCAGAGCATTTCTCTTTCTTGTTTTTCCTCAGGTAATTTCAGTTTAATACCTAATAAGGCAGGTTGTCAAACTGTGCATTAGCAATACTGCAAATCCTGGGAGTCCATGGATGGTAATGTAGACCCATGTTTCTGCAACAGTGTTTTGTCTGACAGTGGAGTTGTTTGTACCATGCTTGTGAGGGAAGTGTGGAGTGAGCTCCTTACACCAGGTGCAGAATCCTATTTGAAGTGAAGTCTGCTTCATAAAATTCAAGTTCCAAATGCAGTTTTTGGTTCCATTCATTTCATATATGCAGCCAGATGCTAGGAAACCATCTTCTACTTTCTCAATCTACAAGACAATTAGGTATTTTGAAAATAAATTAGTCTCTAAATTACATGCCCATTTCCTTGTTCAGTACAAGAGCTGTGATTATTTATTTGCTAGTGTATTCATAAGGTGTATTTACACTTCTTCTCATGCATCCTAAGCATTTGTACATCTTTTAGCAAGTACTACATTCTTCTGATTCAAGCTGCCACCTTCAAGCCACCCATGCATGGCAGTTTGGTATATTCTAGGCATTTTTCAGATAGGTTTTTAGATAAAACAATCCACAGACATAGATAAATAAAATGGATTGTGAAAGTTAAGGTCTGACTTGCAAATTAAGGGTACTGTTTTGGAGATGGGGTTTGCCAGCCACAACCAGGCTGGCGTAAGTAGCAAGTAATCCTGCCTCCTAGACGTCAGGTAGGGAGCTTGTGTCTGATGTGCTTGCGGGACTTTCTTTGGCTTGACTGGTAAGCCAGACTTCCACGGGCTCCTTGGGCAACATACTGCTAAATCTTGCTCAAACAACTTTTCTCAGTCATCACAGACCCTGAGGCAACCTCAGAGTCAGCCTCTGGCCACTGTCTCAGGCTTTCCTCAGATTTCCAGTCTTCTTCCAAACAATTACTTATATGGCCAGACACAAGAATGGCCTCACCTACCACCTGCTCTTTGTCAGCTCAGTGCTTTTTTTCCCCTTGCAGAGATGTTTTGTTTCTTTCCTTCTCCATTACATTTTCACCCCATCACCTTTTTGCATCTGTTGGTGTCTTTCCTGGTCTAAACTGGTTTTGGTTGTTAGTAAGTTACCTGGTTTGTGCAGGTCAAAGGCTCTTCATGTTTTCTTCTTAGACAAAATTGAAGATGTCTAAGCCCACAAAGATTTATACCTGGATTTAATCTACCTAAAACATGTACAACTTTGAAGAATCAAGGCATAATCTTGGAAATAATCTGTTGGAAATTTGGTGTTAAATACTGTCTAGATAGAATGTTTAGACTTTTAGCATGTTTAGTATTTTGAAAGTTGCTTAAGGTAGCAACAGATGGTAAGTACTTTAAAAGAAGATATGTTTGTTACAGTGACTTTGAAAATATGACTTAGCATGACTGAAAAGTGTTAAATAATAATTGTATGCATTTTAGTTTATTTATGGACTCATTAAGGATTCACTGTTATGAACAGCAAGTTTCTGCATTCCATATTTGTATGATTTTCAATGGAAGGGAGAAAAATCTATTTACTGCTTTCTGCAAAAGAATCACAAGGATACATTTGAACCATTTATTAACTGACTTAAATAATTAGAAGGTTTGTGGCTGACAGACTTTTGTTTCACCACAGATTATTAATAAAACATAAGAAATGCACAGTAGCCTTTAAAAGAAGAAATCTAGAAACCTGCCAGTTAAATCAATCTAATGTGAATCAAACAAAAATTAGGATAGGAGATAGGATTAGGATAGGACGACTGGTTTTTACTTGACTTAATAAACATGATTATTACTGAACTAAAGCTATGATTTTTTTGTCAGAACATGATTTTTTTCAATATGTTTTGACAGAGCCCTCAGCTATGAGAAACTACTGACTGTAGATACTCTCTGCCAGAATGATGAGTCTATTTCCAGTAAGCTAGTTGCTTCATCTTGTTGGATATACTCTTGGGCATTTATCATGTAACTCCCTTAATCCAAACCAGTTGTGTACATATTTTGTAATTGATGAATTGCTGACAGTAAATAATATTCAAACAAAATCAACTATTTGTTAAATGAAAAAATTACTGTTTAACAGTTTTTGTACCAGAACTTAGCAGTCATGTATTTACTGAGTCTTTTCACTTGAACTAGAGTCATCTAAAACTGCTTTTAACAATTATTATAACATTGACTATATACATTTCAGATAAGAACACATTTACATTGCAACTGTGTGTCAAATACTTTCATCATCACAGTGAATAATACCAGATCACTAGTCCCTGAAATAACTTGTCAATAAATTTGTGAAGATGAAACAACTATTCTCCCATCAGATTCTGCTCTACGTTTAGATGAAATGCCTTGGTTAAGTAAGGTCTTTGAAGACTGGCTGTTACTTCCTTTAGCTCTGATTGTAGCTGGCAGGCATTATATGTTCTTTGTGTATTACTGAAACAGAACATCTATCTGTGGTGTACTCTCTGTCTTTTTTTCATAAGTGGATGCAACTTTGGTGTGTTGGGCATATTTTAGTGTGTTGTTTGCATTTGACTAATTTGGTCTTACTGCTCTGTGTGTACATATATCTTACACCTACTACTGAATATATGTAATAGATGCAGTGAATTGTTGGCTTCTGTTCTGTGAATATTAATCAAAGAATATGCTCCTCTGCTTAATGGCTTTGCAGTGTAGGAGGGAGCCAAACAACTACAGCCTGCTTTTTTTTGCTCTTTAATCATTATTGTGTAAGACACTGGCAAGAACCGTTTTTTTCATCTATAAACACTATTTTATGCTTAAACATATCCATTGTTTGGTCAAAGTTATGAAATATTGTTGCTCAATGAAATTTGTTTTCAGCATTTCCTGGTAAAGCATTTCCTGGTATAGAAGAGATAAAACAGTAAAGAAAGGGGAATTAAGTAGAAAAAAATATTGGGCATAGCATGCAAGAAAGAAGCAGAAGTTGCAGAGTCAGTAAATTCAGCCTCATATGGTTTCAGGTCGTATGATTTGGACAAATAGTTTTCTTTAATCAAAAGCCAAACTGGATGCTTTTCTAGATTCCATGGCTGTGGTGAAAGGAATAGTTTGTGACTAAAATATTCTGAAGGAGAGTAAGGATAGACATTTGCTATGTCCGATGTATACTTAAAATGTGTATGAGAATAGATGGTGATTAGAGTGTCACAGCTTATTTGGGTAAGAAGTTAAAAGTCATGTTCAATATTTAAATAAAAAAAGCCAGTAAATGTGTGTTTATGGTGATGGTGGTACAGCTCAGTATCAGAAATAGAGAGTTTCTTAAAAACACAGCTCACATTGTTATGGCAAGTAGGTCTGCTATAAATTCGATAGATACAGCTTTAGTCATTCTCCATGAATCTCACCAGTGAGGCAGCCAAGGTTAACGG
The DNA here is from genome assembly GCA_013396755.1 of Sclerurus mexicanus. Classification (NCBI taxonomy): domain Eukaryota; kingdom Metazoa; phylum Chordata; class Aves; order Passeriformes; family Furnariidae; genus Sclerurus; species Sclerurus mexicanus. The sequence goes on along the minus strand of VWZF01001680.1, from coordinate 267,879 downwards.
GAACGCCTATGCTTCAGAGTTTGTAGCATTATTTTGGGAGTTTTTGGCAGGGGGTTGCTTTAGTGTGCATGCCCTGCCCCCTTCATTAAAATGCCCCTAGAGTAGGAGCTTTCTGTAAATTGTGCTGTTAGCAAAATTTTACCTCTAGCACTATCACTGTCTTAACTCTACAAAACTAGCAGAAGTAGAAAAATTTATTGGCTAGGAATCCCTCTTGCTGTTGTTTTTGTTTGTTTGGTTTTGTTTTACAAATTTTAATTGTTATGAATATACGCTTTTTATTTTTAATTCCACCAGTTTCTGCCTGGAATATCTCAGGGTTTTTTACAGAACATGATCTTGTAATATTCTAGAAAGGTAGAAGGCAGAAAATCTCCAAACCTTCTGCAGTTTTGTGTGATACAATGTGTTCAAAGGCAGATCTGTTTTTGTGGAAAGAAATACAGTGGTACTGAAGCTTGTGGTTCATTAAAAAACAATAGTTAAAAGTTGAATCATTGAATCACAAAAGCTTTTTCTTTGTTTCCAGTTGGTTTATCTCAGAGAGATATTTAAAGTGTTTTCAGGAAACATCAGTAAGCTGATTTTATTGACCAGCTTCAATAAAATACTGGCTTAGTCCACCATTATCTAGTGGAAATTAATATATTTTGTTAGTTGAACACACACTTCTTCAGTGTTGTACCACCTTGCTTTGAACAACTCCTGCAAATATTTGTCTTGCATGTATACATATATTTATATTTGAATATATTAGCATGTTCTTGCAGAAATAGCTGTTTGGAAAGAAATTTTTACTTACAGACTGTTTGTATAAATTATTTGTGTCAGATGCATGTCAACATGGTAGACCTTGTGTATTTTCAAATCCTTTTTTTCTGGATAAAGGCCATTTCCACTGTTTTAATTCTTACAAGCATCCGTTTCTGTGATTTGAATCTACATCTTCCATTTTGATAATGATTAATCCTACATTCTCTTTGTTTGTTCGTTCTCAAATGTTATTGTTAGTTCAGCTAGAAATCTTCATGTCTGGTTAATGTAGTTACTGCTTACTGACCTTCTGAAGATGCTGATATGCCAGAGAAGTTTTTAATGTACTAAGAACAGCTAACTAAAATTAGATGTTTCTCTGCTGATCCACACCTGCCATTGTCCTAGTTTTTCTAATCATGCTTGGAGATTGCAACAGTAATATGGAAGAAAGAAGAGACAAAACCGTGGCTTCTTAGAAACCTTCTGTCATAGTGGTTTTAGTGTAGTTCACATATAAATGTTGTCCCTAAGGTGCACATTTTAGTATGGACTACAATCTGGTTAATGTATAGATTCTTTTTTAGGTATAGTTCTTCAAAAGTGGTTATTGAGATCATATAAATATACAGTGTTAAAAACAAGCAGAGGTTTTGGATATGCAGATTACTGGCAAGTAGTTTGCATTCAGCTTTTGCTTGATAGGAGTAAGGTAACTGCTCTGTAATAGACCAGAATCTCTATTAATAGTACCTCTTTTCAGTAACTTATGTATCTTTCTAAGAAACAAGACAATTGATTTCAACTTAGATGTAGTTTAAAAACTGAAGAAAGCTTTTGGTTATGCCTTTGTACTAATTTAATTGTACTAATATGTTCATGTAACTGTTTATGGAATTTAAAATTAAAATACTTAAACTGAGCAATGCATCTGCATTTGTGGTGTAGATAAACAGGAAACTAATACTTGCATTTTTTCATTTTACAAACTCTAGGGGGGACACAGAGATTACCTCGCACAATTGGAGTGTCATTGGCAAAAGAATTAATCTTCTCTGCGCGTGTTGTAGATGGTGAGGAAGCAAAATCAATAGGATTGATTAGCCATGTGGTAGAACAGAATGAAGCAGGGGATGCCGCATACAAAAGAGCATTAGCTCTTGCAAGAGAATTCTTACCTCAGGTATAACAAATTATTTTGGTTTTGGGTTCTAGTTTTTACCAAATATTAAGACTGAAAAAGAAACATCTGTATTAAAAAATTATCTTTAAGTTATGTATTAAAAAGCCATGCTTGACAAGTTCTTTAACATGTGTATCGAGTGGTGTTCTTTGGTACTTATTTCACAGTGGATGAAAAACCTCCACCAAACCTCATCTTCTCATGATCTGGTCTTGTTTTCATTGTATATTTTGGCTTTCAACTTTTAAACAAAAAAAGTACAAGTTTTATTTTTTAGTATAACGATTATCTTAATGGGTTATTCCGTTGCTTTTGAACACTTCAGAAGAGATGCAAAAAAAGTCCCTGTGCAAGTGGATGTATCTCAGTGTAACTTCTATTTTGAAAATATAAAGCTAATTGGAATTTCAGTTGTAAAGCAAAATCCATTTACTAGTGGAAAATTTGCTTTCTGTCCTTTGTGTATATGCTTGATGATTCATGCTCTTATTATCATTCATTCTAAGTGACATTCTATCTTAGTCTTTCATAAAAGAATTGACATGGGATTTGCTGAATTCCTGTGCCTTAGAACTTAAAAATTTTAGGAAGAAATTAGGCCCTCTGATAGTGGCCGATTGCTGCCTATTCCCCTTTTACCACAGGTTGCAAACTGTAAGTTCAGAGTAGGAATGTGAGTTTGGAGCTTTTGATAAACCTGCTTTTCAAGTAAAGGGTCCCAGGTAGCAAATTCATAGGAGGCAGAAGAAGGAAATAATTAGTAAACCACTTTACTTGGATCACAAGTGTAATAGCTAACATTTTTCATTGAAAATGTAAAATGTTATAGCTTAAATATGGCATTTAACAGTGGTTATTTGTGTCTTGAACACCATCATAGAAAGACAAACATGAAAAATACTGTAAAATGCTTAACATACAGTGATTCTGGAAAGTTGATGAATAGTTACAACTTTTTGTTGGATCCAGCTCAAAATTGGTTGGCATTTCCCAAATCAGAATATCATTTCTCTAAAGCAGTGCCTGAATGTCCAGAAGCTGATGCTGATGGATAGGCACAGGACTCAGATGATTCCCAAAGGTGTCTTGCTGTTTTGCGGCATGCTGGAGGCGAGTGTGGAAATCTCTCTGCTCACTGGGGACCTCAGTCACACATGGAAGAGCTGTCAGCACTTGTCTAGTGTAGGTTTTGCAATAATGTACTTCAGATTTGAAGCTGCATCTGTTAATTTTGTTTCATTATCACATATCTTCCTTTGTCTCCGTTGTGTGATAGTAGGGGCATAGGATTGACCTTGTGAAGACCTATAATGATGTATCTTAAGCTGGCTATTCTGAGCCTTATTTTGAAGGGAGTTGATGAAGCTTGGCAAATGTGGACACACTCAGCACCTTTGAAACATAAACCAAACACAGTGCTTTAATTAGGTTCTTTTGAAAATAATATACTTTTGCTTTTTCTCAATATTCAGATTATCAGTTTGGAAGCAAATGTCTACTACAACAATGAAATATAGCATATTTAACCTATTTACTATATATATTTAATGAGAGTCCAAAGTCTGGGTCCCAATATAAGAAATTGATGTGCACTCTCCAACTTGAAGGTTCGGTCATATATGACTAAACTTCTTCTTTCATTTTAGGGACCAGTAGCAATGAGAGTTGCCAAACTGGCTATCAATCAGGGAATGGAGGTAAGGGTCTGTACTTTTCATGAAACTAAGCAGAAATCAGGTTGGCAACAGTTCTACTGTGGTGATTTTTTCCTATAACTGTTTTAGCTTCTCACTGTATTGTCTTTCAAACTCTATTTGGTCAAAACTTTCAAAAGTATTAAATGCAACTTTTTAATGTCCCAGACTCCTGAGATGCTGATGTCTGTAATGAGGCTTACTAACCGCATGTCTGTTCAGGAGTAGTGCACTCTGATAATTATTAATACTAGAAAGTAAATATAAACTAGTATGAACAAATTGTATTTCAAATCCTGGGTGGGAAAAATGATCAAAGTTATGCTCTGTCAAGTCTGTCAATGCTTACTTAGTTTAGTAACTAATAAAGTTAAAGGCTGAAGGGCATATTATTTGTTTTTAATAGTTAAATAGAGCTTAGCATTAAAATTGTATCTGGAGCCTGATTTCATGTTTAATTCTGATTGCCACTCCTTTTTGTACACTATTGACCTAGCTCTAAAGCTCATAAAAATCCAGGCCTGAACACGTCTGGACATGTGTTTTGCTTTAGGCATGTGGATCCTCTTGCTGAGTTCAGCAGGACTGTTCATATTTAAAGTTAAGCAGCAGAACACCCTATAGCTCAACCTGATGAAAGGGAAAGGGGATCACACTGTATGTAACATCTGAATTGAAGAAGACAAATTTAAAAATGGCCCTTTTTTCTTAGAAGTTCCAAAAGCAACCAGCAGTATAATTGAGTTCCACCAGTAAACCGTGGCCTGAGAACCAAACTCAGATGCTGTTGTGCAAACAACATGTTTGCATGTGTATTTGTTAGGTTTCCATAGCAAGTAATTACGGAATTCAAGATTTATTTCAGTGGTACCCAAGGTTCAAAATGCCACAAGATAAATTATCTGGCTACTAGATATAGTGGACTGAAAGGTCAAAGTTATGATGTTTATAAAATTACAGACGTTAGGGTTAGAAAGACTCTGAAAAAATTGTCTCTCGTTCAATCTTGGGGCACTAAGACAAGATCTACTCTATCAAAACCAATCAAGCCAAATGTTCATCCAAACTATTGTTACAAAACTTCTATGGCAGAGATTTCACAGCTTCCTTGGGTAACCTATCCTACACCTTATCTCCCCATGAAAATTGCTTGTCCTTCCACAGTCCTTCCAGTGGTCAAGTGGAGAACTAGTGAGTTCTGCAGCAGCTGATGCTTAAGACAGATGGAGAAATAGTGACGGCAAAATTCAGTGTTTTAAGCTGTTCTGGCCAGCTCACAAAGAAAATAAATGTATTAAAAATAGATGATGATGCAGGATGGCCATTGGCCTCCTTTGTTTTAAATCCCTTTAAGCTTGAATTTAGTTTTTTCTGTGGCATGGCATCATGTTCTTATATGACATTTCGAAGTTAACTTGATTCAGAACAATTTTTAAATAATCCTGCAGTACATCTCTTCCTCTGTAGTAAAATAAATTATTACAAATGTGCAGGTAGCTAATGGTTCTTACCTACCCAGATGATTCATAGTAAGGAACACATTTTTTGAGTGTATTGCATACTAATAGTATTGCCAAGTAAGGAAGCTGTTGCAGAAATACTAACCACTGTCACCACATGCCAGTGTAACATTTCTGTGTTAAAGTAGCATAGAAAAATTTTTCGGGAGTGTTTTCATATGTGACATGTAGGAATACAGTATCAATGTTAGGTGTCTGGAAATAATATATAATAAACACACAAAAAAAATACTCCTTTAAAAAGCATTGTATTCTTTTCCTCAGGTCGACTTAGTAACAGGTTTAGCAATTGAAGAAGCTTGTTATGCTCAGGTATGTAAATGTGATTACATAAAAAAGCCACAGAAAAAAGGCTTTGTTGGTGCCGGTTATGAAACATGAAAATTCAAGTAGAAATTGCTCTATGATTTCTTTTGCAAACTTTTTTGCATTGTATTTAGACTTTCCATCTACTTATTCTCATTTTGTAAGAAATTTAAGGAAGGAGGTGTAGTTCAGGAGAATAACATTTCCATGCCAAGGACTGTTATGGTGGATGTAGTGGAGCACTACTAGTCATATACCTAGCCAGTCATACACTACCACGCACCTGGTCCAAGAACTGCTTTACTTTTGCTTTGTTCTGGTTTAACATGAAATAACATGAAGGACAGTTTGCTAATGTGCCACTAATGGCATATGTGCTAACCAACAGAAAATTGAGACAATCCTCTGCCTGTGAAACATGGCAATGATGTGTTTGAGATTGCATGTTCTTGGTCTTTGAGACAGGTTTTTGATGATGGAAATAGAAAAATCAACATTAGATGCTTATTTAAGATATACAGTGATCTGATTAATAACCTCCCGCCCCCCCCGCCAAAAATCCAAAATTAACACAACCAAAAAAACCCACCCCAAAAACCAAAACAAAAACCCCACCACCAAAACGTCAAAAACAAACGCTAAAGAGTTTCTTACAGACAACCATTTGGAGAAAAGGTATTCCTCTCAAATTGTTTCCTGTCCTTATGTCATACCTTTGGAGTGTCTCTTGCTTTCCTGTCTCTGACTAGATAGCTTTCATTTTTCTGCTGTATTACATACTGCGTCTTGGATATATTGAAAAACTAGGATTTGTGTGAAAATATTTTTCTTGGTATTGTTTTTCATGTCAATAATGAATTGTTACTCTGCTCATTGCAGACTATTCCAACAAAAGATAGAATTGAAGGTCTTCTTGCATTTAAGGAGAAGAGACCTCCTCGCTACAAAGGAGAATAAAAGAATCTGATGCCTTTAAAATACAGGGGGATAAATGTACTTCTTTGAGGACCATTAAGGTGCACTTTGCATCCGCACCTGGAATATCACAATCACCAAAGTAACAGCAAATCATACAGATGTTACAACATTTTGAATGTGTCCATACTTGTACAAGGCCCAGATAGAAATGTGTGTCAATTCATGCTCATTACAGTTTCTGATGGTTGATCTGTGTATTGACAAGGTCACAGGTTCATGCAGCATTTTTAAAATTTTGCGTGTGTGAAACATACCATTCCACAATTGATAAAGCTCTGTAAATTCTTTACATAGACAAAACGTGTATGTGATGTTAAGCATAAATCTGCTGTATCATTTTATCAAAGCAAAAGCAACTACTGAACACCAAAAATAAGAAATTGTACCAAATATGCATTTAAATTATTCTGCATATCAGTAAAAATTATATTTGAGTATTCTATCTGAATGTGTATATTGTTAGTAAAGCTAATGAAAGTGAAAAAGATTATTGTTTGGGAAATGTTAAGCTTAGTTTATCTTATTTACACTATTCTAAGTAGAATGAAATTCACTTTAGCATGTAATGGTATCCTTACGATGAAGTCATTGCCATTTTATTAATTTAATTGTATTAAATGAAGACATTTTCAAGGCCAGCCTTTAATTATACATTCTGGTATGTTAAACCTGTCTTTGTCTTGCATTCTTCCAACGTATCATATGATCAGCACTGTCAGCTGTGAAGGAACTTTATTTCACTTTACCCAGTTATTTCAAATTTTTGATGATTGTGTTAAAGATGATTGTGGAGGGACATGACTAATGTGCTCTTAAAGAAACTAGAATTATCTTAGTCTCCAGAATATTCCTTTTGCAGGTTCTAAGAATATATATTTATATACAACAGGGGTGATATAGAAATGTCCTTTATTCTGTGGTGGCCTCAGAGTTGTTTTCATATATTGAAAGAAAAATGCAGTAGGATACGAGGTGAGAAAACTGTTGTGATTCATACTGTATATTTGCAGTGGACATGGCATATACAGCAAATGTCTGGAAATAACCTCGTAGAAAGTATTTTTGTTAACTTGACTGGAAAATAAACATGGCTTAGCAGTCAGAGGCTGTCTTTTTATATGAGAAGAAATTTATTTGTGTTTGGTTACCATTGGCTTATGAAACTTTTGAATGCATTACTGTTTCTGCAACATTAACTGTGGTCGCTGTCCATATCGATGATGAAAAACATCTCATCAACATGAAATGACAAGAACTCATTTACATTCACATTTAGACATACCATTACATGTAAATTGATTATAGCTGGTAGAGCTCACCCTTTGTTGACTGGTAAACTTGCTGAGTCAACCATTTCATGCACAATAATTTGCAAATAAAGTACTGGTGCTTGTTTTGATAGTCATATAAAGCCTAGAGGGTCATTTTCTCATGTTCTCGAAATGCTAACATATCATTTTCATTTTTACTGACTAGAAAATAATTATGTTAATAGGAAAAAAAAATTAAGTCTGTGCTGATGGATTTTTGTTTTATAACTTTGATATACAGTCTAGTTTTTGAGCTGCCTCTTTCTAACAACCACCAATTAAGTAGATTCTGTGAATATCTATTTAAAAACATCTGATAACCTTAAATACTGTGGCATAAGACTGTGTAGATTCATGCCTTTAGCTAGTAGTTTTGATCTCAGAAAATAGTTTTGCTGTCACAGTGATCTCTCCATTCCTTTTCTCAGAAGACAGTGTCATATCACAGCAATTCAAGTCCCCTCTTTGAAGTCAACAGTTTGAATAGTATTACAAAGTAAGTGTCAGTAGGACAATTTTTAAAGGTACGTTGGAGTGATGTTGAAACAGTTCTGAAGGAACAATATTTTAGCAAAAGATGTGTTAATCACCTACTGTCTCTGTTGCTAAGTGATGTGTTATGATGGCTGTAGTGCTCATGATTAATAGCAATATTAGAACTCTGCTTCCACAAGAGGGTGATTTGTAACCGAAATGCTCTTATAAAGGCTGACTTTTCCATATGAAAGGTATGATTTGGCAAATCATCCTTCAAGGACTTATGCTCCACTCTTTCAGTTCCTGGTAAAGCCATGCTTTTCTCCACAATACTTCATGGATGAGTGAGCCCTGGTCCCTGCTGGTTTCCTGAAAGGTTGTCTCATGTTCCCTGCACATAAGCATCTCTTTCTCCTGCTGCTGCTGAGCTCAAGTGGATAGTGAGTTCTGCTGCACTTCACTGAGTTGGATATTGAAAAGTTCTAATACAGGTACGTCCATTACCTTCAGCTGATTATCTCTCAACAGTGTATGTTCAACTTAGCAAATTGCCTAGAAATTCTCAGTTTCATGCAGAAGTTAATATGTGACTTTATATATAACACATACCACTGTAGTCTTTAATCTATCAAGCCATTTGTATTTTCAATATTATTGAAGTAACCACATTCTTAGTAGTTTTTCTAAATTTCTGGATAAAGTTTTCACGAGTGTCTGCATGGCTTAGATCCATTCAAGAGTTTTGAGTAGCTCACCTGCTATGAAAAAAGTAGTGTTCTATTTATTCTAGCATTATGTAACGATACAGTTAAGAGCTCTTGGAGGTGGTGTTCTGTGGAATGTTTCTATGACATTTGCAGAGCCATTGGTGCCCAGTTGTTGCTGAAATTGTCAGTCTGTGTGGAATTACTCATAGTTCTACACCAAGATTCATATCAATGCTTTTCTAGAACTGCTTTTAACCAGCTGCATTCAGAATAGTAAACATCAGGATGTATCATTCTCAGCTGTTTCATATTGTACTTGGTCATTGCTCTTTGATGCATTTAATCATAGATTTGTTGAAAAGAACAACATGGGAGAGGGCAGAATATCATGCCACTTGGAGTCTGGTTTTGGGAGACCTTGGGACTAAAGTAAGGTGTTTGATACCACGGTCACGTGACATACCAAACTTTGCACAGATACAAAGTGAAAAGAGTAATTGAAATGTCTTAATTTATTGACACATAGTTTTTATTTCATTCTTTTTCCATGCAAGGAAATCCCTGAAGAGGTGTCTGTTGAGATTACAGAAAGGATTTTTTTGCAATTCTTAAAAATGTGCTTGAAAATTACTGTTCTTTTATGTGGAATGCAGTGAACAAAATGTGTTTTCATGTCTCATTTGTGGAATTTTAGCCTTGTTCTTGAACTTTATGACACTGCTTAAAAGCTATAGGGCTTCACTGTGTACTGAGGCTGATACAGTCAGTGTACTCGAGGTGTGACAATGTTCGTGATGATGTGGTTATTTTAAGATGTTCTTTTTCTGCACACTTTTAGAACTATCTCCAAAAATGAGAAAAAGAGTAATTGCAATCAGATAAACCAAAAGAAGGGTTGTATTCAGCTAAAGGTAATGAAATTCCTCCTGTGTGCTACCATAGCTAGTTTTTCTGTTGTGTCCTTTTTTTTCTGTTGACTTTTCTTTCCTCTGACTCTGGAACTTGGAGAGGCGTGTGCAGGGAATACTATGAAGAACTTTTATGGGTTGTTTTCACTTTAAGCACATTGATGTTTTATAGGCAAAGTTGGTAAAGTTTAAAAAATTTTCCTGAAAGGTTTTTGAAAGATGTAATCAGAGATTACCATGTTATCACCTTTTTATTATAGATTTAAATCATGTTCAGTTTCAACCTTGGAACAGAGTTCAGTAGAAGTTACTTCAGTTGGAAAATGTGCTGTTTACCCAGTGTACTCACTATGCTTTATCATAGAGGTGTGTATATAATGACATGTCATATGCATGCATATGTATGTGTATGTGCATATGCATATGTGTACATATAAATAAAATTATTCAAAATACCAGGCAAGAACAAATGGCCTCAGGATGTGATACCACTATTCTGCTTCAGGAAGTTTTGAATTTGTTTATGCAAGAGCTCTACCAGCAGAAGACTTGACCCCATACAGTGTGTACCATGACTACTGCAAGTGACCATACTTGCCATGTGTTCTGTAGTACAGAAATTCTGCCACAGAAGCAGCAGTCAAGTAGTGAGGGGTTGCATGTGTGTTGCCGTATATCTTGTCATGTACATATGGTTGTTCAAGGCTGGAATAAATGTAGAAGGAGTCAAAGTGAATTCTTAAGTTTCAACAAAGGTGTGGCATCCAGATAGCACATTCCTCCCTGTCCTATAATATCGTTTGCTCCTGCAGTTTGGAGAGGCCTACAGCAATCATAAGCAGCTCATTAATCAACAACTGTCAAAGATTATAAGATCAGTCTCTATCCTCCTTAAATAAGTCTAGACTTAGATTTCATCTTCAACTTTTATCTAGCAGATAATTCTTCCAAGGACACTCATTCACATGGGAAGAAATATAAAGTAGGTTAAAAGAATTTATTACAGAGGGTGTGAACATTCTGTGTCAAAGCTAAGTCCTATTGCAATAGTTGAGTTCAAAATAGTACATTAACCCTCTAAGGCATAGTCTGTACATGTATGTTTATAAACTCTTCAAAGTTCTGACTAGTGACTACAACCCTTTGATTTCTGAAGCATATGCTAATAAAGATTTTGTAACATTAAAGAGCTGAGAATATGGTGCAGTTTTCTTGTTGCATAATATAACCACTTTCAGAAGAACATGAAAAGTGTGTTATTTTTTTAAGGAACTTATACGTCAAATTGTTGTTTCTTTATTCTGGCAACTGCTAATTGATTTAACATTTTCTCTTAAGCATAAGGGACTTTGTGATATCATCTTTGGCTCTATTTTTTCTAGCATGTTAAAAATTCTGATACCATTTGTACAAATTTTTAAAAAATATGTCTCTTTCATGCGGCTTAGAAAGATGAAGTTAAAAATTTATTTGTAAGGATAGGGTGGTGAGGGTTTTGTTTTAATTACGTATAAATGTTAATAATACATCTCTATGGTTCTGTGGAAAGAGTTTGACTCTGCATTTTTAGTGTAATAAGTCTGTACTGCTGGGACTGTTGTCTTCAAAACTGGTCTGTAGCTGAACTATTTGTGTAAACACATGTAAGTATCCCCCAGCTAGTGATCCCTCAGGGTCTGTGGTGTCCTGTAGTTGTCATCTTTTGGCTAGCCTCCTCTTCCAAGCAGCCGTGAAAGCAGAAGAGAGTCAGGGAGCATGCTTCTAAGAAGTGGGTCTAGGAAGGGTGGATAGGAAAGAGGTTTTGTAAGGTGGGTTCAGGCTGAGTGTTTTAGTCACAGTCCACTTCAGCACAGTCATTTCTAGTATCTTCATGAACAGTTCCACAAAGTGTATTTTTTCTGTGTTGGTTGGTTAAAGCACCTGAGTCCTGTACCCTAATGACTAGTGGAGTTCATAACATCCAGACATGATTCCTAGACTGTATGTATAACATGAAAGGAAGTGGGAGCCACAAAAATGTCATAATGAGGAGGGCTCTGCTTAACTTACTAGTTCATAAATGGACCCGTGGACATGTTTTTTTGTCACTTTGGGTAGAATGAAATTCCTTTTTTCACTTTGCATTCTTACCCTTTTCTACAAATCTCATCTGAAATCAATCCCTTTTTGAAAAAGTGAAGAGGATATGCTGTGGCCCCTCCATCTATATAATTGCTCAGTAGGTGCAGGACTCATGAAACAGCAAAGCAACTCAATTTCTGCTCTCTCCTTACACTTAGCTGACCTGAGCCAAACTCTCCTACAGTAGTGACCTGTATGGAAGCTCTAAAGTAACTCCTGATTAAATTTTTCTAATTTAATTACTTATTCTGCAAGTTAATTTATTGTGATGTAGAGATAATGACATTCACTTACTAGTTTAGAGAGGTAAGACCTGTCTTGCAGTCCCTCATGCAGCAAGTACCACACTGGTTTTTTAACAGATGACGTAGTAAGGATGAGAGTCCGGCTCATTTTCCTTTCATCCCCAGCATCTCCTTTGTACTGTGTGGAGCCCTCTCTGCTAAACATGAAGATGCCTACTGAGCCAGATTCCTTAGGTGTGGAAGATTGAACTCATGAATCCCAAGAGGCCTTGAATACAGCACTTTCTAATTGCCGTTGCCTAATATCATGGCTTCCTGATGCAAAATCTCAGCAGGGATTTTGAGAATCTGAATTTTGGACTAGGATAACTATGTCTTAGTGTGTGCATTTTGTGATTGTGCTTCTAGTCCACTTTATTCTTTAGGATTCTTAGTTAAGCTTGAAAATACTTCCTTAAAGTAGGCAAGGGGTATCAGAAATCACTTTAGCCACTGGTATCCCCCAAGTGATCAGGCTGTCATTGGTGAGGTAGAAGGAAACACTAGCAATTCAAAGGGGAGGTTGTGTAGTAGCAACAGTGGCATAGCTGGAGTTGTCTGTGCTAAAAAAGTTACGTGAAGCTGGATATTCCAGCTCAGTAGCCTGATTCTGCCAACAGACACAAAGTAGCTGCGTACAAGAGAAGCTTTTGATCATACTGTGTGTGTGTGTGTATAAGCATAATATATAAAATGTATGTCCATGTGCTTCCAGCACATAGTTTTAAGGTTGTTCATAGAAGCATTTAAAGCATTGATTCCATTGTTTAAATAACTCACTAAAACCACATCTCCATAGGTATGTGTGTTTAGAATTACAAAAACATTCTGTCCTATGCATGTTTTTATATTTAATATAATTACAGCATATTTATCTGAAGTATTTCACAAGTATACTTTTGTGTAATACTGGTAGGAGATTAAGTAATAGCTGCTTACTAGCACTATTGCACAAGAACATCAAATGTTATTGTGATGTTCTGAGATTTGAGGTACCAAGCATGCTTTTGGTTGCTTTGTTCCTGTGACCTTTATGCTCTTCTGGTTAATACAGCAGTCCTGTAATGATGCACATGTTTTCCTTTACAGAAATGCCAGTAACCACTTAAGCAGGGCACTTGATTCCAGTTTTGATGGGCGGTGCCTGTAATGGACAACAGTAGTGCATCCAAGCCAAGTTGGCTATCTTTGTGCTTTACAGTGCCAAAAACTTCAAAGCTTCTTCCTTTTAGAACTCTAAAGCAATACAAGTTTGTGTTTCTTCATATCATCAAACTTAATTATTGGCAATAAGCAACTGCTGGCAGAAGCGGCACATCACATGGCTCCATTTCTGCTTTAGAAAAGGTCAGCATATGGCATAAACACTTTGCTGTATTATGCAGCCTTGTACTCTGATCACATAACACATGCTTCAGAAAGCATTATGCAATGTTAGACTCACTGATTAATGACTGCTTGCACAAGAAGTTTTTCATTACCCCAAATGCTAGCATCCTGGGAATGATTAACTTTGTGACATAACTCTCATCGCATAAATATGGAAGATTCAAACATAGCCTCAAAATAACATGTTTCAGAAATAACTGAACACTTTCCTGCTTAGTACTGTGTACAGTACTTGATTAACAACTGCTTTAAAACTTCAGAGTTGAATAGAAAAGCCTATTTGTGTGAACTGAAAACAAGATTTATTTCTGGCGTTTAAAGTTTTACCCAAGATGAATTTTTGCACACAGCAGCATCTCATTTGCAGTGTTTTTCCTCTGCTTGTGTAAGTTTGAATTTCCTGAGAAAAATCTGTGCCAACTATTTTCAGTGTTCAGCCAGTGAGTTAAACAGAACAAGTCAAATCTAGCCCTTATTTAGACCAGCAACTGCATGTATGTAAAATGACTCATTCCAGTGTGTTCAGTAGTACAATACATACATCTGTATGCTTAAATCAGCATAGTTAGAGCAGATGAAATTCCCAGTGATTGCTGATGTTTCTGCAGGCAGAGTAAGAAAGCAAAATGTGGTCCTGAATGAAGTGTCTTGCAAACTTACAGCCTAAACTTTGCTACACATTCACATTTAACATTTCCATATTCTATTGATTAATCATTCCATGTTCAAATTTTGCAGATCCCTATTTTTAAAAGCATGATAGTGCATCAGTCATCATCTTCAGAACGTACAAAAGAGGAAAAGCCTATAAAAAGAAATGTTCCTTACTAAATTCCTTCCCATATGAAAATTCATCCTTTGGTTTCAAGTAATTGCTACAAGTTGTCTATGTTCCAACAGCTTTATTAAGGAGAAAGTCAGTTTGCCTGCTTGGAAATTCAAGATTACAAGGAAATAACTTTATTAGACTTCCACTTATTAATTTGCCTTTAAATGTCAAACTGGAAAAAAAAAGAAGGAAAAAAGGGCATCTGTTTTTTTATGGTTCTCTCTTCTGTAAGTAATCTTGCTCATGAACAGCCACATTAAATAAAGCTATTTAAAGTCCTTGTAATAGGGAAATGGTTTAGGATGCCACCATGTTAATGTATGCATGCCACTTTTTCAGCAATAATCTTCATTGAGAACGAGAAGGTAAACATTGACCTTCAGTATGTCCACTTTAGTTTTTGCCTTTTCCTGCATTCCAGTTGCTACAAGCAGTAGCAAAGGCTAAAGGAAATGGCCTCTGACTAAGCATTAGCTACCAGAGTGCCCTCATTATAGCTGAGGGCTCTTATTCTCGCCTAGCCTACGTGCAGAGCCAGCTAGTCTTTCAGCTGTGATGACGAAATGCCATGCATTTCTTCCTGGAATAGTACGCAGATAAGAGGCCAGTTGTTATGCTGAGGTTTCAGATGAACTCCACTAAGGGTTTCAAAACACTCTGTCACAATTATATCAGGTTTCTTTAGCAACCAATTCATTTCAGACACTTTTAAGATAAAAAGGGAAGAGATGTTAGTTTATTTTCCCTTGTGGTTTCACTGTTTAAACCTTTACAGGATATGACTGGATAGTTTATACGTGCCCTGAATTTATTAATTTTAAAGAAAAATAGCAAATCAAATTGGATCAGTTCCTGTCTTGAAATTTGCATTATTTGTAGTCCCCTGTGTGTACCTGTAACTTGAGAGAAGAAACAAAAAATCCCATGCCTGTGATGTGCTTCTAGAAAGGTCCTGCTGTGCAAACTCAGTTGCTGAGTGCCTTGAATTCATTCTGGGTCCAGCAAAAGCTGAGAGTCTTCAAAACCTTGAAGTACAAAAGGTTAATTCTTTTTCCTGGGATTGGGTTCAGATGCTAAGATGTGTGTGCAGTACAAGCACAGTTAACCTAAGTGTTTCCTAGCAGTGGTAGGAGAACGTGTTTGTGAGATAATTTTGCAGCTTTGGTGCCTCTTTAGGTGATTTCATGCACTAACAAAAGCAACTTTAGTGGGATCAAACAAATCACGAAAGCCTCTGGATTGTAAAAGAAAGAGTAATCTATGAATTCTATGAATCTATGAATCTATGTATCTGTGAATAGCAATGTTCAATGTATGTTACTGTGAAGAAAGGAATATACTGTCTGGGATAACCAATGAATCTTGTGCAGGTTATGTAGCATTCTGCTCACCTGTAGACTCTAAGGAAACATTTACCACCTGTGGTATGCCCATTGCAATTGTATTTGCCACTTTAGGTAGATGTAGTCAGTAGGAGGGAGAGTCTTATGACAATAAATCTGAGTAAATCAGAATCTAAATAAGTAATATGAAAAAAAACCCCCAACCTAAAATGGCATCTCTCCTTCATCACATCCCCTACAGGTGTCTACATTTACTAGTGTCTCATTAACTGGAAACTAAAAGCTCAATTCCATTTCTTTTTAAGACAACAAAATTTTCTTTTTTCCATTTACATAATGGAATTTGGATCAGGTCTTACTTCTGTAACCTTATTCCTTTAATGCCTTCCAAATAAATGTGTAATTCCCAGTGAGATCACTAGGAATCTTGGCTATTTTTCCCTTAATTACTTTCTTTTTTTTCCTTTCTTGGAAAAGTTCCTTTCTCTTGTTGTTGACTACATACTCAGAAAAAAAAAAGTAAGAACAAATTTCCCTCACAAATAAAACATTTCTTAATTGTTTACTAGAGGTAGATGATTTTTGCATATTACTACGAAGAAATCTTTCCTTGCCAAAGCAGGATTTGGCAAAAAAGCATATGTTTTTCCATTATTTTTCTGCTCTCTTCTTGTCAAAAGGTGAAAGTCAGCCTAAATACTCTTGCTGCAGTGGTCACTAGTAGGTCTTTTAAATGTTAGACAATTCATTTCACAAAAGTTCTGGTCCACCAAGTGTAAATATGAATTATGGGCATCTCCTTTTTTGAATTGTTGCTGTTGTGAGGTTTGATTTTAAATAAATACCATAAGACAAATTTGTCAGAAATGGTATTTGTTATATACTACTACTTTCCAAAGCTTCTTCATTTCGTAAACTTGGTTGTTTATAACTCATGTTATTTGAAGTATCTTGCAGTGTTTTATCTCATTTTCTATCTTTAGAGTATTTGATCTTAATCTTTGCAAAAGACACCGGTTTTTAATGGAATGTCATGGGGGAAAAAACTCCAAACCTAAGTACCTTTTTCGAAAATGATGCTAAAAAGATAAATGCTGTTCTGTGGTTCAAAACCTTGAAATGTTTTAAACTGAAAATATATCATCTTTACTGCAATCACAGAGGTAGCAAGCACAGTCTCACCAGAACTCATATTAGTAAAACCTGTTTTCTCCTCCTTTTTGGCCTTTGCCACCTTCTGCCAATCCTTTCATACAGTCCCAGCTCCCACTTCCCTGACATTCCCTGCTAAGGAGAGGGGGGATGTGCCACCTAACCTTGGGTATGTGCTGTTTGTGGCTAGAGCCCTCACAGAAAGTGTGATGACCAAGTTGTGCAAGTTTTTCTCTAGGAGCGAGGTGTGGTGGGGACTTTAGCTTGAGCATCTTTTCTTTCATCAAACCACTTTTCACAGAAAATTAATGAATCCTCCTTCTCCACCTCTTTCAAGCTCAATTGAGAGTAAGGTTGTAAAGATACAAGGGTTGTAGCAATAATACCACATTGTTTTCTAAGGCTGTTGTTGCATGGGTAGGGCATAGGAGATGGGGGCCAGGCTTTGTCTTCTTGTGCAGTCATTTGATCTGTCAGAGGCATAAACTGCTGAGGATTGAGAAACTGTGGTGACAGGCTTCAGCCAGTAAGCAAGCATCAGGTCCTGGGCTATCTGGAACTGACACAGCAATTCATTGTTAGCAGGATCTAAATTGACTGGATGCAAACCAGCTCAGATTTCTTTACATGCATTTGCAAATACTAATTACAAAATGGCTGTAATAGGCATTAAAAAAAATCCCTGCGAGTTAGAATCTTTCCCACCTGAACTAAATCAAAGTTAAAGAAAGAAATGGGGAGAGTCTTTACTGTGCTGTAAATATTAGCAGCTTTATTCTAAGTCATAAAAGCAATAGCAGTAGCACTTGCAAGTCAGTTATTCCCCACTGGAATGTAAGTAGTTTATGCTGGTGGTAACAGATAACTAGGAATATTGAACACTTAGAGGGATGTTGTGACCCTGCAGTATTGTATAATGGAATAAACAGTGCTTAAAATTAATATGTAATTGTGACTTTCAGTCTTGCTGTGGAGAATGCAAGAGTTGGGGGTGGACTTTTTATGCCTATTATCTATTCTTCAGAGAATTATGTCATTGCTAGAAGCAGATGGTGATTTTTAAGCCCACTGCTATTTTTGTGTACTAAAAAAAAAAAAAAAAACCCTAAAAATAAACCTGAGTTACCATATCCAGCAAAAAATATGTTGTCAGCTCTTTCCTCTGCTGGGCTGAAAACAAATCTGTCAGCAATTTCTTTGGGTTAAAGTATCTGAACACTTGGGAGGGGGCAATTTTTGTTGGGTTTTTGTTTTTTTGTTTGCGGTATTTTGTTGGGTTTTTTTAAGAAAGCATTTTAAGTGGTTTTGTAGCAGAGTCCATTTAAAGATTTTAAGTATCAACAAATAACCATCTGTTGTTATAAAGACACTTTATCAAATTGATGAAACCTGCACTCCAGTTAATGTTGTGGATCAACTGCATGAATTAGACTTTAAAGTTTGAATGAGTCTGAAATCAACACCTTCAGCTCTGCTGCAACAAGCATTAAAAATCAGCCCATCTTCTGCAATTACCAAAATGAAAATGGGAGTGACAGTTATTCATGCAGAAGGAAAAAAAAAAGCACTGGTAGTGCATCTGAGTCAAGTAGGGTTTGTGTGTTTGCCTTACAACCATTCCTTTGATTAAAATTGTGGTTTGACAGAGTTACTGAATGGGAAAGGAAAAACACCTTTGGATTATCTATGCACCTAGAGGCGATTGATATAACAACAGACTGACAGTGCATTATTTTCAGAAGTATTTTCAGTATTAGGTAATTTTGGCATAACTGTTGTCATAAGGACAAAACGTAAGGGTTTAGGTAAAAGAATGTGGTATTTGTCATCTCTGTAGCACACAAACGTATCCTAGAATGATGGATGCAGAAAGCTGAACCAAAACCACATTTCTAAAGTAGAGATTTCATTTTAATAATCTCAGTGCAAAATACTTTGTCTGGCAGCATTTGTGTATCTGAGTTACAACTGCTTCGGGTCAAATCCTGTGAAATGTTAATAATTCTTATTATTTGCTGGAGATCATCAAGATCAATAATTCCCCAGATGAATACTTTATTTTACTGATTAAGTGATGTGAATGATCACTTCCTGTCTGGAGGTGCCCAGATAGAAGTAATTGTGCTAAATCATACTTGCTGACAGCATCAACTCCTTTCCATTGCCTCTAGAAATAACAGGCTCTGCAGTTTGGTCTTTGTTCATACATAAGTTACATGCTTAGAGCAAGCAGTGTGGCACTTCTCGTCAGAGAGTTCAGCATATGATCTGTAGCAGATCTTCCTTCAAGGCCTCTGAACTTCACTTGCAATGCTCAGTTTGAAAAACAGTCTCTTTATAAGTGTGTTGTTAGTAATATTGGCAGCTGTGGCACTGTTAGGCAGAATCTGCTGGGCTTGAAACCAAATTGATTGAAGTACCCCTGGAGACAAGCTCTAGAACATGCAAGCTGTCATGTAAGGAAAGGTGGGAGAGGAGCCTCAGATACACATTCTGTTGTAGTGTGCCCAAGACCTTAAGCTCTGTGCCCTGACCTGCAGCTTCAGGTGTGAGATTGACTCAAGATACCCAGCACTGAGTGTACAGTGCAGTATGAGATCCTTCCTCCAGGAGCATGATGTTGCTTGCTACAAGGACAGGTAAACTGTATGTGTATGATATCAGCAAAGTTTGCCAGAGCATGCAAGTGCTGTATATTACAGCCCATTTCCATGAATGGTCATATCTGGTATAGTATATGTGTAGATGATCTAGTGTCACTTTGTTGCACTGTTTCAGATTTCTAGTTGTGCAGTAATCAGTGCCAGCCATGTCTGTGTGTTTGCTTATGCGGTGGAATTGCGCTGTAGCCTGTCCTAGGTCTGACCCTGTACAGCACCCCAGGACTGGATGGGACAGACTGTGAGTTAGAGGGGAAAAGGAAACCACATGCAAACAGTCCAGTTTTTTTTAGTGGTGAACAAGTAAAATTTTGTTTCAAGCAAACCTGTCTACCTTTTAATCTTGCACAGGCTTGACACTTTCTGACTACAATTCTCATTATCTCAGTAAGACTGATCCTGAACCTTGCCATCTTTCTTATCCTCCAAACACTGATCTTTCTGTTCTATCTCTGCAGTAACAGATTACTTCTCACACCAACTTTTAGTGAGTATTAAAAGCCTACCTTTCCTACACAGCTTTGCTATTCCACAATCCTGAGATGAAAGAATCTGTGGGATGATGGAAAGTGTGAAAAAATGCCTGATGCTGTCACAACAAGCATGCGATTTACTGTGATGCTTTTGCTGAGGCAACCAGCAGTCTGATGTTTAATTCCACTGATGGTGAACTTCTCTAGGCACAACCACATGGTATACTTTGATTTTGAGATAAACTTTTGGTTATGCAAAGTCAGCCACTGCCTTTGTTGGAATTTAAGAAAGAGGAAGATGAAGTGTGAAACTTTTTCGTTAGAATGCTGTCTTGTACTTTATCTTAACCCAACAATGATAAAGGAGAAGAAGGAGAAAAGTCACAAAACAAAAAAAAAAATAATTATGTTCTTGGCTGTAGAATTTGCTTTGCAAACATGAGCACTGGCAAGTTTCTGTATTCATCTCTTTAAGCTAAATAGAAAGCTGAGGGAAAGAATCAAAATCAAAGCTGAGGATTTTGAGTTGCCCTGACCTTGCTGAAGTCAACAAGGTTTACAGGTTTTAGCAGAAGTGAAGGCAGGAGATTTACCTCCCTAAAAAAGAGGCATATATTTTCTTTAAAGTTTACAAAGGGATCCTCATTTGAAGAGAACAGGAAATGAGCAGAAATTAAACTATACATACTTTACTATACCTGGTATTTTTTTGTAAAAGAATGTAGAGAGATGATGGCTATGTCATTTTGTGTGTGTGTTTATCCATGTGTGTGTATATATAAGCACAGGGATAAGTGCTGTTCAACAGCTCCAAGTCACCAGCATCTGTCAGTATCTCCAGGTGCATGTAAGTCATCTGAATCCTACAGCCTTAATTGCATAAACCAGACATATTATGAAATATTACCACACCAAGATCATTTACATTATTTCATAACAAAAAGAAATACCTTTACAGAACATTTTTACCCTTAAGGGAAAGCTACTAATTATTTAAAACATTGTCTGTATGTGTGTTTGTGTGTGATGTATAAGGGTATATGAACCTCATTAAGGAAAAATGTAGGGGTGGATTAAAGCAGGATCTGTGGGATACAGCCCCAAGGTCAGAGGAGTTTCAACAGACAAGAATGTCAGAAGCTATGCAGAAAATACCAACGTAGTTGACTATAGTGAGCTTGCTGGAATGATATGGACCACTTGTGGTGAAAGCAGCAATTTTGGAGGCAAAGTAGCTGCATGAAAGGCTGTCATAGACCTGGCCAGAAGATTTTGCTGGACAGCAGATATTTGGGGGCTCTGAGTGGAATCCACTAGTGGCACTAGTGTTAAACTTTGGCATTCTCCAGACTGCAAGTGGATTGCTGACTTCTGAGACAAATTCATTCACTTACCTGTCTGCTCTGTTCAAATCCATATTTGTTTCTTGCTTCAAGACATTAGTACAATTACTTGGCTACTGCCTATGTCTTTCCTTCCATGTTAGAGATTTTTTTTCAGTGTATAAAGTTTTGTTTTATTTTGTTTTTCATGACTGGTAAGAAAAAGACCTGTGTTCTTCTTCCTGCTTATATGATTGCTTCCGTACTTCATTTGGTGACCAAAATGGAGGACTGCTCACCCTCAGGTGCATGTCCCAGTTTCCTGCTCATGGAGGCTAATTTCTTTTTCTACATGTCTTCATGCTTATCCTACATCTACACCAGTAATTTGCTGGTCAGCAGTGCAATTTTCAGCGGTTTTGGAAATTCAGCCCTCTAGGCTGAGGAATCCAGGATGCTTTTCTGTGGAAGGAAGACCTATAGCTCTTCAGGAAGAGAGGTGGTGACTTCTGATTGTCCCATGGTAAAACCTGTATCAGCTCCAGGTGTGCTGAAAAATAAAATGGTGTCAACTATTTTTTTACATCAGACTGACCCGATGAGTGGAGTAGATACACACTGACATATATGTATTAGACTCAACCCCTTCAGGAGGAATGCCTTGTTTCTGTTTTAAGACTGTGGCTTGGGCCTGAATGAGGTGTCTAATCAGCTAGACTGAGAAAATTTTATTTTATTTTGGAGTGTAACATCCGACAAAATCCTGTAAGATTTCAGGTGCCTTCATGGACAGACAAGAGCTGAGCATTTTGACGATGATGTCTGGTGTACCAGTGGGAGATGTAGCATATCGTTCAATAGACCCTCAACATTCCTAAGTTAAAACATGCATGTGATGTGAAACATAATTTTTTGAAGTGCCTTTTTGGGCCTTTTATTCATCTCTCCAGAATTCCAGATTAATATGGTGAAACTAAAAACAAAACAAAAAAACAACAAAACCCAAGAAAACAACAACAACAACAACAAAAAAAAACCATGGTACTTAGGACCTTCTATTCCTCTATCATTCTTAAGACCCTTTGTCCTACTTGGGACCTTCTACCCCTCTCATGGAGCATCAGCAGAAGGGAGTGTTTTCAGAGGGCAAAGGTGACACACAAGGAGAGGTTGTCCATAATCTCTTTTTCATGGTTCCACCGTCCAGCCTGCTCAGCTGGAACGGGGGAGTTAGTTTGGTGGAATGGAAACTTTGGTGTTAGTTGGAGGAATTCCCCTAATGGGTCAAGAAGTCCCTTCTTGGTCAGGTGTTATAAGGTGACTTGGTAGCAAATGTGTGCACTGCTGCCATCTTTCTCCTCCAGCTAAACTATGTCTGTTGAGAAAGGGGTCTTTCTGGTATGTAGATTTGTCCTAGAGCTTAACAGGTGGCATTAGCAATCAGGATACACAAGATGCTTCTGAATTGCTGTTGTGTTGCATGTGCAAAGAAGGCTAATACTTCATCCCAGAGGGATGACAGGACTCAATTGCTCTATGTCATCTTGAGGCTTTCTAATTCAAAGAAAAGCAGTAAATACTGCTTTTGCAGGGCATTGATGGGAAATAGTTTGTGCTTGTGTTCATTCACCTCATTCACAGGCATCTTGTGAAATACATCAGAAGATGTTATTATAGGAGTGCACAACTGAAAGTTCTGATAGCAATACTCTGAAGAAAAGTGTCCCGTGAAGAGCACTTGGGTCTCATTTCTTTCTCTGTTAGATAAAAGGTCTGTTTAAACAGTATAAATGCTGTATGGGACACAATGTTCATTAGTTTTAGCAGTTATCAGTGGCTTTAATATCTGGAACATCATAATTAACATTAAAAATTAAGTTTAAATTTAGCACTAATATTTTCAACATGAATTTAGCAGAACTGGCACAAGCACTCTTTGGGTGAGCAATAACTGTGTGACTCAAGTGGTGATTACAGAAAGGAATTGTGTGTAATTCTATGAAAGATGTATGAAAAACACATAAACATGCTACATTGATATATATTTAACATGTCTCCATATAGTCACATATATATGCTTATCACACCCGCATGCATGAAGCATATTCTAAATGGTTTTTTAATGAAAATAAGGCAGCCTCTCTATCTGACTTTCCAACTATCTCATTAGAACCAGGAAGTAAATTTGGACATCATGTATGACTTGTAACTGCTGAGCCTAGCATCCTCCATCAACACCAAGACTGGCAGCACAGGAGTCATTCCAGCTTTGCAGACCAGCTCTGCCAGTGTGACACAGCCCTGCCTCTGAGGCTGAAAGAGAGGTTTCTTTCCCATCATTATGCTTTTGGGCTTGTCAGCTCAAGAAGGGTGCCCAGCAGTGATGCTTTTTGGTCAGAAACTGATTTACCTAATCTGGCTGGATTGGAACAGCAGAGTGTTTCATATGCTCAGCATCAGGTTCTTGTTCAGAAACCTTGTGAGTGTGAGTTACAAAGTTCCAGCTATTGGGCTTTGCTTAGACTGACGTTTTGCAGGGCTAGGGTAGCTGTCTTCTGACTTGGGCCAATCATTCAAAATTTAACATTTGAAACTACAATGTCAGTCTATAAATTACAGCCTCAGCAAAACCCCCATGGCACAGTCTGGAAGCTGGACTGTCATTTTCAGAGAAAGCATGCTTTTTGTCCACTGTAAATATGGAACACAAAATTTCTGAGTCATTACCAGTTTCCTTTTCCAGTCATCATTTCTTTGTGCTCACATAGCTTCACAATGAGTAAAGTGATACTCCTGCTCTTTATCCTTCTGCTCAGAAAGATGGAAGATTAGGAAGTTGTAGAGAACTGGTGAAGAATACAGGATAAAAATCCCTACCTTCACCTTGAATCAGTGTGTAACTAATCTGGCTTGAATTGGTAGATTCTTGTCTATCCCTTAAAAGAGAAGCTGGGTGTACTAGTGGTACTTTCTAAAAGTAAGACTGTGTTTTCTAAAAATAAAGTTATTTTCTCAGTGTAAGCACTGTGGAGTACCAGCATGTAATCTTCTACATCTTCAGTGGAATTCAGAGCTCCTTGTCATTGGTCAGGATGAAGTTGTGAAACCCAAGTAGATAATTTTAGCAGATTTCAAGAAAACAGAATCCTGTAAAACTGAATTTTACCCTATCTGACGGGGCATTTTGTCTTTGTCCTCTGTCATGTTGTTTGAAGGACAGAATATAGGAAATAAGCTGGTTGGCTTGTTTATGGCTCGAATGACAAAAGTTGAATGGCAACCCAGCTACACTGAAATAATATTAATTGTTCATGCACAATGTTCTGGCTTGTGTTAGTCATTCAAAATGATTCCTCTTCAGAAAAGGCTAATAAGGAAAAAATTGCATTTTGCAAAAACTTATACATGATTTGACTTTATATGACTTGAAAAACTGGAAATGAAGTTAACTACCTACATAAAACTTGGTAGGACTGGAACTTTCTTCTGCTTTATTTTATTCCTTGGAATAAAAAGGCATCCTCAGATCTGAATGGTAATTTGTATGAACTCGGATGGGACAGAGTACATAGAGTTAATATTAGAGCATAAGTCTTAGGTTTGTGTCATATGATTTCTTTCAGACCCTCCTTGTGTCTTTCTCAACCATAGTATTGTTCATACCAGTCAAGCTGAATTTGTCAGTGTTTATGCAATTAAGTTCCATTAATGCACAGATTTTTTTGTGTGTTTGTTTTAACTGACAAAGTTATGTAATTTCTGGACCTGGTTTAAGTGGCACAGAGCAGCACAAATGACCCATGCAAAGCTCTGTGTTGCAGTGCTAGAAGTTTCTGGTACCTGCAGCGACTTGTTTAAAGCATGTTAAAGCAGTCAGCAGTACAAACTGTCCTCATCTGGTCTCCTAAGAATGGAATATTTTGCAATGATTTTGTTATTGAAATTTGTTTCCCCAGTCTCTTACTGATAGGTCTCTAGCATGACATTTGGTGTTGCAGCTGACTAGCATGGTGTACGTTCCATCAGCTCAACCTGACCCTGCACTGATTCAAAGTGTCTTGAAGGGGTGGGCAGACCTATGCAGCAGCTGACTCTGTGTGATACCTGCAAGCCTTTTCTGAAACCAAACATAGCCTAGTTTTCAGTTTTGAATGGCATTTCACCCTAACACCAGAAGCATCTTGGTTAAAGTGCAGTCCATGAATGTAGCTGTTCTTGGCGTCATTAGCATTAAGTGAGATTAACTTGAAGGCAGTGGAACTGTTGCTTCTGCCTTGGGCTGTCTTCCAAAGCAGACAGAACTGGTTCCTGAATGCTGTCTGTCTCTGTGGCTGAGGCAGTAGTGCAGGCAGATTGTTGGGTTACCAGTATGCTTGAAACCTGTACTTCAGAGCTGATGTACTGGCAATAGTTTCAAATTGAAAGCTGGTCATCCATGAGTTCTCTGAAAATCAGGGCCACTTTGATTGCTCTTGTGACAGAGAGCAAGAATTTGTTTTTTACCATCTGTTGCACCAACTCTGTAGTTCAAAAAAATCAATGTTTTCTTCAAATAGAAACTGTTAGTTTACCACAATACAGAAAATGGTATTTTTCTAAAGATACCTTAAAGAGCCATTGAGCTGTGTCTTATGGCCATAAACTAGGCTTTTATTTCCTCTAAATGTACTCTATTCTGTTTTCGCTGTGTCTGTCATGTCAAATAAGTAACAGACAGTGGGCACAGGACCAGGACTCATGTCCCATGCATTGTGTAAAACAAAAGAGGCAGTTCTTTCAGTTGTGAGACTGGTGTGCTGTCATGGGCTTCTTTTGCAGTCACAAAGCTGGAGTGGAGGTGCTGGAATCCTGAGATAGAGTTGCAGCTTCTAACTGAAAGTATGCTAAAGGTTTTCTTCTTACATATCTATTCTTCTGGTGCCTACTTGGTGTCCTCAGTAAAGCAGCCTCAGCTTTCAAACTTCTTGTTGCTGTGCCTCAGCCTCCCTCCTCTTTTCCCTTCTTTGCTGCCTTTTTACCAGTGCAGCATTCTCTTCCACTCTGCTCAACCCCACCATGTCCAGGGTCCTTCTGCCTGCTCTGGCATTACAGCTCTGCTCAGTATTGGAGATGTAGGCATGAGCACTGGGACACTCAGGTCTGCCGCCTTCTCTCTCGCTGAGCTGTGCTCCAGCCTGTGCGCAGTCCCCAGGACTTGACACTGAGTACACCCTCAGCAAGTTTGCCAATGACACCAAACACGGTGGTGCAGTGCAACACTGGAGGGAAGGGATACCGCCCAGAAGGACCCGGATACACTTGAGCGGTGGACCAATACAAACCTCATGAAGTACAGCAAAGAGATGTTTGAGTTCTTACATGTGTCCGGGCAATCCCAGGCGCTCCTACACACTGGGCAGAGAAGTGATGGAGAGCAGTTCTGCAGAGAAGGACTTGGGGATGATGGTTGATGATTGCCACCATGAGCTGGCAGTGCACTTGCAGCTGAGGAAGCCAATGGAATCCTGGGCTCCATCAAAAGAACATGACCAGCAGGTTGAGGGAGGTGATTCTCCTCCTCTACTCTGCTTTTGTGAGACTCAGGTGGAGCACTGTATACAGTTCTGTTGGCCCCAACATAAGAAGGACATGGAACTGTAGGAGCAAGTCCAGGGCACGGCCACAAAGTTGCTAAGAGGACTTGAGCACCTCCCCTGTGAAGACTGGCTGAGAAGATTGGGGCTGTTCATTCTGAATAAGAGAAGGATGTGTAGAAACCTCATGGCAACCTTCCAATATCAGAAGGGGGCCTACGGGAAGAGCAAAGAGGGACTCTTGCTTGGCAACTGTATGACAGGACAAGGAAGAATGGCTTCAGACTGGAAGGGAGTAGGTTTAGATTAGATGTTAAGAATAAATCCTTTCCTGTGAGGATGGTGAGGCACACTGGAACAGGCTGCCCAGAGAATTTGTGGATGCCCCACCCTTGGCAGTGTTCAAGGCCAGGTTGGATGGGGCTCTGAGCAGTCTGGTCTAGTGAAAGGTGCCCCTTCCCATAGCAGGGGAGTTGGAACTAGAAGATCTTCAAGGTGCCTGCCAAGCAAAATACTCTATGATTCTATGACTTTCAGGTGCTCATAGGACCCAATGGCTTATCAGTCACATGCCCTGCCTGTGTGCTATGTGTCTGTGTGCTCTGTATGAGAGAGAGAACAGGACCTTGTGAGAGTAAGTTGGCTGACATATAATTTTCTGGCCTGATATCATCCCATCAGCAATAGATTNCTCTAGCATGACATTTGGTGTTGCAGCTGACTAGCATGGTGTACGTTCCATCAGCTCAACCTGACCCTGCACTGATTCAAAGTGTCTTGAAGGGGTGGGCAGACCTATGCAGCAGCTGACTCTGTGTGATACCTGCAAGCCTTTTCTGAAACCAAACATAGCCTAGTTTTCAGTTTTGAATGGCATTTCACCCTAACACCAGAAGCATCTTGGTTAAAGTGCAGTCCATGAATGTAGCTGTTCTTGGCGTCATTAGCATTAAGTGAGATTAACTTGAAGGCAGTGGAACTGTTGCTTCTGCCTTGGGCTGTCTTCCAAAGCAGACAGAACTGGTTCCTGAATGCTGTCTGTCTCTGTGGCTGAGGCAGTAGTGCAGGCAGATTGTTGGGTTACCAGTATGCTTGAAACCTGTACTTCAGAGCTGATGTACTGGCAATAGTTTCAAATTGAAAGCTGGTCATCCATGAGTTCTCTGAAAATCAGGGCCACTTTGATTGCTCTTGTGACAGAGAGCAAGAATTTGTTTTTTACCATCTGTTGCACCAACTCTGTAGTTCAAAAAAATCAATGTTTTCTTCAAATAGAAACTGTTAGTTTACCACAATACAGAAAATGGTATTTTTCTAAAGATACCTTAAAGAGCCATTGAGCTGTGTCTTATGGCCATAAACTAGGCTTTTATTTCCTCTAAATGTACTCTATTCTGTTTTCGCTGTGTCTGTCATGTCAAATAAGTAACAGACAGTGGGCACAGGACCAGGACTCATGTCCCATGCATTGTGTAAAACAAAAGAGGCAGTTCTTTCAGTTGTGAGACTGGTGTGCTGTCATGGGCTTCTTTTGCAGTCACAAAGCTGGAGTGGAGGTGCTGGAATCCTGAGATAGAGTTGCAGCTTCTAACTGAAAGTATGCTAAAGGTTTTCTTCTTACATATCTATTCTTCTGGTGCCTACTTGGTGTCCTCAGTAAAGCAGCCTCAGCTTTCAAACTTCTTGTTGCTGTGCCTCAGCCTCCCTCCTCTTTTCCCTTCTTTGCTGCCTTTTTACCAGTGCAGCATTCTCTTCCACTCTGCTCAACCCCACCATGTCCAGGGTCCTTCTGCCTGCTCTGGCATTACAGCTCTGCTCAGTATTGGAGATGTAGGCATGAGCACTGGGACACTCAGGTCTGCCGCCTTCTCTCTCGCTGAGCTGTGCTCCAGCCTGTGCGCAGTCCCCAGGACTTGACACTGAGTACACCCTCAGCAAGTTTGCCAATGACACCAAACACGGTGGTGCAGTGCAACACTGGAGGGAAGGGATACCGCCCAGAAGGACCCGGATACACTTGAGCGGTGGACCAATACAAACCTCATGAAGTACAGCAAAGAGATGTTTGAGTTCTTACATGTGTCCGGGCAATCCCAGGCGCTCCTACACACTGGGCAGAGAAGTGATGGAGAGCAGTTCTGCAGAGAAGGACTTGGGGATGATGGTTGATGATTGCCACCATGAGCTGGCAGTGCACTTGCAGCTGAGGAAGCCAATGGAATCCTGGGCTCCATCAAAAGAACATGACCAGCAGGTTGAGGGAGGTGATTCTCCTCCTCTACTCTGCTTTTGTGAGACTCAGGTGGAGCACTGTATACAGTTCTGTTGGCCCCAACATAAGAAGGACATGGAACTGTAGGAGCAAGTCCAGGGCACGGCCACAAAGTTGCTAAGAGGACTTGAGCACCTCCCCTGTGAAGACTGGCTGAGAAGATTGGGGCTGTTCATTCTGAATAAGAGAAGGATGTGTAGAAACCTCATGGCAACCTTCCAATATCAGAAGGGGGCCTACGGGAAGAGCAAAGAGGGACTCTTGCTTGGCAACTGTATGACAGGACAAGGAAGAATGGCTTCAGACTGGAAGGGAGTAGGTTTAGATTAGATGTTAAGAATAAATCCTTTCCTGTGAGGATGGTGAGGCACACTGGAACAGGCTGCCCAGAGAATTTGTGGATGCCCCACCCTTGGCAGTGTTCAAGGCCAGGTTGGATGGGGCTCTGAGCAGTCTGGTCTAGTGAAAGGTGCCCCTTCCCATAGCAGGGGAGTTGGAACTAGAAGATCTTCAAGGTGCCTGCCAAGCAAAATACTCTATGATTCTATGACTTTCAGGTGCTCATAGGACCCAATGGCTTATCAGTCACATGCCCTGCCTGTGTGCTATGTGTCTGTGTGCTCTGTATGAGAGAGAGAACAGGACCTTGTGAGAGTAAGTTGGCTGACATATAATTTTCTGGCCTGATATCATCCCATCAGCAATAGATTTGAATAATTTACCAAAGTAATGCTACTACTGCAATTAAAAGAAGGATTATTTGTAACCGTTCTTTTAAATTATTGTGGATCACACTTCTGAGAATACATTAGAAGGTTCATTTCATGCAACACCTTCCTTAATTCAGGACTTAATTTATCTAAATGTTGTGGCCATTTCAAAGGCATGATTTGGCAGCTCTCAAAGTTGGTGTGCCAAACTTTTCCAAATCTGAAGTCAAACAGCCAATTGCTTATGGTCTGATCAGGAATGCTTTGTGCCTGGATAGATAATGGTTATTGAACCCCTGAACAGTGACACATATACTCGTATCCCACTTGCTCTTGTCTCACCTCTAGCATCCCTGCTGTCTACTGCTGATTCTGTCAGATGTGAGAATACACCTGCTTTTTAGCGAGAAAGATGGATTTTGTGCATGTCTAAAGAAACCACCTCCTGTGATGTCATCTGCCAACAATATGAGTAGAATGTAACGGTTTAGAGGAAATTATGTAAGATTTTTTTAAAAGATTACATTCTTTTCAGGTTGCATTATTATAATTACCTACCTATTGAAATGAAGAAATAGAGTTGATTATTTTCTTTCTAGCCTGTCTTTCCTAAGTACCTAAGGGTGGTATTTCAGTGAGGATTAACTGGAGCCCCTTCAAAATGTAGCTGTTGATCTGTCCTTATTCAGGGTTATCTTGCCTGAAGTGAATGCCACTTCTCTGATGTTTTCTGTTTTGACTCTTAAATATTGTGATAAATGTTAGGGTCTACTAAGTTTCAACTTTCTATTTTTATCTATTGGTAAACACTATACCAGATGTGGGTGAGAAGGACCCTGAGAACCTGAGGGAGTTCTGCTTTTATTCAACAATTTTAACTTTCATAACTGAGAATTTCTGCTCATTTTTAGGGTTGTGTATGTGCTGTTTTGGTTTTTTTAAGAGCTGAGAAAAACAGGCTTACGCAACTTAGTTTGCATAAGTGCAGTGAGTCATTCACATTTTATTTTTGAATGCCTCTGTGTGTGTGTGTGTGTTGTATTGCTTTATATAATCTGTCTTCGAAAAAGTACTACTGTGAATACTAAGAATACATTTTTCCTGTAAAACAAAAAATTGAAATATGCCTATATAGGAAGATTGCTTCTCAGTGGTATCTCCTCATGGATACTGTTCTCCAGCAGGGCACTTTGTTGATCCTTCTTAAGGCTGTGGTTCTCCAGTGGCAAAGTTTACGCTGGTACATGAAAGTGTAAGGAGGCCAGGTAGCTCTATACTTTCCTTTTGTGGGCAGAGCTGAGAGTAACTTCACATGATAATGCTGGTTATATATATATATATATGCATGTATTTGTATAGGGGTTTCAAATGTATGTAATCCTTTCAGCATATATTTCAGCTTCTGTTTTGTCACATCTTCATATCATCTAAGGAAGAGTGGATTTTTTAGAGCAGTGTATTACTGAAAGAAATTTGGGGCTTAAATCCTTCATATAGCGTATCAAAATAGCTGTTCATCAGACACACTTACAAAAGAAGTCCTCTGAAAGTCTTCATTGTTTTTGACATTGCTTCTCTGCTCTGTGTGATCAAGTGTACTGTGAATGTCTGGCTGCTTGGAGCTTATTGTTTTGAATGCAATTACAGGTATTAGGTGTCAGTACAATTTAAGTCCTAGAATTACTATGTTATTTTATATTTATATATTTAAGATGTCTTTTCTTTAACATCTGATGGACGGTGCTGTAACTATTAGTTTTCCCAGGAAAGGAGAGTGTAGTTCATGGTGCGGAGATGTGTGCACACCTCTTCTTGACCCATGGCTCTTCTGAGGCTTGCCTACTTCTTTTCTCTGAAGCATTCTGCTGTATCATCCTGTTTTCTGATCTGATGTGTAGAATGCTAGAAATCTCTCCAAGCACAGAAGTTCACCAGAACAGTTTCATGCCAATTACTTCCACTCACACCCAGAAATCCCTCCACTCTGCTCTAGTGCCCTGTGTTTTACCGAATCATATTCATCATATTCAGGACTTCTTCCTTTCTGTAACCCAGTTTTGATTTCTTGTAATACACATCACAGTTTTTATTTTATTTCAGGGGTATCCTACATTTTATACAAGTAGCATTGTTCATTGTTGTGGCAACATTTTGACTCCAGTAATCACTAGAAAAACTGTGTTTTCTGTCTGATGCAGAGAAGATGTTTGCAGTTGCAAAATAAGGCAGTATTCATCTACTACCTCACTAGCAGATTAGCACTATCTGGGATCTACAGAAATGCCATGAAACATGGACACTGCCATGAGCAGGGACACCTTCCACTAGGACCAGGTTGCTCAGAGCCCCATCTAACCTGGTTGTACATTTCTAGGGATGGGGCATCCACAACTTCTCTGGGAAACTTAGTCCAGTGCCTCACCACCCTCACAGTAACGAATTTCTTCTAATATCTAATCTAAACCTACCATCCTTCAGTTTAAGGTCATTCCCCCTTGACCTGTCACTTCATGCCCCTGTGAGAAGTTCCTCTCCAGCCTTCTTGTAGGCCCCCTTTAGGTACTTGAAAGCTGCTGTAAGGTTTCCCTGGAGCCTTCTTTTCTCCAGGCTAGGACAGGTGCTCCAGATCGCTGAACAACTTAGTGGCTCTCCTCTGGACCCATTCAACAGGTCCATGACTTTCTTTTTTTGGGGACTTCAGAGCTGGACACAGCACTCCAAGGTGGGCTCTCACGAGAGTAGAGAAGAGGGGGAGAGTCATCCCATCAACCTGCTGGCCTTGCTGCTTTTGATGCAGCCTAGGTTGCGGTTGGCTTTCTGAGATGCAAGTGCACATTGCCAATTCATATTGAGCTTTTCATCCACAAACACACTCAAGTCTTTCTTCCCAGGTCTAGTCTTAATCCATCATCATTACAAAATTGGATTCACACAAGGGATAGTACCTGTCTAGCTTCAAAAATGTGAGCAGTTTTCATGAATATGCTTACATATGTAAAATCAGGTATATATTTATATTCCTTGTTGGATTGTTGTTCAGAAAAGTTTCTCAACTGATTTGGGCTCTAATGCAATTAATGTGCCCGAAGACAAAAGTACTCAAGTCTGTTGAGGTCCTTCTGAAGGACTGTACAGCCCTTTGGGCTATCAGCCACTGCTCCCAGCTTTGTGTAATCAGCACCCTTCCTGAGGAGGCATCTGCCCCTTCATGCTAGTCATTGATGAGTAAGTTAAAAAATACTGGGCACTGTATGGAACCTTGGGGGACACCATAGTGACAGGCCTCCAATTACACTCTGTGCCACTGATTCCAACTCTCTGAGACTTGCCATTCAGCCAGTTCTCAATATACATTGTCTATAGAAGTCAATAATACAAGCCAGCCATCTCAATGTACCACATACAGCAGATGTATCAGGAATTTTAAAAGTCTTGCTAGAAGGTGAATGTCTGCTTGGATGAATGGATGATCCTGTAATGGTATACTTGTGTGCACTCTAGACACAAAGATAAGAGTCTAGAGAATTGGGATGGACTGAGCACACAAGAGATCATGTGGTTTATTCAGGGAAATACACCCTCTGTTCTTAAAAGTCATTGAAGCTTGAGTTGAAGTGAAACACTCTCTTCCTAATGCCATTGTGCAGGTTTTTTCACATAATTTAGTGAAGAATTAAAGATTTTATTACTTACAGAAAGAAATAATTAACAGGCAGGACATTAAAAAAAAGAACAAAAGCTTTATAAGGCTCAAATAAATCTTATAGTGTTGCATGCTCATCTAACTGCTTGAAGACCACTCTCTAGAACTAAACTTTTAGCCTACTGAGTTTTAGGAATTTCACAGAAGTTTGGCACAAAGCAAGTTAAATTTCTATAACCATGATAAATTAGGAATAATTACACTTTTAGTTACCCTTATGGTAAGTTTCCAGCTGCCTGGAGTAGAAATCTGGGTCACTACTTCACTGACCAATAATGTAAGACATCAGTACACTGCTGTATTCCAGGTAAAGTAAATTGCCCTCTTCCCACCAGAGTCAAAGCAGTGATCCTGCTCATGTCCATGAGCTTGTTCTGAGCTTGTCTGAACTTTGTAAGTGGTATGTTTTCTATGCATAAACTAAAAGGCATTTTTATATTATAAAGAAAGCTTTTTTAATATTATCTTTACTTACTGACTTG
The DNA here is from genome assembly GCA_013396755.1 of Sclerurus mexicanus. Taxonomy (NCBI): domain Eukaryota; kingdom Metazoa; phylum Chordata; class Aves; order Passeriformes; family Furnariidae; genus Sclerurus; species Sclerurus mexicanus. Next base: position 233,730 of record VWZF01001680.1, on the reverse strand, counting down.
CGTTTTCCTCTTGTTCATTTTAATGGAATTTTTTTAAGATTGCCTTTTATATGGTAAGAAAACTGACTCAATGTATTTTGGATATCAGTGAGATGAAATTTATATGAAACACAGTATGTCCTTCACCTTAACCAACTACCTTGGACAATTCACTGCTACGATTACTAAAAGCAAATGGCCAAGAAGTCAGCTCAGTAGCAGAATAGCATGGATGTCAGCTTGTATATAAAGTTTACTTATAAAGCTGCTTATGAAAAATTCCAGAGAACCATGGAGAATTTCCTATCAGAATTTAGGAGAAGATCATAGTTTTACATATTCTTTTGGTGGATTTTTGGGACTAATGTAGCCTGAGATATAGAAGTCACCCCAGGCCAAGCTCCTGCAAAGGTATCAGATTATATTAACAACATATTGGGAAGCATGTATTCAACCCTACTGTCCTTGGTCTATGTCACAGGAACAGACTTGAAATAATGCTTATGAAAAATCCTTCATAGAGGTACATGAGAGGGGAAAAGTAAGCTTAATCAACCTATTATTGGAGACTTTTCCTTAAATAATTTTTTTATTTGTGAGGCAAATACTGCAGTAATTAAGCTGCAAAATTAAGGGAATGCTCTTTGCCCTTAGTGGAAATTAACATTGGTTTTCTCCAGGCATTCAATCACTTAACTCAGTTGCCTTTTTATATTATTCAAATATGATACATATTAGTTAAACATAAGTGGTTGAAGAATCATGTTGCAGAATGTCTCTTGAGAAAGAAGTATGTTATAAACATTTCTACTAATGGAATATTTATGTTAATGTAAATTAACTCCATAAGGGTGGCAAATTCTTTAAAAGGTGAACATGAAGTTCCTGCTGCACAGTGGATGTTTTTATTCTTTTGTTAGCACAAAGAGTGGTGTACAGGCTTCTGCTGTAGCCATCAAGGAATTTGCAAATGCAATTTTTGTGACCCTCAAGAATCAAAGCTTCTCACACAATGAAAATGTAATGCAGATTTGTGTGATGCTGAAGACAGGAAGGATGTTCTGCAGAAATAATTGTAAGAACTGTGATCTGAGAAAAAATGCAAAGTGAACTGAGTTGGTAGGACAGCAGAGCAAATTGAAGTGGAGATAGTTATCATTTCGAAGTAGGTGATCAGTTGCCAACAATATTAGGGATAATGCCAAGAAAAACTTCACTTATTGTTGTCTCTGTTTCCTGTTACTTAGAGTCATGAGATCAGACACTGCTGGGGTGATGCAGGAGACTGGTAGCAGACCTTGCTTGGAAAACATTTCCAATGTTATAGCTGAATTCAAGACCCAAGTGCTTTTCAGAGAGGAGTCTAATACAGGGTTACCTACTGGAAGCAACTGCCTTGTAATTCCCTCCAGATAACCTGTCTGCAATCTCTGAGCTTCTGTTTTTGCATATGTGTAGATACATGTACGCATATATATATATATATATATATATATATAGTGAATATATATATATATTCACCCCTGAATCCTGCCATGAGGGGCGGGTTGGGCACAGCTCCCTCAGGGATGACAGAACAGAAGAGCCAGTTGCACCATCCTTTGGAAGACAGCTCAGCAGTCAGCATAGTCACGGCTGTTTTAAGAGTCTCCAGCACTCTCCCTTTGCTCTTGTGCATAAGGGGAAACAGAAGCTCTGGAGGTCAGGAAAGTACAAAGTCCAGTGAAGTTGTGCCCAGGTTGTCTAAGAACATGGGGTTTACCCAGCTGCCTGTTTTGAAGTCCCTTATCAAGTGTAAGGACAACCCACTAAAAAACCCTTCTGTTCAGCAGTTTTGTTTGCTTGTTTGTTTTTGCAGTATGCAAATTTGTTATCAAAACTATTTATATTGCGTAAAGTGCTCTTTCAACTGTGTTTTATTAATTCAGCAACAGCATGATAAGATCTAGTTCTTTCCAAAGAATTTGGGATGAAACATCTCCCAAATGGGATCAGATTACAAAGGCAGTTCAATTCCCAGTTAGGATCTTCAGTGAAGTGGTTAGATTTTTGACAGCACTCAGCATCCAGTGGGTCTGGTGTTCATTTTCAGGAATGGGAGCTGGTGAGCACTTCTGAAAATGTAACCTTTTGTACTTAAATATTTGTGTGTTTTCTCCCAATCCTGTTTTGCATGAAGTTATATGATATTTTTTCATTGTTACTTTAGGAGTTTGTTTCCTTGTTTAATAAACAAATAGTTCTCCAAGAGTCTTACTGTATTTCTGTGTATTGGGGCTTTCTTATTTTTGTGATCATTCATATTTTTATGATTTTTATTATATTTAAGCCCCAAGTGTTCGTAAATAAGTGCACAAAAGAAACCACAAATACCATGATGACTTACACAGTAGTGATAACTTCAAGTACAAATACTAAATTTAAAATGTAAGTTGTTATTTGTACAGCCAATTAACATGAATGGCAGTAAATCCACAAACACGTGCTGGACTGGGATTTTTGCACATGTAAATCAATTTCCCTTAACACCTTGTTCCTTGGGTAAATATGACAGTTTTATGTGAGTTATATCTTTCCAAGGACTACAGATTACTTTCTTCCACTGGAAATCAGTATGGTGGCCTAACTACATTAAATATTCTTCTTGTCCAGATTCTTCTTTAATTATGATTTTATCTCTTGAAATGTCTCCCATTTTCAGGTGTTGTGGAAGTTGTTAGATTTCAATCCCTGATGGATACCTGTGAATATTTAATAAAATATACACCATGCAGCCAGCTTGGTGTGCTGATGATGCCAGATGAGTCAAAGACACCTCTAAATCATTGTCACCAGTCTCACGTAACTCAAATAGTCTCTATAATTGTCTTTCCCCATAGCTGTCTTCACCCTGACAGTTCTGCTTCCAGCCTTCGTGATGCTCACTGTGCCTCTGACATTGATGCTTTGCATCTCCCAGCTTTTCCCTAGCCATTGATGCCATTTGTGAGCTTATTCCAGAACTTCCCAAAGAGCTGCTTTCTGTACTGTGCCAAGAAGGCACTAAGTTCTGCAGTAAAGTGTTCTCAGCAAGAAAAGCCAGCTTCAGTTATGATTTCTGTTTTTCTGTTCTCCTCTGTCTTGTCATCTGACTTTTATCACATTACCTTTGTGTTCTCTCTGTTTGTCAAGTTGACTTCTGAAGTTTGGATGTATTTCTGAACAAGTAGCAAATCTTTTCCTTGCCTGTAGCATGTCTGACATGTACTGGAGTGTTAGTTTTCATATAGGTAGTGATTAATAGTTGCAACAATTCATTAACTGCTACTGGTCTATGTCAACTGTCATAGTGGCCTCTATTTAAATCTTATGAATCACTACCTAGGCAATAAGCATGGTTAACCTGCAAGTCAAAGTGAAGGTGAGAAATGAGCTGTGACTTCTATTCTCTAAATTCTTTTTAAGTGTTACCTCATCTTCCCATGCTATCCCCACACCCTTTGTTCACATACTCATTGCCTTTTTGGTCTGACTGAGCTCAGTGTGTCAGGGACTCTTTATGTTGTTGTTTAATGCCGCACACTATTAGCACAGTGGTCCATAGCTTGTGTCCTTGCAGGGTTCCTGATTGTGATGTTAGTGCTTTGCTATATAGGATATAATAAAGGTAATGGTGGCATGAGATGGAGAGGCATGGAGGCACTATGCTGATTTTGTTCCTTGGAAGTCATCTCTGGTTCAATCCACAGAAAAGGGTGGGTGGGATACAGGTGGGATGGGGGTCTTCAGTTCCACCCACCTTAGCTGAGCTCTGCCCATTTCACAACTGTTCAAAGGGTTCATTCTTTAGACAAGGCTGTCTAGTCCCCTTTTGCAAACACTCAGATCAGTTTCAGCATATGAAAAAAGAAAAGGTCTGGTTGCATGGATCTGGGAAAGAGGCAGCACTGCATAGCTCCAACAGAAAGCTAACCTTTCTTTCCACTGTTCTTATGCTTTCCCCCCTCCTCCCCCTGAGCCCTGCAGAGAGATTAGCAATCAAACTGTAAATCCCTCAAGTACAGAAATTAGTAAACCTCCCATCCCCTCCCCAAGAGGACATGTATGCTGACAACAGCCTCATTCAGTCTGACACCTGTTTCACTTTAAAACAGACCCCTATAAATAGAGTAACTGTAACCCTAGGTGGCATTGCAAAATATTATGGAAAATACAGCTTACAACCCTGAGAAGAAGGGGAAGTAGAGAGAGTGGGGGTGGGCAAAAAGACACTATCTACCATAAAAACCTGGCAGCTTCATGCAAGTGCTGTTGCTTTTAATTTAAATGCTCATTTCTTATTCTATTTTCAGATCCTCTCTGGGATTTTAGGAATGTTGAGACGTGCTGGTTATAAAGCCCTAAGTACAAAATGGTCACGGATGGCTGGAATGAGGCATGTTCTAATGGAAACAAATCACTTGTCAGTAAGCAGCCTTCAAACTTTTGAACAAAAGCTCAAAAGGGTCAGGGAAAAGACATGTTTGTTGACTCAAAATGGCTGGATGCAAGTCATCAGAAAGGCATAGGCTTCAATATTATTCAGGTAACTCTTCAGGTCTATGTAAAATTTGAGTTTTAAATGAGGTTAAATACTTTGATGGCAACCACAAATGGAATGAGCAACTTACATTAAACAAAAAGGTCACACATTATAAAGTGTGCATAATACTAAAATGTAAAGCACACACATCACAAACCAGCTGTAGAATGGAGGTCAGTTGTAGGAATTGCATTTAGTTTTATAGACATGGATGTTTGTGAGGAAGACTATGCTGTATCTACTGAAATTTAGGAGGGTGACCATTATTCCTGTAGGTGTCTGTGATTTGTTAATATTTTTGTTAGGTAAAATAGTGTAGCTTAGCTTTATAGTGACTTGTTGATAAGTCTGTTTACTCAACTTTGTGTAGTTTTGACTCCAGATGAAATTCAGTAATATAATTGTTAAGTTTTTTCATATTTGCTTGCAAGACCCATAATGAGGTTTGTGACCCCTTGACCAACTATGATGAGGGATCAGCCCTTCTTTTTTTCTGTGTAATATTTTGTGTTGCTGTGTAAAATGAATAATGTTGGTCTATAATAAATTGTGTAAAGTCGATGAATTATAATCCTTGTGGAACATCATGTTGAATCTCCTAATTCTACTGTAGCGTGGTTTCATAAGAAAACAAGGCTTATGCAATCTTTCTGTATGATCAGTCTGTCTGTCTGCTCATCGCCCTCACAAGCAGCTTCTGAGCTTGTTCAGTCCTCAACTGGATTTGAAGAGTGTTTGCAGATAATTATGTTTTGACTAGATTTGTTGAAATTGCTTTCTGTCTAAAAGAAGAGACGTGGAGGCAGTGCATCTGCAGAGGGGAAGGCAGGTAAAGCAGTTGTCAGAGAAGCAGTCAACATGGGGGTCCTTAGTACAGTACACACTGTTTTGTGCATACAGTGGGGACTGATGAAACAGGTTTGGGCAGAGGTGACTGGGGAAAGAAATATGATGGGACAAAGATTTGACCTCCATTAGTAACCAGGTTTCATTTCAGTGTTCATGGAGTAATTTCATTTTCATATGGAAAACAACAACAGAAGAAAAGGCAATGAGACTGTGTGGTAAAATGATATCTCTGAACTTCAAAGCACAGGGCAGTCTTTTGGTGTTTCTGAAGTTTACTCTGCTAAGTAAACATTGTTCTGCTTCCAAAAGGAAGAAACTGAGGCACTTTCTTCACAGAGTTTTGACTTGCTCAATGGCACCAAATAATTCAGAAGCAACCAGGTACAGACCTGTTAAGGTAGCTTAGAAAAATAGAATCTTTTAGGATAGAAAAGACCCTTAAGATTCTTGAGTCCAAGCATAATCCTAACAGTGCTAAGCCTACCACTAGACCATGCGCCTAACCACCACATATGCATGTCTTTTAAATACCTCCAGGGATGGTGATGACTTTACCACCTCCCAGGCAACAAGTTCCAGTGCTTGATAACACGATTGCTGAAGATATTTTCCCCAATATCCAATCGCTTCCCAAACTGAGGTGCAAGTTGAGACCATTTCCTCTCATCCTGCCACTTTATAACATCCATGCAGATAAAACCTTCTTCCAGGTAGTTTTACAGAGTGAGATCCCCCCTAGACCTCCTTTCTTTCAGGGTAAAAAACCTCAGCTCCCTCAAGCTGCTTCTCATCAGACTTCTGCTCCAGATCCTTCACCAGTTCTGTTATCCTTCTCTGGACATATTCCAGGACCTCAGTGTTATTTTAGTGAGTGGTGCAAAACTGAACACAGGATTTGTGATGCAGCCTCACCAGTACTGAGTACAGGGACGAGATCACTGCCCCTCATCCTGGCCAGTGTGGCCAGCAGCTTGAACAGATCTTAATCTACCACATCTCCTAGCCATCCCAAATATTCTCCTTCCTCGAGACCCTGGAGCTTGTCAGTGCTCCCAATTCCTGCCTTTTGGGTTGGTCCTTGCATCCTTTAAATCTGCATCTGCTAGTATTGAAGAGGAGAGTGTTTCCTGTTCAAGCCCAGCAATCTCTTGCCATCCACAAAGGCTGTTGTATGTGTTACCATGACAAGGAAAACATCTTCCAAATGCCACTGGTTGTTTTGTCCTTCTGGCAGAAATGAGGGCATACTGCTGAAGAGGGATTGCAAAGTAGCCTGCAGAGAGCTCCAGTGTTATGGACAAAAGCACTCCTGGTACCTGAGTTAGCTTTGCTTGGAGTTCAGTTAGCGTTGTCTGTAGTCTGTCTCTGTTCACCTGCCTTAGAGAGAACAGCTGATATTCATACTGCTCTTCTTTTGTGACCTGTCCATCACGTGAAAGACATTCTGAGACCATAGGGAGGAGTGATCGTGGAAGACACTCCATGTCTTCTCTTTATATGCTACACTGCCTGGATGAAAGCTTACCAGCAGTTTGGGTTTCTCAGCATTGGTGCAGATGTGTTTGCAAACACCTTAGGAATTAGGAATGGCATTGCCCTTATGCGCAGAGTACTGCAAGGTTCCTTCTGCACCAGTTCAGTTCTGTGTTGAACCCAGATGATCCATCGTAGACTGCCCTGGGTGCTGGGGTGAAGGAGGCAGGAGGCAAGGAGTAAGAATTGCTGCTAGTGCTGTGGTTAGGTTGTGTATAGGAGTGCAGAGGCACTGGGAAAATGCTAAAGCGTGGGGGACAGTGGGGAAGGCAGTACTACTGCAAATTGCTGCTGCATCTTCCAGTAAGACAAGTTGATTTCTCTTTGCCTAAAGGAGCATCAGATGGGGAAAAGACTTCTAGAAAACATAAACCTTTATACATTATTTTCTGGGACAGAATTATGCCTGCTGCTCGTGTGACTTGAATTTAATATACATGCACGCACACACAGACGTTTTGATTTTTATCACATGGCTGCCAAAAATAACAGTGAAACATATAAGTTAAACATGCCATTACAACACAATGGCACTTCATTACTGTTCAAGGCAGCTCAGATTTCCTTCTGCGTGTATCACCAGCAGGCAGTAATGGAAGAGTATAGAGGGCAAATGAAAGAACAGTGCAACTTCATGGAATTTTATCCTAAATGTCAGGCATGGTCAGTGTTCCCTAGTTGAGTCCATCAGTGTGTGGATTTAGCATCTTCAGGAATTATCTCTCAAAGTGTTCTATTTAACATAAATATGGTAATATCCAATTGTCTGCTCCCGGAGGTTTTTTTCCGAATTACATCAGTTGGCCATGATAATTTCTCTCCAATCAGCACAGTCTCTCCTTTGTAACTCGTATTCTAATCTTATTTTCATAACTTGCTACTTCTCTGACTTTCAATTAACACTTCATTTACATTCTTCAGTTAGACACTGTAGGTGTGGCTTTTTGAAATTCTTCTCTAATGTGACTTTAGTGCTGTCACTTCAATTAGGGGCATGGTAATGACTAACCTCTGCTCCTGTACCTCTGCTACTGTGTTGCATAATGATTTCTCAGAATTTCTGTATTAATGCAGGTCAGTTGATAATTTGGGACTACATAGCAATATAATGCCTGAAAAAAAAAGTCCGTTTGTAATCTGAAAGGTCTTATGGGAGTGTTGCATAACTTGAGGAACATAATAGCTCATTAGTTAGAAGTCTGTAGTGTGAGGATGGGTAAACATGATTAATATCGCTGAAAAAAAAAAAAAGCTGTATTTCTCAAGTACTCTTCTCACAATACAACATTGTAGTAGCTCCAGGTACTGGTAGATGCTGCAAGGAAATGCTTCTGCTCTGGAGTCCTGTTTCCAGAGTCCTGTCACTTACCAGCACTCATCCTACCTGTTGGCACAGCACAACCTCTGCTTGATTTTCCTTGCTAAATGTGACAGGTGTTCTGCTGCTGTAGGAACTTTTTCTGTGCTGTTTGCTCCTTTCTGGCCCATTCTAGCCTGTAAGCCATCCAGCAGTTGTCAAAGGCAAAGAAGAAAAAGTAAAATTATTTTCTTAGTAAGTAGTTTTTTTAGAAGTTGATGGAGAAAAACACAGCAGCTAATACCTATAAATTGTGAGTACTTTTTCTGTGTAGAATATAAGATTTATTTTTTTCACCCTCCTAATGAGGTATTTTTTCTTGGTTCATTATGTAATGAGAATTCAAGATGAGATCATGAGAGCAAGACCACAGAAGTTATCAGGGAGTGTCCTGAAGTACTGAGTAGCTGGCATGGTAGAGAGGGTTGTTATGAAATTGTTTTTAAAAATAATTCTGGAATCCTACCCCTCTTTCTGCTTATTTTAACGTTCACATGCAATGTGTTAAATATCTATGTCCTGAATTATGCTGCTAGTGGATCCTTCCAGCTGGTCTGTCCAGTTACTGTTGACTAGTAGGATCAACTTTCTGTGTTAAAACTTTAAAAATAATTTAATGATAGCTATGTTTAGTGACATCATTTTAGCACCAATATGACTTGCCTCTCTCTCCCTTGCATTCTGCTTGAGACCATACAACAGCTGCGTTGTACCCATGTATGTCCCATCACTTCAGGCACAGTCAAATTTTTAGAAAGAGGGAATTAATAGTGTGACTGATTACTGCATCTCCGTCAACTCTAAAGGCTCTAAATTCACTATACAGATGTGTCAGCCTTTTTCAGTCTTTATAGGTCTTTGAAGAAAAAGTGTTAAAATTTTCCTAAAAGAAAGGCTGTGCTGATTCTTTTTAATAATTTTTTTTTTCCTTTTAGGATGAAAAACACATTCAGAGGCAGAGAATTTCTTTTTAAAATACTATATTGCCCTTATTGTCACTTAAATGCTGCAGGGCAATATTAATAGGTTTATTCTATTAATGAAGAATAGTGCTATTGAAATAATAGTTCAAATACGTTGATCTTCCCATTAGAAAGCTTTTGCACAGAGAACCGCTATTGTTCAGGGACAATTATTTCTGGAAAACCTCCTATCACCTGTCTTCCCTACCTACCTGTTCTGCTATTTTCATGCTGTTGTGATTTGTTATCACTTGGCATGTTAACAATTCTGTATAGTAAGATAAAATGCACCATAGTTACTGGCTAGAGTTTGCTCTTAGCTACATTGCTGACAATTTAGAATAAGTTGGCTAGTGTCATTGATAGATGCTGAGCTATGAACAGAACTTTTCTGCCTTTTTCTATCAATCAGGAATTTCTTTTTGTTCTTTCAAGAATACATTCTTTTCATTTCATATATAGTGAAATAGGGCCAAAATCAGAATATTTTCCCATCAATTAAGAAAAGCTCTTGCTGCAGATAATGGTGCAATTTGTGGATATGAGTGGAAGGGCACTCCATAAAAAAGTAATATTGAGTGTGTTGTCTCATGTGTCTCTAACTGGCATGTAATGTAATGACTTATGTTTGTATTTCATGAGACAGCTAGTTTAGAGCATGCTGTTGAAAGTTTTATACTATCTTTACCTTGGGACAGGTGGGACAACTATGTTTCACCACTCCAGCTCCAGTCCGAGTATAAAGCTGTCACAATTGTAGCCTTCAAGTCTGTGTAGCAAAGATGACTGAGCAAAGTCCACTCAAGGCCATGCACGGATTTAACTGTCCCTGCTGTCTCTCCTTTTGAAGCCCAGGTTGCAGAGTGATTCAGTAGGTAAATCTGGCTGTGCTGTCAGTTTCACCCTGGAGAGGGTAATTTGTTTTTATTTTGATGTATGTTACAGGCATTCTTGAAAAACCTGTCATGAGGTCTCTGGTGGTGGGTGATAAAGTTTAGGTATTAATAAAGAGAAGAGGTGATAATGCAACCTGTGTGATCAATCCTCAGAGCTGTGGTCTGCATTCTCAGAGGGACAAGCACCTGTCAGGCTTCTAGGAAGGCTGTGTGGTCTAACACAGCTGGCTGCTGGCTACAATTCCCATATTGTTATAAAATTCTGTCTGGTTAATAATAAATTCAGTTAAAAGCTATCAAAGTAGCCTGACATGGCTTGTCAGACACAGTATTGTTTCAGGAAGCCAAAGGATGCTTTTGCTCCCACTTTTCTCAGTCTTCTTTTGTAATTGTAGGCAAATTGCTCCCACCTCCACTCAAAAAAAACCCATTGTCAGTCCTACTTGTTAGACAAATTACTTTGGGGAAAGGCTGTATTTCAGCGTGTGCTTGTATGATGTTCAGAGCGGCCATGGCTGAGACAGGAACCTCTAAAAGGTATGAGCCTCTGTGCTACGTCACTGTTACAGAGCAAAATGAACAAGTGTGTCCTTGGATCATGATCCCCTGCTCTCTCTGTAACCTGCAGTAGGTTTGGGAAGTGGCTCAGTAAAACCAGTTTTCATAGAAGAAATTAGGTCTCCAGGGAAGCAAGTGAAATGAGTGGGGCAAGAAGATTGATGCTGTTGCCTGAGTTAAGATGATGAAACATGGTAAGAGATGGGTTGCAGGGTAGAGCCTGCACAATGGTTGCAACTGAGATAACATGAGATGGCAAATCGGTGAAGTGGCTCAAGGATCCAAATGTTTTGCCTGTCCTCCATTGCCACAACCAACCCAAACACAATTATCTGGTCTGAGGCTGCAGGGTTTAGGGATCATAGTGCATAGGGCCTTTGCACTCCTCTCAATTCATGACTGATCATGAATGCAGAAGTGATTTCCCCTCCTGCTGGAATTGAACACTCCCTGCTTTGATCCCGAGCCCCATGGGAGAAAATTGGAAAGCAGGTAATTAATCAATTTCTCTTCTTCTTTACTGAGTTGTAAGTGTAAAGAAATTCAGCTGCAGCTGGAGTTAGGATATTACAGAAATGGTGGTAGTGAGAAGAAAATAAGGCCAATATGTTTTTCAGTTTAAGCAAGAGGAAAAGATGGACAACTTCATGAGAGCATTTGCTCTGTTTCTTTAAAAATTTAAGGAGTCAAGAAAAGAGTGCAGAAAATAATAATAACAACACTTTATTTTATTTCCTAGGTACCCTGTTAGGTACTTGGTCCTCCATTGAAAGTAAAATATTGGGAACTGACAGTCCAGAAAGCAGCAATGACAATCATTAATGGATACTGCCATTTGCTTTACTGGTAAAGTGGTTCTAACTAACTGATAGTGTTGTGAATAGGTCAGTTAGCATTACAGATGGAAGTGAAATACAGATTAACAAGATTAAGATTATTTAATTGCCAGACAAAACAAAATCTAAGATATATAACAGACTGTAGAGAGGTGAGGATTTAGTCACATTTATTATCTTTTCTCTAATAAAATCACTTCATTACATACCATGAATTTTAAAGACAATGTTTCCAAAGGTAGAGGGGGAAAAAAAGATATTTCTAATGCACTGCATAATAGTGATATAGGGCATGAAAATTAGCATAAAGCATTTAAAAGGAAAAGACTAGACATGTGTCCAAACAAACAGAAGCAGGCATTTGAGTTCCATAAATCAAATGGGCACTGCAGGCACTTGCCTGCATTTGTGAATTCTGGCCCACGACTGATACTAAATGGATGATTTCACACAATAAGAAAAATCATGTATGTTAGTTACTCCACTCACTCACCTGATTTGCCTGTGCAACTGTAGTTACCTTGCCAGTTGGCTGACCTGCAATTCTAGGTAAGTAACACTCAGAGCGGAAACTCTAAACGTGACAGAACATGTGAAAATGAGCAAAGGACAGAGCTTCTGTAGCTGGACTATCCAAGCAAACAGTGCTTCATAGCTTTAGTGGATCACCTTCAGCCCTCCTCCCTCATATTTGAAGACAGGTTACTTAATGAAATAGGTTACTAAGGACTGTGCATGTATCCAAAAGCAACATCAATCCATTGCAGATTTGTTTTGCTGTTTCAGAAAGCATGTTCGCATATGCTGTCTTGAAAGAAGGTGGGAGTGAAGCCAACATAGAATTAACCACACTGAATAACTTGCACATTTTCAATGAAGTCTTTCATGTATTCTCTGCTTTCCAAAAGTGAATAAGGGCCAAAACCCAACCACATCACTTGGATTTGCTATAATGAACTCCTGCTTCTCTGCAGTCTGAATCTAAGCCACTATCCTACACTTACCACATCATAAGAAACCACTAACCTTAACCATGAGACCAGTACATTCATGTCTCTACAATATGTTCGTTACACTCACATTAATAAATGAATATAATGTTACGATGCCTGTGCCATTAAACAACACCTGTTTCACACAATGGAAACAAGGCACTCCATGATTAAATATATTATCTTCTTAACAAAGAACTGCACAACTGTTTGGCTAGAGCTGTGAAGCAAATGGTGTATTTACATATGAAAAGAAATTTGTGTACATTTGATGAATGACAGAATAATTGCTATATATGGCAAAGAAGAGGGAAGTAAAATGTTTCGTATCTTCATTACTGCTATTGCAAGTAGGTTGGAAAGGCCTTGATATAGCTATGAAGGTACCTTTCTTGACCACTGCAGCCTTGCAAAACTCACACAGGCTTCTGGCAGCATCACAAGATTAAGCTTTAATGCTAGAAATCCTAGCAGGAAAAGTTCCAGTATGATGTGTTCAAAATGGGTTTTGTCAATTTGAATTTCAAAGGTCTCAAGTGGTCTTCCACCATTTCACTTAGAAGCCTGATCTGGATTTTAATAAATTCCTGACAGTGATAATTTTTTCTTTTTTATTTAGTGAACATTCTTCTTTTCCCTTGATTTAATTAATGTTAATCTCACTATACCTTTTGAACCACTTACAATTATGGGTCTTGGCCCTAGCTAAGGAACCCCAGCCCAAACCTCTGTGGGAGCAGTGCAGGAAAGCTTTAAAGAGGATAGAGCATACCAGGCAACAAGCTGCAGGATAGAAAAAGAGATGTCAAAGGGTTATACACAAAACACGAGGTAAAGGCAAGGGAAATTGATGATTTTCAACTTCAGTCACCTCTGCTACACACACGTGCATGCACATACACAGATTGTGGAGGAGAGACTTTTCATTGCAAATTTCCCTTGAAATTTCTGCTGGCAGCAATTATCTGCAGTTAAAAGCTAGACACAGGAGTAGAGATGCTGCCCTTCCTGCAATCCAAATCTTAACTGACCTGATAGGAGGAGGAAGATGGCAGCTTTGGTGCAATACAGTTGTTGAAAAGGTGAGAAATAGCAGGTGAAGAGAAGGATCCTGGATTGATGGGGAAGAACAGTATATTCTTGATTTAGGGCTATTCATGTTTAGAGGTGTTGATCTGATTTGCAGAAATGCTATACCCTCACAACAGAAACCAATGGCAGCAAGAAGCATACTCAGCAAATATAGAGTGTTCTCAAGTACTGAGAATTGTAGCTGACACAAATTAGTTTACAGGACAGACAAATTTGACTTTTTTCTCACTGAAACACATATTTTTGTGCATCTAAAGATGGTAGCAAATGTATTCAGGTTTATCTAAAGAAAAATAAAAGGCAGACAAACAGGAAACTGTGAACATGTTGTAAAAGCCAGAGAAACACCAAAGAAAAGGAAAAATTCTCTTTGCTTGAAGGGTTTGAATGACATGCAGCAAATGACACCTGAGATTTCACGCTGAATAAGATAAATATTGAGTAACTGCTCATAGAGTAGAATTGGGGAAGGTTCCAGTAGAAGAATGTCTGACCATGTTTTGTATTGTGTACTCACCTATAGGTATGAGATGTGTAACTGAATGTGGCTGCAGGAACTGAGCTTCGAGAGGATGGGGGACGGGGCTCAATTAAGAAGCAGAGAAAAACCTTAACCCTGTTGCTTAATTTACACATGTTCGAGGGCTTGATTTTGTGAGTCTAATTTCTCTTTTCACAGTTTTCTTCTCCAGTGCAGTTCATGGGTATGGAAAACAAAGAAAGCACTTTCTGAAAGACAGCTGGCCCAGCTGGTTCCTCAGAACACATGACCACAAACCAAACCTTGTACTGTCAGCCTACATTAATCTTTGCTTTGGCTTGCTTAGATTAGTGACCTCTCAAAATGTGGCAGTGTATACCAACCTTTTTGGTCTATAAACAATTTCCTCCCAGCTGATTTTTGTATCTGGACAGCATAGTGTAAGCTGCATAAGTATCAAGCTGCTTGTGGTTCACAAGCATACCCAAGTAATAGTGATTGCCTGGTAAAGCTTTTTAGGTCGGCAACTAGGGATCTCTGTAATAAGATCATGCACGTTTGTTCATTCTTAGAAGATCAGAATGTTCCTTGCCAAACCCTCAACCTTTAAGTGGAAATAGGACATATTGCCCTTCCAAGAAGACATGAATAGGATGGTGCAACCCTTGTGACATAGGCAGAGGCAAGGAGGCCTAAAAGAAGCAGGTCCCCTTGTCTAAGAAGATGTGTAACCACAGTTTTGCTCTTTTTACTGACACTTGCCAGCAGGTTTGTGTGTTTGTGTTTTGGAACATAATGCATGGCAACCACATGTGGGCAAGCAAGATGAGCTACAACTGCTAGTGCTTTTGTACCTGCTGAATAGAACTACAGCTCATAATAATGTTATTTGGTCTGTTTTCAATAATTCCTCACTTTAGTAACAAAGTGCAATTTCTCACAATAACAATGATAACTCTGATATTTAAAAACACAGCATTTTATCAAAACTAAAAACTGTAGACATGCCAAACAAATGTCCTAAATATGAGAAGGGAAGCAAAAAGGAGTGTAACTGAAATATGTAGAATAAAAGAAGAAGTGACTGTACTAAATTCTTTTTTTTTATGTTATTTTTTTCCCTGGTGTTTCATTTCTATTCCCGTTTATCTTTTCAAGGTTATTGGCATTTGATAAAGCTGGTAGGAGCACAAAAGAGAAGGGCAGATATTCTTCCTTCTGAGATTATTCCCAGATTCTGATAATCACACAATTTGTTGCAGCAAATGACCTTAAGAATAAAAGAGGGCAAAAGGAAGAAGTTTTTTAAATGAAAAATTTTGCAAATTACAAGCACAAAAAGAAGAAATGTTTCAAATTGCCAAATGAAAAGTTGGCCTGTTGGAATTTTTAAAATGCCTCAGGTCTGCTTTTGAACAATCAAGGTTTAGTTTTTAGTCATGGGTTAAGTAATGTTGCATTGTGTTGAGATTAGTATCAGACTCAGTATAATATGTGTAATAAACTCTCATTCTCATCTGTGATTGCTTGTCACTGCCAACAATAAGAATAGCTCAGAAGGAGGAAATGTTCAGTAATTGGTTTAACTTTAAATCAGATCCACTGCCAGAAAAAGTTACCAGGATAATACAATTTCTCCTGCAAATGTTATTCCTCTCTTCTTCACTTCTGTCCTTAGTTAAACAAACTTTGTGGACCTAGTGAAAATATATGGCCATATTCAGTGGAAAAAGTTTTGGGCATTTTGTTTAAAAGAGAGGACATTGTGTTTATTTCTCTAGATTGATGCAGAGATGCAATATCACAAAGTAACTCTTGTTATGTTCTGGCATCTTTGGCCAATTTTGTCTTGAGTACACAGTTATTAGTAGATGATGAAGTAACTCTGTTAGTAAACAAATGAACAGAAAGGATGTTAATGCTAAGATGACCCAAGGAGGCCAGCTAGAGGACAGAAAAGGCACGTTTGTCCCTCTTCTACTTAGGGCAGTCAAAACTGAAATCCCAAGATTTACGTGGTGTAATATCAGATATGCTTGATGCATAGTGGTCATAGCACAGTAAAACAGCAGATGTGATGACAGACAGCCTTCAGCTGAGGTTGTCAGAAATTTATGTGGCATCAAAGCATCCCTATCTCACCAGATGTCCTACTCCATGAGCCAGATAGGCACCTACAAGCTGGCTCCCTGGCTGGCTTTTTCTCTGAGGCCCCGAGCAAAAGACAAAGCTGATTAGCTTGAGATCCAAGAAGAATGCAGTACTAAGCACTACTGATAAATTAAACTCATTTACATTCTGCTCATAAAGATTCTTCCTTGAAAAGAAAAAGTTTCAGATGTATTGTCTGCTCCAGATGTATTACACAATCTCTCCCCTGCCCCAGTTAAGGCTTTCAGTTGAAGAAGAGGTATGTAGCTGGAAAAAGCTAGATCTAAACTTTGAATTACAGTGTATAATGTTGCTTTCTCAAGTAATAAAGACTGGGCACACCAAATTTGGAATGGAAACAACAGGGAGTTTCAACCCCTTACAAAACTTATCCAGCAGCAGCCCACTTACAAGGCTGGCAGAAGGGAATGCAGAGGATGACTGCTATAGAGCAGCATGCATGTGCTCATCATTTGCAGAAAGTTATGTGTCTTATGTGGCGCTTTCATGTACTATATTTTTCAGTCCTTCTTCCCCATCAATTTGTACTTGAAAAAGCAGAAAACTATTTACTTCATCTTTTTAATCGGAAGGATATTGTTTCTTTTCCCTTTCTTTGTTTTTCAAGGTTATTTAAAATAGATTTTAGTGATTTTAACAAACATGAAAGGTGTCATACTGAAAACCCTGACAATGAAGTCCTCCATTAGGTTTATTTATGAAATGATGACACAACAATGTTGTACACAGGCTGCAGCCAGCAGAGCTTCTGAACAAGTCAAAGGCATGTTTTATGCATATGAAAGTAATTCAGGGGGTTTTGCTTATTTCTTTTTGAACTAATGATGGCAGTATTTGCATTACCCTGATACCACAAGCATGTCTTTGTAGGGTATATGTTGTACTCTGTTTAGTAATTATAATGCCAGTCACTAATGACCTAAGATAGCTTACTGCACTAGTGAGTACATTTAAAAGTATATATTAATTAGATTAATTAGATAATTTCCCCAAAAGTAGTCACAAATAAAATCATAAATACCTAAAAATTTCTGTAGCCCCACATGCACTTATACACAGATACGTGTTTTTGTATTCATATAGTTCCTAGTGATGTGGTGATTCTTCCAGTGGGCACAGTGGTAAGATAATTGCTTAGAAATTCATATTCAGTTCCACTAAGTGACAGTCTATCTCTTTAAGTATGTTAAGTAAACAGCTTTGCAAGATCACTATCCATGTTTTTAAAAAATCATCTCTTAGGTTTTTCAACTTAGGAATTAAAAATCTTGACTCTTTTAATGTCAGTTTAAAAAGGGCTTGAAAAGCTGCGAAATAGTGTGTGCAGTAAATCTGTGCCATGGCAGAAACAATCAGAAGAGTAAAGAGTAATGATTAAACATTTAATCAGAAGCATTATACTTTGTTGTGCTCTCATTGTAGCTGCAGGAAAAGATGCTGTAACAGATCTTTAAATAGAAAACCTGAGGCTAAATTCTACTTCATCCATCAAAAGCAGCTGCTAGGAGATGACCTAATTTTAGTGGCTTATCAATTCCTTAGTGCTTGTTGGTTGATGTAACTTTGATCCTCTGATGCTAGATGACTTTTGTGCTGAATATAGCTAGAATTTAATGTGAATCTTTTGGATGGCTGCCCAGCCAAGCTGCATAATCCAAACAAAGAGAGCAAGCAGTACATGATTCAAGCTACTCACGTGTACAATAATATAAATATATGTATCCTGATTCCTTTGAGCAATCAGCTCCATGTCACCAAGCACATATTTCAAATACAATGTCCTTGTGGGGTTTTTTGTCTGGTTTTTTTCCTTTTTTTTTTTTTGTTTCTGTTTTTGTGTGGTTTTTCCCCAAACAATGATCTGCTTTTCATTGGAAAAATAACACAAGATGCAGTGAGACTCAGCTGCTGCCAAGAAATAATGATAGAGTCAATAATTGCAGGACATTTTTAATGAATGTTTTCCAAGCAAATCATTGCCATTTCAAAGGGCTGTTATTTCTATTTATATAGAGATTAGCCTACACATTATCAAGGAGAGGGAATGGTTCTATGTTTTTTTTTAATCATTGGTTCTTGTAGCATTTTTAAGGGATATTTTTTAACACCAGAAAATGTCTTTGTCTCTCTTTCTAGCTTACTCTTTATCTGGACTTGTTTTGCTTTTCCTTTCTCTCCTCTTTTTGGCTCTTCACTAAAACCATCTGTGACACACATGCAAGTTGATGGGTGTGTGAGCAATGCTTCACACATATTTAGTTGCCCTACTTGGCATTATTTGCTAGTCATTAAAGATTATGCAGGAGTTTTTCATGTCCCATTTTTTTATTCTCTTAGCAAATTAAGGTAGGAATAAGAGTTCGGTCAGATTATTGCCCAAATATTTTTTTAATGATTTTTTTTTTTTAATTTCTTGGAGAGACTGTGTCTAGAGTTTAGACTGGGGAGGATTTAGACTAGGAGGATTAGACTGGAAGGATTTCTGGGTTTTCTTCCTGGCATTGACAATCATGCATTGTGTGAGCTTGAGCCAGTCACTTAGGGCCTGTTTTTCACACTCCAGTTGAAATAAATGGAAACTGCATGTGCTCAGCACCTCTGCAAACCAGGTCATTTATCTCTCCTCCTTTTATTTATGCACTGATAAATATAACAACCTTCGCCTTTGCATATGCAAACTGGATAGAAGGATACAAATATGGGCAGTTAAACATGCAAATCCCTCATTTTGATGCACAACAATCCGTTTCATACAACTGGGGATTTCTACATTTGCAGGCCTTGGATTCTTTTTGAAAAAATTAACCATAAATTACAAAATCCATACAGACTTGTCATGAAGGCACAGCTGAAATTAATATATTTGTGTAGCTTCTTTTGTATAGTTTCACTTCTGTTAAAAATACTATTAACTATAATAATAATTTTAGCCTACTTTATTACTGGATTAAACCATGTTGTCAATGTGCAAATGCCTTGGGCATTACATGCTAATTGTGGGTTATTACATAAGACTCAGTGTTAGCTGTTTGACACACTTTTGGATTCTTAGGTGGGCTTAACTATCCTTTCATGGTACCTGCATTTCTTCAGTGACAGTAAGGGTGTCCAAAGTGGCTGTCCAGCAACTCAAGATTGCCCCAGTCAAATGCCTGTAGTGCCTTAGTATGCCCTCCGGACATATAGAAAGGACCGGATCTGGTAGAAAAAGCAGGAGAAAATTTGTGATAAGCAGTCAGATTAACAACCATTTTCACTCTGCCTACCACTGCTCAAAAAAAAAAAAAAAAAAAAGTAATAAGGACAAATTTCTTCAATGAAAATGGACATGATCTTTTATATACTACTGTTCCTGACATAAAAATGTCAGTAGCCCCTGGCTTCTGTGTCCTGCTTGTGCAGGAACTTGATGGCAGTCAGAAGCACTGAGGTCTTTCTTGCAGTCACAAGATACTGTCCACCAGCTTCAATGCGGCTCTGCTGCTTTAAAATGATCCAATTTTGGTGAATATAGCATTAAAAAAAATTCTTTTCCTTAGCTTTGTTGTGAAAAAAAATTATAATAAAATAATTAAATATTTATGTTTTCCCAAAGTCTCACAAAACCCAGAGCATAATAAAGGCATTTTACCTGGAGCTTCAAATCTGGATCCTCCTTGTTAGGACAATCCTTCAGTTTACGTCCCCTGTTTTCCACTTTCCCTAGAAGCCCACAATGTCCCCTTTCTCATATTTCCAGCCCATCACACAACTGAAATGCAGATGGATGTCCTTGCATGCTAGAGAAGGCCTTTATCTCCAAGACATTGTACTTTCACATCTCTGGTGCATGCATCAGTCACAGGCTGGGGAAATGCTTGCCTTTTCCTTGCGGGAGATCCACAAATCTAGTGATGGCATAGAGTATACAGGGTGTGTATGCAATCCTCAGCTGCCTTTCAGGCTACAGGAATTGCCCCGACCAGAAGATCGACCACTCTTGTGGCAGAAAAAACAGCTGAATGCACAACTTTTGTGCTATTGCCCCAGCCTTCCCAGTGTGCCCGACAGCTTCCCAAACTGAACCTGATAATTAAAATGTTGTGTGTAACCATGAGCTTACCACGAGTCTTCGGTGAAACTGGACCAGCTTAAACATTTATGATCCAATTTTGTTCTCGCTGCACTGCACAGATTATTAACTTCAATGGAAATAATCTTAGATGCTCTATAGGTGTCAGAGAACAAACAGCTGTTGCCTAGAAAGGAGTGATGTATTTTGAGAATGAGGCTTGCAGACAGGCATTCCAGACTCCTCATGCTGGTCTTGGGCAGAGTCTGTGTTCTTGCTGCCTTGTCGTCCTCCCCATGCAGCACAGACAGAATTGTTTTGCCTTCCTTCATTGTGGGTATGCATGAAGATTAAATAAATCACCTGAAAATTATGAGCATTAAATTTACTATTATTTCATACAAATATCAGAAGCCTCTTGCTTCTAATCAGTCCCTGAGCTTCTGATGTTTCAGTTAAAAATTCATACTAGTAGGATGTTTTCTGCTGCATTTATGGCTTTATATTTTGTTGAGGGTTTTGTGATCCACATTATTAATTAAGAAAGGTCCTACCTTATGTGATATCCTAAAGATTAATTTCATACTTCATGGTAGTGAGTTGATATTGCAAAATGCCAGGCTTTAGAACTGTCAAGACCGTATAAGTAGTTACATCTAATAAAAAAAAGTGCCCTGCTTGCAAGATGAGCTGCTAAGCAGCATCACCAACTGGCCCAGTTGCCTGGTTTACAGAGGAAGCCAGCTGAGGCAAGGATGGGCTGGGAACCCAGATGCATCTCATTGACCTGGATGTGGCAGCTGTACTCTTCTACCTGTACTTAACCCACATTCTGGATATCTCTGGATGTGGGTTAACCTAGTTGCTACTCTCTGTGCATTTTTCAAACCTCTCACAATGCCTGTGAATACAATATAAATGAGGCTACAGTACTGTATATTACCTGTGTGAAAAGAGGTTTTTAGATCCAGCAATGTCATAACATAGCTGCAAGATCAGATGCAATCAAAAATGTGAAATGACCCTGAAATGTTTTTTGGAGGCTGACTTATTCTTCCAGCATGCTTGAACTTCTACTTTTCAACAGCATGAAAGCCAGTTTAGACATGATTACTTGTTATGGAGACATCAGCACTGAGTGTTACTAAATGATCACAAATGAGCAGTTAGCAATTTCAAAGCACTCAAATTCTGAGATGTTTATTTAATGGAGCCAACATCCTAACTAATGTCTGCTACAGGTCAAGTGAAAAAAAAAGTGGATACAAAATCAGATATAATAAAACTAAATACCAAATTCTATCCTGCTTTCTGATATTTATGCTTATTTTCTTTCTATTCATGAAGTGCCATGTATAAAAGCTTGTCTTTATAAACACTTATGCTTTGCCCCACTGTAGTGGCATGCTAAAACGGGAAACTGAGTTTTCCTTGTCCAAAATAGTACTATTTGTTCCTGAAATCAAGCACTTGTGCATGAAACAACAGCATAAAAAACAGTTTTACTTTCAACAAGTGAACAGAGACTTTTGGGCGGTTTTTTGGCACCTTCTGAGGAAAAGATCTCATATATCCAAGATCTGTCTGGATGCAATCCTGTGCAATGCACTCTAGGATGGCCCTGCTTGAGCAGAGATGTTGAGCCAGATGACCCATTGTGGTCCCTTCCAACCTGACACATTCTGTGATTCTGTGATGTGTGATTAAAATACCAAACATTGATCACAAGTGCACATTGCCTTTGCTAGTAGTCCATAGAGATCCACCTGACTAACTAGACTTTTGGAAAATACTTTGAGTAAAAAAATGTGTTTGTTAGTCAAAAATGGGACTCCAAAAAATACCTGGTCTTGACATTCTGCAACATGTAAAACCCATGGGACTGGAAATACAGTGTCAGTGGTGATCTTACTTCACTGAAACTTTAGAGCAAACTAGTTCATGGCTTTTGCTGTAAAGGGTATAACAGTCACCATCAGCACTGGTCTTGGGCAAAAGCCTAGAAGCCCATGGTTCTTCCTTGGGCAAGAGAGTAAGATCAATGGGCCACAACTGTGACCTTCAAGGGCCAACAGGACTCCGGAGGCTGACCAGAGCTGTAAGACCTCTGGACAAGCATGTTAAAGTTTTGCCTCAGTTTATTATTGGAAATAGCTCTGTGTGGCTTTTACACGATCACACACAACAACCATGGGTGAACAGGGAGTGAGCCCAGGTCTTCCACATCCTTGGCAAGGTAATGCACCCGCTTTCTTACCTTTTTCTGATGTTTTAATGCACAGAAGAAACTGGGACTGAAGAAACAGCAAATCTGCTACAGCCAGTGTGACTCAGACAACTATGAATTTCTTTGCTGTTCTAGTGATCTGCTGTGTAAAAAAAAAAAAATTATAAAAATTAACAGTTTTCATTATGAGAGTTGTCACAGAGTTAGTTACCAGGTCTAGGTCTTCAAAAAGAATTTCTTTAGTTTATTTTAGTGCTTGGTTTCTTTTTTTTCCCCTCCTGCTTGAGAAAATTCAGGAAACAAGACCTGTATTACTTAAGAATGCTTGGTGTCTTTTTTGGAAGGAAGTCCCAGACTGTGCTACATTACCATCAATGGACATGAGAGTTAGGAGTCTAATTCTTTTGCAGCAGGGGAGATTAGAGCATATTGTGGATATGATTTCAGTATATATATTGAGTTTCCCAAGGGTATCTCATCAACGGCAACTTCAGAAGTTACTTTTATGCTGCTTCCACTCAGCTGGCAAGAACACTTGACATTTTGAGAAGGTTTAGAACAGAAAACATTAGCAGTTCGTGTTGATCATGTAACTCATTGGCAAAAACACTACTGTTTAAATATCATGTTCAGTCATCGCTGGATTGCAATCTAATGAGCGTAAAAGATGAGTACTTCTCAAAAGTGACTCGTCTTGTAACTTTTACAGTTACAAACTTGCAAAATTAAGAACATGTATATTTACTTCTCCCCAAATACCATTTTCAAGGACAGTGTCCTTTTGTGCCTTGGAATGGCATTCTAAAGAGCTGTAAATAATTAGTCAAGGTTCTGTACTTTCTGCTCAGTGAAATCTCAACAAAAAAATCTTCATTATTATGAACAGAATGAATAATCATGCTAATGGTATACTGACCAAGTATGTTCTAGCTTGTCTTTGAACACCTCCAGCTTTATGGGTATATTTAGCCATTA
Source organism: Sclerurus mexicanus (assembly GCA_013396755.1). Classification (NCBI taxonomy): domain Eukaryota; kingdom Metazoa; phylum Chordata; class Aves; order Passeriformes; family Furnariidae; genus Sclerurus; species Sclerurus mexicanus. The sequence continues at coordinate 210,209 of VWZF01001680.1, read as the reverse complement.
TCAATGAATAGTATTCCAGGTATGTTCCCAAGTAAAAGGAAATGTGATGTTCTCTTTCTTCCAACTGACATAATAGCTGCTTGACTTTTCCTCTAATTGAACCAACTAGTGTTTAGAATTCACTTTGGCATGGATCAAGGAGTGGGATTGCTGATGTCTTTAATTTGCTTGTTTATTTAACTTCCCAGTGCATAATCAGTTGTATAAAAATGACCTTCCCCAAAATATATCTCAGTGGCTATGTTACATTATACTAATGACTGCAACACACAGAAAGCCAAAACAAGCACTTTGCCAGTATCAACAGAAATTATGAAAACACAGTTTGCAGCAATGTATGAATTATTGCTGCCAGCTTGAAGTTCCCAAGTTAACTCCTGATGAAGTTATAAATTGCAACAATGAGAGCTGTTTCTATCTTGAGTCACACTGTGGGCCAATTTCTGTTGTCATACGTGGAGACTAAAATGATTAGAATTGGATGGTTCTATTTCTGTCCAGCTAAACTCAGAGTTACCCTTCCAATATCCTCCAATAAAGATGGTGTGAGATGGACAAAGGCATACATGGTAATTTCCATGCTATGGTTTCAGCCAGTCCAGGTACAGAGATGAAAGACAACTCGGTAACTCAGTCTGTCAGTTAACTTTCACCAAGATGTGTGGTTCAGAGCTTTGTTCACTAACAGGGAGGTAAAGGAAATCTAATTTCAAGCTCCATTGGAAATGGAGGGGAAGCAAACAATATCTAAGAGATGGCAAGGAAAACTAGGTTAAGGATGGGATAGGATATAAATTGAGAGATATTAGACATGGGGGAAAAAATGGAATTATTTATCTGAATCCTCCCTGAGTGTCTTCAGAGACTTCATTCCAGACCATCCTAGTTTTAGCTTTTTAAAAACAAATCCTCTCTCTCATTTTAAATAGGGGTATGCTAGAATTAGAAGCACTTATCCAAACCATCCCGGCTTCAACTTTCAGGGCTCAGAAAAAAATGGAACCTGGAACTGAAACAGCTTTGGTTTGGCTTTAAACCCAAACCACTATTACATCTTCCCCC
>VWZF01001680.1:157864-209076 GCA_013396755.1 Sclerurus mexicanus | reverse complement strand
CTAAAACCTCAATCAGAGAACTAGCAGTGCATGTATAAAAACAGCAAACAGTAGGAGAATTAAACACTAAACACTAAAAGAACAACTGCAGTTCAGCTACTTTGTCCTATGCAGTGTTGACGTATGGGATAAAGGAAAGATAGTAGAAATATTTCCACCCAGAAGCATTTATGGGAGGAAGCAGGATCATTTTGGGAGCATGAAGCTGTATTGATGTAGCAGTGAGGCTGTCTCCACAGACTTCCACTGATGTCACATCCCAAATCTATCTGTGATAGATAGATTTCATTTTGGCTTGAGAATAGCTGAAAGTTTGAAATGTTTTCAAGTGTATTATGTGTACCCTTTTTCACTTCATCACTTTGCTTCATTACTGTGGTAATCGGCTTCACTGCAAGTGTTTATAGAAAGCTTGTTCTCCAGGTTAAAAAACAGGAATTGCTTTCATCGTTGGGCTTCTTCCAAGCTTCATCATTAATTGCAAATATATCTTCTTAAAATCTTTTTTGCATAATCTTTTGTTTGGAAATTTCTCTATTTAAAGGCCTGGGTAGCATCATAATTTGCCAATGGCCATACTGTCTAAGGGGAAAAGGATCCAAGATGAAATGCTTTTCTTCTTTTTCCACTTGTGCAGTAATGCCTCATTACTGTTATGATTTGCAAGAGGGATACCTTTTCTATTATCAGCATATCTCCTGTACTACACTTTCAACACTTAATAGCTGTTAAAAGAAATAAATTTTAAACATGTTTTGCTACAGATGAGTTTGGATTAACTCCCTCTCAATCTCTAAAATTTTTAGGACTTTTTTAACAGTAATTTGCCAGGACATTTTTAGTTTCTGGAGCTTAGCTATTCTAATCATAATGTAAGCATTATGAGAATAGTGCATCATGAGAATATTCCCTTTGAAAATATATCCACTAACAAACAAATTATGTGGAAAAAAATTAAAAATATCTTAGAAAAATTCCAGGCAATCTTTGTGCATTTGTCATGAGATAAATCTCCTTTTTATGAGCATTCCACTGATCCTTTCCAGTTCTTTTTGTCTTCTTTTCTGTAATGTTTTGCTAGAAAATAGTTATGAAGTATTTTGTCTTTTCCAGGAAGAATATGGAAGGTTTGTTGCATCTATCCCCAGAGTGTCTTGGTCATAGTTTTTATTGGAGAGAATAGAAGTCATATATACTTCAAGTACTGTCCTGCACAAGGTCATCTGGATGCTTCAGGACATGTTTTGAAATAAAATTGTAGCATAAAATTTTAAAACCTACGTAACAACAACTTCCCCACTATGGAAAACATGTACAGAATGGTGATGTGTACAGAATAGTGATTCAATATTAGTGTAATTTCCTGTAAGGGAGAGCCAAATTTTAGGACACTGCATAGAAGACAAACATCTTCTGCTGACTCACCCTCATCTTGCTTCATATTTGTATGTTACAGTGTCTCTGGTCAGTTATCAGCCTTGAGTTGATGCTGCTCCTGATACAGCAGTCCTGCTTTAAATACCTTCTATGGAAGGGGCTTACACCCAGCATAAGTGAGACGGGAAAGCAGGTGAAATGTCCAACTGCTCTTTTACAGTCTTTTTCCCATGAAGGAAACTCTGGGGTTTGGGTTGGGTTCGTTTGGTTTTGGTTTTTTTTTATAGTTTGACTTGACCTCACAGACAGATTCAGGGATGGGTATATATCCAATACATATATTCCTCTAAGAACAGGTGGGAATAACTGTAGGGACTCATTACTTTTATTGTTCCACTGTTGTTGCCAGAAAATTACATGCTGCTTTTCCCCAGCCTACTTTGAACTGGAAGAGCTGCCAGAAGATTACCCACAGTTTTCACGTAAGTAGTATGTGATTTGAGAGGTGGGAGTTTTTGGGTGGCACATCCATTCACTTACATTTCTGTGGATGAACCATTTGATTTAACCTGGAGATGGAGGCTGTTTAGACTCACTGGGGAAGGAGTGCAGCCGTGGTGGAAGGAGACAGTACAGTATAGGATTACCTGGTGGCTTACTTTCTTGAGAAGCCAGGGTTACTCACCACAACTGGAATTCCAATCTACAAGAGAATTGGCACAGAAAAGAATTGTGAGGAACGGACCTCAGATAGTTCTGATATTTCTGCCTATCCTCTTTTTCTGCTCTAAGTGTTGGAGAATGCTGTCCTCTGGCTTATGATAAAATTTCCTCTCAGGTAAAGCATCTAAATCTGTGGTGGTCTCAGGGAACAGAATGTCTTGTGGGAGTTTGGTGTCACTGTAAGTAAAAAGAGTGAAGGTGTTGGTGCTGGGGGCAGGTGCTTCTACTGTTGCTGATGTGTCTTGGTGACTCAGAGAACTTCAGGTATGACCATTCCCAGGGAACAGAGCAGTTCAGCTTGCTGGGGGAACATGCGCCATCCTCTTCTGTCCCACTTTGCCGGCAGAGAGGCTGGGAGTACTGCCTTAAAACAACAGTCATTGACCTAGTTAGTTTCTAGAAAGGAGAACACCTCATCCAGGAAGGGTACAAGAGTTTTTTTGGAAGAACACTGAAGTCATTCCTGTACAAAGACTGTGCACACCACCACAATACAAGAAAGATATTAAGCTATTAGAGAGCATCCAAAGGAGGGCAATAAAGATCGTGAAGGGCCTTGAGGGGAAGTCGCATGAGAAGTGGAAGAGGTCTGTTCAGCTTGGATAAGAGGAGGCTGAGGGGAGACCTCATTGCAGTTACAGCTTCCTTGTGAGAGGAAGAGGAGGGGCAGGCACCGACCTCTTCTCTGCAGGACCCAAGGGAATGGCCTAAAGTTGTGTCAGGGGGGTTTAGGCTGGATATCAGAAAAAGGTTCTTCACCCAGAGGGTGGTTGGGCACTGGAACAAGCTCCCCAAGGAAGCGGTCACAGCACCAAGCCTGACAGAGTTCAGGAAGCATTTGGATGACACTCTCAGGCATGTGGTGTGGCTCTTGGGGATGGTCCTGTGCAGGGCCAGGAGTTGGACTTGGTGATCCTTGTGGATCCCTTCCAACTCAGTATATTCTGTGGTTTTGTGATCCTGAGGGACAAAATGTAAGATGCTGTTGAGTCTTGGCCTGAGAGTGGAAGAATATGTAGCAACACTAAATCTAGTTTGTCTCTGTGTGTAATGTTCTTTGTTGTGCTAGATAATTTAGAGAATTACAAACTGCATTTATAAATAAACAAATCGGAGCACGGCTGCAGGCACAGGGAGAACAAATACGCACATGTGATGTTATGCAGTAACTAATAGGATGTTGTCTTCATGATATTCTGGCCACATGTTTTTCATGGAGGACTTAAACATCTACTAGAAGTAAAATCCATTAGGAAATGCAATTGTTTCCTCATACTGGCTTTATCCAAGCCAGCACATTGAAAATAGTCTGTTTCCTTCTCCAGGCATTCCTTTTGAGATGACAGGATCTCCCGCCACCACAACCTTAGCACAGGAACATGTTGACTTAACGCTTTCTTTTCACTAACAACTTTGTATTTTTGAATTTCTTGATGTACTTCTGCTGCCATCTTAATGCAGATACCAATTTGATCTTGAATTTCAGGGAATGGAAAATCCTGATAAACATCCGGGCTGCTGTGAATGGAGAGGACAAAGCCTTTGTAGTAAAATGTCTCTGAAATATGCCCATGAGAAGTGTTTGATGTGCTGTAAAAGACATCTCTCTGAAAAAAAAAAATGTTTTTCCTCTTTGGCTTTGTTGAGCAGACTGTGGAAGTAAATGACACAAAGTAACCCTTCTTTTCCTCTCCTACTGCCCCCCTTTTTGTTTGATCTTGCAGTGATGTGATAATGGTGACTCTGTAACTTGAAAGCAATTTCTGTAAAGACTTAGAGCATGAACAGAAGGGGTTTTATTTTCTGCTGCTAAAGGGAGATCAAAGTATGATCTAGAGATTAGACCTGTTTTGAGAGAGAAAACTGAGCAGCCTATTTCTTCCTCAGTCACTAAGTTGCTTCATCAAGCTGGGCAAGTCACTTCACTTCTCTGTGCCCTGGACCTTTGCTGTGTACTGTAGCATTCAGCTCTTGCACTAGTAACAAACATTTTGCATGGCTTAATCATAAATGACTGCCTATGTGGTAATTAGCCTTAGTCAGTGCAAAGTTTATTATACTTGTTGTCAACCTTTACACCAATTCAGGGGACATGAGGGCTGGGTTTTGATTTAATTTTGGTCACAGCTTGCAGAAGGGGAAAGAAGAAAGCACTGAGATCTGCAGAGGAGTTGAATGCAATGGCACAGACCGTAGGCTGATGGGAATTTCTGGGCTCAGGGCTGCACTTTACAAAGGATGCTGGCATCAGAGAAGCATTATTATAGTGTTTTATATTGGCCTGGATGAGTTTAAACAACCCGTTGAGCTATTAGCAGCAATGTACACAGTGCAGGCCAACCTTCCAAATAAGTCCTGTGTCTCACACTGGCTGCACTTAACTTTTGGTCACCAGGTTTTTGCTGTTTGCTACTCAATCTAGTTCAAATAACACTGGTTGAAGTATGCTGGCTTCCTCTCACAGCTGTAGTTTGGAGATAGTGCTTGCTCATGAGCTCAAACTGGCAAATGAAAAAGTCAGATTTGTAGTCTGCCAGTGTGCTTGCATCTGCACCAGTGCACAATCTGCTGAAAAGCAATCAACTGGCCAAGCCCTCCAAATACTAGAGTAAAGCTGTGTCAACAGTTGTCTCCCTGACAACCTTGTGAGCACTCTTACACGTGGAAGAAATCAGTCAAAATCAGTCTAGAAGGAAAAAACTTGTGGAAATCCCTTTGCTCTGGACAAGGCTGCAGTTTTGCCGTCTGTAAAGAGAGAAAGATGTCAGGAGTATCCCATTCTGTGGCAATACTGAAAATTTAATCTGTAAGTACATGCAAAGGACACTTGATTAAATCAAAGGTACAGAAGCAATACAATAACATTCTGTGTGTGAAAGCAGGCTCACATCAATTCTGCATTTTGTGTACAGGCAGCCTAAGAGAAGAAAATCTCTGCTGCAAAATGTCTGCAGTCTGTGTCCCTGGAGTATCAGGAGTTAAAGAAAACTTCCAAATATTGTATGCTTCTGTGAGGGAAACAGGAAAGCTGCCTTATCCCAAGGTACCAACAGGGAACCCCAGGAACAAAGATATTAACAGGCTCTGTGTATCGTACAATATGCTATTTTTTTTTTATGCATCTGAGAAAGAAGCAAATTCCCTTAATTTTGCAGCCTGACATAGCAAAACAAACCCCATGAATCTCTCCAGAAGTTGCAACAGTGTCTTCTTGCCCTCTGCCCTTTGTCCTTCTAAGGGAAAATGTTGGGTGGCATACAACATTTAAAAAGTTAATGACAGGCTAGCCTCTAAAAGCTAAGAGTTGCAGCTTTGGGTTGCAGGAGCAGCCAAACAGGAGGGCAGCCTTTCATAACAAAAGTCTGAGAGTACCTTATTCAGGGAAGCACTGGCAGACTACAAAGTACTCTGTTAATTATTGTTGACATTGCATAGAGAGCTTCATGCTGTTCTTTCTCTGCCTGCTTTGACTTAGTTTGTTTGAGAAAGTACTTTTTCTGTGCTGCAGATTATGTAAATTCATATACTCTGCTGCACTGACAGATGTGTCTTTGTTTTAGAAAAAAACATTATTTTTTCCAGGACTGAATGTGAATGGAGCATTTCAAATTGCTGGCTTCCAAAAATACTTATAAAGTGAAGCCGTGCAGCTCAAAATATTTTGCCCTCCTACACTGACATTCACAAGCCTTTATAGGAGAGTTATCAAAAGCATTTGCAGTGGAACATGCATGAGTCGGCCATAAAAACTGGGTTAATCAACAAATGACTAAAAAGTCAGTTCTACCCCACACAATGTGTAACAGAACCCAGATAACACAACTGTAAGTAACAGGGCAATTATTCTATATTGTGGGTCAAAGACTATCTTATAATGATCCCTTGCTCAGATGCAACTCCTGCATCTGAGGAAACAGGATGAAGAAATAGCAAGTGACTAAAATTCCCCATTCTTCCTCTTTCTGCTGGTAAAGTACGGTTTGACTGCTCACTGACAGAGCTTGTTCTGAGGCATGGTAGCTGCTCATGGCTCTGGTAGTCTGGCTGTGAGCAGTGGTATTGTTTGCCTTCCACTTTTGCTTTCCACTTCCACTGACCGTTGCCTAGGTGTCCTTCAGTTCGCTCTCCCACTCATTGATACTTCCTAAATGTGCTGCTAAGAAATGAAGCATTCACTTGAGTAGAGAGAAATGCTCCCTATCAACACATAAGTGCATCAGACTTACTCATAGGTTTCATTATAAATTAAAATTACCTCTCTGCCAATTGATTGTAATGACTTCCATAGTCTTCACCACCGTATTGAAACCATGACTTCCCACATATTTCTTCTGACAAGGAGTCATCCAAGAGAACTACACCTGCAATCAGTGCCCTCCAGCTGCAAGTAGAAGAGTGTGTCTGACTAATTTCATTAGCATAGGGACAATAATTGACACACAATGATTTGACTGATAAAACCATATGTATTCCATGTCCATTCTCAGCTTTGTGCATTTCCATCTTTAAAGTTTTAAAATATATAATGAACAGCAGCAAGTCCGAGGTATTCTACTTATAAACCCACTAACTAATGTTAGCTCCATTGGCTTTGGTCAGCCCATCTCTGTCCCAAGGAATTGGGGACACTGGGGCTATGTACCATGCTGAAACATTCTGATTCCCTTCAGGAGGCAAATGAATAGAAAAGACATTTTAAACAGTGTGAAGTCTCCCTAGCTGAATTAGTATAACAGGAGCTCAACAGCATGAAGAGGGAGGAACCATCCTACACTGTTCTGCCTTCCCAAACATGAGCTTGTGATGATGAAAAAAGGTGAGTAGCTTTATTCAACAATGAACAGGAACTCCACTAATCCCCCTTCTTCATTATTTAGGAGATAAAATATTGCTCTACTATGCCCAATGATTGCATTCTGGGTAGGCTGCCATTTCCTTTTAATGGGCATAGAAGTTTCTTTCCTCATAATCCTTGCATTGTTTGGACACATTCCTTTTCTGTACATCTGCATTTTTCCATTGCTAGATGATTATTTTTTTAATTGTTGATGACTGTGTTAGCCTTTTGTGTTAATTCTGTGGTATTTAAATATGTCAAAATGAAAACTGTCTCAGTTGAAGATCATTTTCAGTGGAGATCAGTTGTTGATTTCAACCCCCTCCCCCAACCCCCACCTCCACCCCCCGGCAAAAAGCNGAATTTGTAGCTTAATTAAAAACCAAACAGAAACAAAACAACAAATTCAATTTTCCCTGTTGGTCAGCACAAAGTAAGAGAATACTAATCATTTTGATTAAAATGTTATTGAAGAAGCTACTCCTTTAGTATTTTGTGAACTTGGCTTGAACAAAAACGAGATACAGAGTGTGCCTCTAATGTAACCATGGCAAGGGAAGAGGAAATTAATATGACAGATCATTTCAGACTATCTGAAGAACTGGGTTATAGGACGAGTGTTGACAGGGATGTTCTTCTGGCACGAGGTAGCCCTCCAGATGAAGGATGATGTGTAACTGAGCAGAAGGCACTTGTTTTTGATGGCCAAGCCATAACTATGAAGTAGGCTTCCTTTCCTCTGGGACCTTATCTCAGATTTCACCAGCTCCTACTGCAAATGAAGAGCACCTTTCTTTGACCTTGGCATTTCTGGCATAAATGTTTAGAGGCATGTAAAATCTCAAAACAAACACTCCTCTCCTTGGGGAACAGATAAGTGAAACAAACATGTGACAGATGATAGTGACGTTACTTAATGCATGGCTGATTTGCACATATATTCTGCTCTCACTGAAGTTGTAAGTGGCTACAGAAGAAAAACAGGTCATGTAATGACGCTGGTGTGCCTGATGCACTAGTGAGCAGGTGCATAGGCATATGCCTCCACACAGACACAATGTTTGAAGATGTTTGATTTCCCAAGAAAGGCCTGAACTTGCATGCACAAGTTTTTCAAACAAAAAAAAAATTCAGTTTCAAAATTCACCTCCAGCCCAAAAAGTACAAATGAGTTTTTGCAACCAGCTCGTGAAATGTTCATCTTCCCATTGCAACATGGTATCTCTGTCTTGAGAAACCCTTTTTTGGAAAACATTACTTGGGATTGTGTGCTTATGATCGGTAGGTTTATAGTCCCTTATGTGAACTCCCTTTTAATGAGAAGAGCCTTGCCACTGTCCCTCATCAGATGGGGACAATAGATGCCTAACAGCAGTGGCAGGTGTGTAATGATCTCTGAGATGTCCAACTGCATGGATAGACAGGAGAAACAGGAACTGGCCAAACTGGTTTTTGGGGCTCAGTTAGGGGCTTCCTGATGCTGGGACTTGCTCAGGCAGGCTATGAAACCTGCTGTGACAGGGTGGCTTCAACTGGAAAGGGTTTTGCACTCACGTTTTTTAAATCTTCTCTCACGCCCATTTTTATCCTAATCCCTTCTCCCCTTTTTACAGAGTTTTGTTTGAAAGAACACACTGACAATTCTGAGTGCTGCATTGGAGGGAGGCCCCATTTAAACTGGCTCCAGATGTGCTCGAACTGGCCGGGCTGCGTGCACTGAAGAGCAAAGCCTGCCTCTCCGGCTGGGAGTAGGCACCCATGTGCCAGGCGATGCACGTGGCTGGCTGCCACAGTTACTAACCTAGTATTAACTGCATTAATTGTGGACATAAACAGTGTGTAGTGCCAAGCATGTCACAAGCTGATTATAAAAGCTGTAGGCAGAGTTTCAAATTGTGCTTCACTTTTAAGTTCCAGCGCCTTTCCCTACTCCCTCCCCCTCCCTCTCCGAAATTCCTTGAATGTGTCTGTGTATTTACGAAAATACAAACGTGTACCGAGCGTTAGAGATACCACGTTGTAAATACTATGAGTACCTGCGAATGGCTGGGAGCGAATTTTCTGCAGACGCCTGGAGGCAGGGTGGGAGCGCCTGCAGCCCCTGGCGAGGGAGAGCCCCCTCCGTCTACCCCAGCCCCCTCCCTGTCCTGTCCCGTCCCGCTCAGCCGCCGGGCGCAGCTGACCTACTTTTTCTGCATTTCTCCCCGCACTGCCCAGACCCCTCCTACGCACGGGGCTCGAAGGCTTTTAACCCTTGGGAGAGCTGTAGCGGCCGCAGCGCCCTCACCCCGCTGTGGTGCCGGAGGATGGAGCCCAGGGGGGCGGCGGAGCGCCGCTCTGGCTCGTCGGGCTGAGCCACGAACCGCTGTGTCCGCAGCACCACCCGCTGGGGAGCGAGCGGACACGGAGCGGCTGCTGCGGGTTCTGCTTGCTCGGTTACCGCCCCAAGCCTCCCCGGCACTGGGGTCGGCTCGGCCGCCAGTGATTCTCCCGTCATTCTCACAGTAACGAATCCTTAACAAAACAAATAATACCCGTAATGAAATGCGATGTAACTCAAATTCACAGAAATGGTGCCGTTGCCATTTCTGTGCAATGCAGCCCCACCTTCCTGGAAGGGGACAGATCATCAAAGCGTTTTGGAAAGGCTCTGCCTTTTGTGGCTCATGCTCGGGTACTTTGTCTGGGAAAGGCTGTATTATTATTGTGACAAAATGTGTCTGGTACACCGTACATCGAATACTGTCTTGGTGTGAAGAGCACATGGAAGTGCTTTGTATTTGCCCATGTGCTTAGCATGGTCGAATAGTGTTCAGTAAGATATTCAGCTGATAAATTGTAGCTTAGTTTTGGATTCAGCTTTACCTTTCTGTGTTTCTGCTAAAATAGTGGGTTCTTCTTGCTCTTTTTAGAAGGATGTTAGAGGAAAAACCCTTTAGTTGCACAAAAGTTTGGAAAGGAAGAAGATAATGCTCTAAAATTTTTAAATATAAAACTCTTCCTTAAACAGGCCAGAAGGAAAACGTTCTGAAATTAAAAATTTGGCTTGGGTGTGCACCTTTTAGCGTACAACAGTCTTCGTTTTATTTGAAAATTGCCTGCTGGGTTTTAGTAAAGATTATGGGACAACTAAAGAACTTGTCAGCAAAGCATTTCCTCAAGTATATAAACATGACTGAGTAAACAAACAAACTGCATTCAAGTACATGCAAATGAAGACCTAGGCACTTTGTCCAAAAAAGTTAAATCTTCCCTGGTGCAGCTGGTAAATCTTGGAACAAAACCAAAACTGTTTGGAAAGGAGCTTCTCAGCAGCATGGATTTCATAGGTCCAGGACCAGTGGACAGCCATGGAGTAATCAAGCTCTGTGGGTGATGTGACTCCAGAGTAAAGGCTATGGGTCACTCTTTTGGCTGATATGTTATTGAAGGATGGTGTGGATGGGCGATGGGCCCTATTTCTGTTCTAGAAGGCCACTTAGAGCTTTAGCAAGGGCATTCTCTGTGTTTTGAGACTGTACTGTCTTGTGTGCTTAGCTGTGCTTCCTTGCTTTAAGGTGTTTCCAACCAAGCATATCTTGACTGCTAGTGGCCACTGACCTACTTGTAACCTGTGTTTTGCAGAAGTTTTATTCTTAAGGGGAAAGTTGCAAGGACATCTGGGCTTGATCTTCCCCGTCCCACAAAGGAGGCTCCTTCAGTCCAGCCTTGGGCTGTCTAATGGTGTTGGATTATCCTTAATTAATGTAATATTGTCCTGCTGTTAAGGGCAATAAATAAATCCCCTACTGACTGACAGATCTTTCAGCAGCTTTAATAGGAATAACTGGTAAGTGTCAGTGAATAGGTTGGTCCTTGGCAAGACTTTAGGGTACTTTCCTTGAGATACTGGAGTAATTCCTGGAAAAGTAAGATTTTATAAAGGGGTTATAGATATTTGTTCATCAAAATGGGTAAAGGTGCTGCTGCTTCCCATATGTCTTTCTCAAAACACAGTATGAGTATTGGGTTGCAGATAGCTGTCATCCAGAAGTATAAATTAGAAGGACTACTGGACACAGCCAAGTGCAACTCTCTACCTCCTTTGCAGTTGTCTCTCAGTAACTATCCTGGTTACCAGATGGTCCAGTCAGGGTTTATTTCTTTTAGTGTTTATTTTCGAGCAGCTGTATGCAAGTTGCAGTAAACAGTAATACACAGGGAAAAAAGAATTTGCACTTTACACAAGGAGTAAATTTTAGGTACCCATCCAAGCAGAGAAATGGAGATTCAGTAGAGTAACTGGTAGGCAAAAAACATCTCATTTCAAATTTAGTGGTCAGTTTATTATCATAAAGTGATCTTCAGTTTTCTTTTACAAATTATTTTTTACTTTACTAATGATTAAGTCAAAAATGACTAATGACTGCGAGAGCTGATCGTAGTGACAGAGTTCACAGGATAAACTTACTAAGGGGAATTTTTTGCATGCTTTTAGGTTAACCCAGAGAATCTGTGGTATGGGAAGTAAAAATGATGTTGAATGAGTGCCACCAAGTGTCTCCTGCAGTATATGAAACCCCAGGTCTTAAGTGGAACTAAAAACAACATTACAGCACAAACTTCTCTGATTTTGAGAGGGACATCAGAGAGGCAGCGAAGTCTGTTAGAGTGAGAGGAGTTAAAATTATTTTTCCATTGAAGTACTAGAGTAATCTGTGGAGATCCCATAAAGGTAAAATGTCTGTGGTAGGGGCAGAAAAAAAGACATAATGCTGGATGACAAATTGGACATCCAGTTCGGCAGTCTGTTTCATTTTATGTATCTTCTGAGTGCTCAACATTGACACTGCACTATCTGTGGCTGTGCTGTGTTGTATCAGATGATGCTATGATACACCTGTTCTCTCATTAGCAGGGCTGCTAGGTGTTACAGGACCTAATACAAGTTACAAATTGGGCAATTAACATCTCCATTTGGCCCTCCTTTGGCTATTATTGATTCCCATGCCAGCCACATCAAGAGATGCAGTGGAGGCAAGGCCAAGACTTGTGTGTATGCGAATCAGAGGTTCAACAAACAAAACAAGTTAAGTGTTGTCAAATGTCCTGCAAGATGGTTTCATCCTGAATTCTCTGTAGATTAAAAAGTTCTCATGGATCTTTAGATTTTCAGTTCATACAAATTAATGTGACTAAAGAAGGAGGATTTATATCAGTTTTACAATTCCTGAATGTCAGTTGATTCAAGCAATGAATACTCAAGTGTGCCAAAACTCCTGTTGCATTTCTATATGCTGGATGTTGGTACAAAGAGTCATGCCAAAAAGCCATTTTACATTGCACACAAAAATAACTACCCTTCGTCATGCTGGAGTTCATTGCCTGTGTTTCCACACTGCAGCCAGAGACCATGCCCAAAACAGCTACACAAAGAGTTGTGGTGGGTGGCAAACTGATTATCTCTCCTCAGCAATGTGAAGTGTCTTTTGTTCTGGTGAAACAGAAGAAGGGGGGGAGTATACTAGGACAAGGGCCTAGCCAAAGAGACTGTTTATTGCAGGGCTTGGTAATTTACTTGTTTGGAGATGGAAGAAATATCTTAGGTCACAAAATGTGCTGAAGCCTGCATACAGAATTTGAACATTTTTTTTTACTGGAATATATTTGCATATGGATAAACTGATTAATGCTGTGGTACATGACACCCATTAAACCTGGGGGAGTGCCAGAGAGCAAAAGAGAACACAATACATTTTGGGGACTCTGGGCAGTGAGTGCGCAGCAGCAGAGTTTCTCTGTTTAATCAGCAGCCCATTTTATGTCTTAGGGCCTTTCTGCAGAAGTTAATGGGTGAACAGACTTCTGCGGGACAAACTTTCCATTGTAGCACTCTCTGTCCTGCTCTGTTTTACTATTTCACTATAAATTAACTTAGAAGAGTCATGTTTACCACTGTCTGAGCATTCTGTAAAAAACCTCACCTTTGAAACTATGTGTAACTCTTCTTTGCAGGAGGAAGGATGGAACTGTACAGTAGAGAGACAAGAATTGATGTAGTGGCCTTGAACTATTTGGAAGGACTTTCACTATTCGTGTGGATGATATATATTTTGTGGTTGCTGTGGTGTCCAAAGGGGGAAATGCTCAAGTCTTTTGGTCTCACTACATGCAAAATTTATGCTATTGATTTGGTATTTACCTATATACAGCGTTTGCTAAGCACCACTGCATGGTGTGCTAGGAAATTAGACTTCCCTGTGGTTTGGATAGGTAAGGCAAGGTGCTAGAAGTATGTGAAAAAGCTGAGAAGTACCTTTGTAGGTTCCGATAAATGTCTAAGCTTTGGTTGAGTCAAAATTAACCTTCTATACTGAGCACTAAGTAATTAGCTGCCCTTTTCCTCTTTGTCCTTGCCGAGCCAAATAGACAGAGTTATCAGTATTCTTGCCTGTAATTCACCAATTATCTCAGTTTAAAAGTATTTCATTGTTTCTAGAACAGGTGTTAATATACTGGAGAATATTCCTGTCAGGCTGTGCTGTCTGGGCACAATCTCACTGTTCATACAAGAGGAAAAATAAAAGCTTCATCTCTGAAATGGCCAATGTTACTACAGCTTTAGAAGCACTCTTTAGTGAGCTGAATAGAAGCAAATGGCAAACTAAAAAGTGTTGCTAAGAAACAAATCCAGATGCGTCCAGATTTTATGAAAAAGGAAAAAAAAAAAAAAAAGGACATACTCACTAAACCAGACTAATAATTTCCAAAAGGAAACTATCAGATAGATATTCTTCTATTAGCCAACAATGCAACTTTACTAAAAAAGGAAATAATATGGATGTATGAGCTTTAAGAGCCAGTATAATTGATAAACATGAATGAGGAGGCTCTCCAGAGGAAAAGTTTTGCACAGGACCTGAACCTATGGCAAAATTTCTACTTTAATAACATCTGTGAAAAATCACTTAAGTAGCACAGTTAATTGCATGTTGCATTTGTGGGCATGAGGTAGAAAACTCACAGTTATGGTCTGCTTTGACGCAAGGAGAGTTCGTGTGGTGACTGATGTGTGATATGTGCAGATGTACCCTGCAAGGCAATCCCACTCTCCCAGTCACTTATCTTTAGCAAGAGATACTTTCATCTTCCACTTTCTAGCTATTCAATAGGCATAAGAGAACAACCTCACAGCCGTAGCTGGTCCCAGATACGTTCCTCCTTAATGCACACAGTTTTAGGTGATTGGTTTTCTGTGTTACCTATCAGTATTTATTCATGTTTCTTCTCAGCTGACTGATGAGGTTTGGTTTTCCTGTGTTTCTGAGTCTAACAATGTGGGTTTCCTCATTCCATGTATGAAGGACTAGGTTAATATGTTTTAATATCTGGCTACAAAAGATCAGAAATTACACAAACCAGTTCATGAGTTGCTGATACCCACATAAGTCCTATATTTTTTTTTTTAATATAAAATCTTGTACTTATTACAATTCACTATAGGAAACATTACCTGGGAACAAGTAAGTGAACCAAAGTGCAGATCACTTGGCACAAATTATTAGAGTAGAAAGCCATGGAATACTTCTCAAAAAGAAATGGCCAATATGTTCTTGGTAGTGGAACCAACTATGGTTAAATTAGGTGTTGTTTTTTGTTTGTTTGTTTTTTAACTAAATGACACAGTAATATTGATTTTTTTTTACTCTATTATCCCATGTTTTTCTTAATACAATTATACCTTTATGTACCTTCTTCAAATCTTTTGTGTTTTTCTTTCCAAAGAGTATAGGGTTTTTTTTTTTAATTACACAGAATTATGTTAAAATGTGAAAATAGTTTTAAATAATTACATGACACACAATTTCCCTCCTCCAACAATGAAAATATTTCCATTTTTAGCTAGCAGCAGCAACAAAAAATGTTTATTTTGTTGAGGACAGCTTTACTAGCACCATGCTAATTGATGTTTAATCCAACTTCTTTTGAAGTAGTTCAGCTAAAGGCCTTTGGAATGGACTCTGAAATACTGGTTCATATGCAGGAAGATAGTAATTTCGACTTTTTTTTAGTCTAAGGTTTATTGTACCTCCCTTTGACTGTAGGGTGAAAAAAGTTGGCATTCTTCAAAGAGCAGTTTCCTTTTATTAAAATCTGAAGTCAGAGAAACACAGCTTTCATTGTGCTTTATGCTGTCTGAGTCATGTTCTTGATGGATCATTGATCAACAGTTTGTCGAGCCTGGACATGGTAAACTAAAAAAGCAACATGATGAATGAAAGTTAAAATGTGTTTCAAAATATAGTTGCTTCTTTATGATCAAAATGAAATAAAATATTCCACCAGCACCTCAAATCCAAGATAAAGCTACCAAGTTAACCATAACAAAGATTAAGATTATATTCTGTCTGCCATGTAGACATTGAAAAGTCCAAAAGAAACAAGACAAATCAACAAGTGGACAATGTTACAATAAACGATTATTCAAGCACCTTGAAAAATAAAAAGTTATGGTATCTGACCATATTCCTGGGCTAAACTGACTCTCCTTGTTCCATCTACCTCAGTCCAGATCTTTGGGGACAGTGTCCAAAAAGAAGAAGGAAGTTCTGTCTCCTTGAATGTGAAGTTCTCAACTGCTTTGATTTTCTCCTATATTCAATCTTCTGCTTTAATTGTATTTTCCTTTATTTTTTTAAGAAATCACACCTGGAGGTAAGATGATATTTTTCTTCCATTAGATGCCTTTTTTTTATTTTTATTTTATTTTTTTCAGCGATAAACCTCGTATCTCAGACTCCTTCCCAAGGTGAGTATCTGCATTTACCTTCAGTCCTAAGTGTGTGCTTGTAGTTTTGGACTATAGGCTTTCCAGGATAATTCCTTTCCCAAAAAGCTGGTCAGCATGGTCCTGACTAGGTTGTTAAACATAATAGCCAGTAAATAATGAATAATTAATAACTTCTTTTATCTATAGTAGCAAAGATGAATTTTAGTGAGACTATTACTTGAAGCAGGAATGGTAATATTTTACAAAGTTACTATGAGGCAGCTGCCATTAACTAGTTACCTGTTAGTAATATCTTGTGACCAATGTTCCCAGGAGCGGCAGTTTCAAAGGTACTCATGGCAGAAACTAAATTTTTTTTAAAAAATATTTCTGGTTCATGAATGCTGTTGTCCCAGCACTGAGACATGTGCTTCTTATCATCCATCATGTACAGCCTTGATGTACTCATTGTTAGATAATGTGATTAATTACGTGACTATGTGTGGGTTGTCAGGCTGACAGTGTCCCGCTGAAATGGTGGAGAGCACCAAGAACCCTATGAGAGTCTCTGCCCCATCTTTGTTGGGCTGCTCCAGGAGTCAGATACTGGAGGGATCCATATTGTGCACCTTTGTGTGTATTTTTCCCACTAATGGACTGTCACCCTGACTAGCCAGCAAGGGAACATGATGGGATTGATAGTTTGTGTTTCATCTGGGCTGAGCAAGCCTGTATGTGTGATGGGTCTTGTGGGCATGTACCTGTACTCAGTCTCACAGCTATCTGGGCTGAGGGACATTGGGTCATGTCAGCCTGACCTATCAGACCACCAGTTCTGCCAGCCCCAAAGTTTCGTAAATCTTTTGCATGCCATTATGCATGTCTGCTGTTGACAGAGAAAGTGATACAATAGAGAAATTCCAAGATATTTCAGATATCTTCAAAATAACATGTCTAAAAGCTTAAAAAGCAAATAATGTGTGTTTATATGTTTTGTTAAAAATTTGTGTTAAAAATTTTAGTTTGCATGTGTAAGGTTATGGAAGTATACTCTTTGATCCTAATTAATAATAACATTTTTAATAAGTGGGGTTTTGAATGAATGGTGACCGTTTCCTTGAGTGTGTGCTCAAAGGAAACTTGTTGGTGTTTGTATAGGCTAGCTTTCTTGTATCCCAAGACATGCAACAAAATCCTTTGATGAAGTTGACATGAACATTATTTTGCTTAGTGGATACTGTTGCCCCCTGGAGGCCATTTCTCAATTATCACAATATTAGATTGGAACTTAAATTAAAACTTAGAAATGTTTGCTATTATAAACAAAATATTCCCTTTAGCAATTTAAAATATTGTGACTTTAATTAAAAGGGTTTATGAGCTTATCAGAGAAATAACTGATTTCTTAGTATGCTAATTATTTTTCTACATTTGCTGTTTAGATTTGCAAATTGCTAGACAGTAAAATTTAATTGCTTTTTAAGGGAGATGAATATTTAATTTGAATACTGTACTTGGGAAAAATAAGGATTTTGTGAATATGTGTGTTTTAAACAGTATAGATAATCAGCCTAGGGAGTATTAGTGTCTCCACATGCACTGTAGACATATTTCTATGCAGTGCTACTATTGCTCATGGAAGTGCAAGAAAAAGGACAGTGCATGGATGTCAGCAGAGGCAATACGAGACTTCAAACAGGCTTTGTAGGTGCTGTATTGCCCCTCATTGGAAACAGCACTAAAGTCTAAGACTTCTCATGGAGCTTAGAAATTTGCGGGGCCACGGATAACAAGGATTCAGCTAATGGCCAAGTAGATAAGTGATTCAAATGTCACATTCACCTCCTACTCCACTGCATGGCCTCCTGGGGAGGGAGCCCTGCTGGGCTTCATTCTGGAGGCACACAGCAAGGGGTCATTGCCCCAGAGTGTCTCACAGGCCTTCTGGAGTGGAAATGAGATTTCAGCATTTGTGTAAAAAAAGCATCCTCTTTTTTTTCTCCATTTCTGGGCCTGCTAGAGACTTTGAGCTCATTACAACAGTTTGGTGCATGGCTATGTGCAGTTGACATTCAGCCTACATATCAGTGAATGTCAGTTGCTGGCCATTACAGTAAAATCTGAACTACCAAGCCAATTGCACTTGTAATAGTTAATTGGGCTGCTCACGCACAAATATATTTTTCTGTGTGAATACAAGCTTATTTCTAAGTGTGTAGTTCTTGCAGACATTGCCAAACACTATCACTAGTGGTATGAATTAAGTATTTAATTTTTACACGTCAAATTGTTTAGCTTTTGTAATTAGTCCCTTGTCTACACTTGTAATAGAGCTTTTTTCTTCATAGGTGCTGTACCACTCACCCTTTTTTCTCTGCTGGTGCTCTGACTTCTGCTGCCTCCTCAGCCCTGTAGGGTGCTGAAGTCAGCTTTGGTATTCTTCACTAAGCTTCCTGCCCTAGTGAGCATGAGCATTTCAGGAGACAGCTATGCCAACAAAGAAACAACCCTATACTAGCATAGAGAATATGAGGACTGTGAAGGAAACAGAACAAGGGCAATGCTGTGTACTTCTTCTTGTATGTATTGTCTAAGCCCAGCGAGGCTGATGCTTCTGTTGGTTAATGAGCCATACACTAGGACAGACTCCCAGTTTTAGGCCCCTTCTTGGTATTTGGCTGTTGTTTTCCATTCTCACATCAATCCCATGCTGCAGAAAGGCTGGCAGCTTCCTGGACAAGCATCCCTCCTTCTCCCACTCTTTCTTTTCTTCCTCTTCTCACCGAGTTCAGTATTCCCTCTCTAAGTGCAATTCACTTTGTGTGTTGTAACTAACCTTTATGCAAAATGCACTGATCTTTATTAGCACTTCTTGTAAGCTGAGTTACAGTCTTTAAAACTGCTGAGAATCAAAGGAAGGTGCCTGTTAAAGAGTGTAACAACTGGACTTGTTATTTTCTGTCAGCAAGACCAGTACCACATGCAGTAGGTTCAATTATTATAATACAGCAAGGTAATACCTCTTCAAATTATTACTGGTTTTTTTCTGGGTGCACTTGAGAATAAGGGTTTCATACAATCTGAGATGCTGGGAATTTGTGGGTGAAGCTCTTGATATCCTTACTAACGAATTAAAATAATTCAATTTTCCCCCTGTGAAAATGCCCAGTTCATGACATAGCTCAGCAGTGTTGTTATACTGAAAAATATTTAAATTTGGAGGGCAATCTGATTGAGTCTTATCACATGAGGTTGCATACAAATGCTTTCCCCTTGTTTTTATGTATCTCCTGCATACATTAAAGTTTAAACACTTTTATGTAAGCTGACGTTAATTGTCTGTTTCTGTTCCTTCCAAAATTTTAGCTTTAGAAATAAAGACATATACAGACAGAGAATCATTGAAGATGCCCATTACAGTGAATGGAAGTCTTTGCTCTTGGGCCACTCTGCAGCCTGCCATCTCCCAGCCTGCCTCTACATACTTAATCCTCCAGCCAGACTCCTTCTTATGTTATTTTCAGTAGATACATTTTTTTTTTTAACTTATTCTGCCATCCCCAGCTCCTGAATGACTATACACATTGAGTAAATGAGGTTACCCCTCGAATACCTCCTGCATTCCTGCTGCAGAGGAGCTGGCACAGCCTGGGCTGATGGGGGTCCTGGCTGAGCCCCCAGACCAAGGGATTTGAGCAGCCACTTTTCAGAGAGTGGCAGAAAAGGACACCAGAGAAGCAGGAGGATGTAACAGAGAGGGAAGGAGAGCACTGCAGAGAGTTGCACCCTGTAAACAAGCCGCTTCAGGGGCAGGTGGAATGTGCAGTTCATCCTTAAGAGAACATCTTCCAGAATTGTCAGAATAAGTCTGGTTGGTGGACCTTAGATTGGGGTGAAAATGGGCTTTTAAGGTGTGTATGATTAAGTTTCACGAGATTAAAAATGGATAAAATATCCATCTGCTATCCAAAAGGAAAAATACAAATTTATGCATTATTTGCAGGCAGGAGTCTTAAAATGGTGAGCAAATGTTTAGGTTTCATCTGTGATACAGTTAATTTTCTTCTTAGTAGCTGGTACGGAGCTGTGGTTTGAATTCAGCATGAGAATGATGTTGGTAACACACTGGTATTTTTGTTGTTGCTAAGTAGGGCTTACTCTAAGTCAAGGACTTTTCAGTTTTGCATGCTCTACCAGTGAGCAGGTGCATAAGACGCTGTGAGANGCAGAGGAGCTGGCACAGCCTGGGCTGATGGGGGTCCTGGCTGAGCCCCCAGACCAAGGGATTTGAGCAGCCACTTTTCAGAGAGTGGCAGAAAAGGACACCAGAGAAGCAGGAGGATGTAACAGAGAGGGAAGGAGAGCACTGCAGAGAGTTGCACCCTGTAAACAAGCCGCTTCAGGGGCAGGTGGAATGTGCAGTTCATCCTTAAGAGAACATCTTCCAGAATTGTCAGAATAAGTCTGGTTGGTGGACCTTAGATTGGGGTGAAAATGGGCTTTTAAGGTGTGTATGATTAAGTTTCACGAGATTAAAAATGGATAAAATATCCATCTGCTATCCAAAAGGAAAAATACAAATTTATGCATTATTTGCAGGCAGGAGTCTTAAAATGGTGAGCAAATGTTTAGGTTTCATCTGTGATACAGTTAATTTTCTTCTTAGTAGCTGGTACGGAGCTGTGGTTTGAATTCAGCATGAGAATGATGTTGGTAACACACTGGTATTTTTGTTGTTGCTAAGTAGGGCTTACTCTAAGTCAAGGACTTTTCAGTTTTGCATGCTCTACCAGTGAGCAGGTGCATAAGACGCTGTGAGAGAGCACAGCCAGGACAGCTGACTTGAACCGCTAGAACATCATATCCAGTATGTAAACTGGGGGGGAAGTTGGCTGGGAACTGCTGATCACTGCTGGAAGACAGGCTGGGCATTGCTCAGCAGGTGGTGAGCAATTGTATTATGCATCACTTGTCTTTCTTGGATTTTATTTCTCTCTCTGTTAACTCCCTTTTCATTGCATGAAGTATTGCAATTATATTATTATATTTTATTTCAATTATTATACTGTTCCTGTCTAAACCCACAGGGTTTACCTTTTTTTCTTATTCTCCTCACAACCCACTGGTGTTTGGGGAGCAGTGAGTGAGTGGCCATGTGATACAGAGTTGCCTATTGGGGTTAAGCCATGACAGGGAAAAATCATTATTTTTGCTAACAAAATGTCATTCTTGCCTTGGTATGGTTGAGACTTTGGGCATGACAACACTTGAGAAGTAAAACCTGCATATGAAATGAGGCCTCCTGGGAAAGAGGAAGGGCTCAGGCTTAGGACTGAAGCTGGAAGAGAACGACTAAGGTTAAGGTAGATCAACAGCATCATTTGCAAGATGAGCCTACTCAGCTTGCTCTGTAATGAATATGAACAGAGAGCCTTTAAAGTAATATTTAGCCCACAGAGAGTGCTTTCCATGAAAGTCTTTGAGAAATGTGAACAGCCATTTTGGGAAGGGTGAGGCATGGAGAAAAAATTAGGTGTCTCCCCACGAGGCAAATGTGGTCTCAGAGATAAGTAATCTGGATGTGCTGACTTCTGCTGTATATTTATTCTGTTGGTTAAAAAGCAGAGGAAAGGGGAAACGATCTTAAAGCTGTATTGCCTTGGAGAAGAGAGGAAGTTAAAATATAATAATTTAAAATGTCATAATTTCAGTTTGAAATATGCCTCTTGTTCCTGTTAAAACTTCCAGTTTTAGTAATGGGGCTTTAACAGTAGTCAAGGTAAGGTTTAGGCTAACCATGGTAGCACTGATAGTTCATTCCACCTTCTGTTTCTGCTCTGTCCCCAAAATGCAAATCCTAAGAGGCCTATGGGCAATGATGAGGTGAGAGCTGCCCTGTGTGCATGCTGAGTGGTGTTTACAGTTACAGAAATATGACTGAAGTGTGCTCCTGAGAAGTGTTTATTACTGTCAGTTACAAAGGAGGAGGAAGGAGAACTAAACCCAGCATGCATCTTCTTCTGTTGCTGGTGGAGGGCAAGTATAGTCACTGACAGAAGGCTGGTGAGAGAAAAAGGTATTTGTAAATAACAGCAAGGAGGAATTCTAAATTGAAGGAACCAGTGCTGACCACAGAGCTCTAGGGCCACAAATGCTGACAGCGTGGCTGGAGTTTGGTTTTGTCTGCCACAGCACATGGATGGGTAGATGGAGGATGATGGAGGACAGTGGAGGATGACTCCACTCTGAATGTGTGCAGGGAGCAGCTGGCCAACTGGCTGGACTTCCAGTACTTTTCTCCCTAAAAAGAGAGAAGGGGAAAAAATTAAAAATCAAAAAGACTTAGTGACACAAAAATGTGTCATGCATTGTGATTGCACTAATAGCCTCATCCGAGAATCACTACTTCAGTCTTTCTCGTGCTCTTAGTCAGCCCAGTAACCCCCGAAGCCTCTGCACAGCTTCCTGGTCTAAGTCCATGTGACTGACTGGGGGAGAAAAACATACAAAACGTTTGGGAGGTCCCTTCACATAGTTTCCAATTAATTGTTTGCAGTTTATGTTAGCAGACACTCTACATGATATCATTAAATTTTACAAGGGTGTGAATGAACAGCTGTATCTTACACAATATTTTCTCATCTTTGGATGTAAGACTGTGTGAAATGCTCACACTTACCAATAAAATTCAGAAGGGGACAAAGTCGTTGAAGCAAAAATAAACTTTTTATTTAACAAATTCAGCTGAATTGGTGTGTTCCCTAGGAGACAGACACAGGCCAGCAAGAACCAGAGGTTTTTATACACTGTCCTGGCCAGGGGTCCCTGCTTCCATTCCTGTGGGCTTGTACTAGGGAGCTCACAGCCTGGCCCGATCCACCTACCTGCCCCAGACCCCCACCCCCACAAAAAGGTGCCAAAAACAGGTTCAAACCACCCCAGGTTCCAACTGCCAGAAACTCAACTATCCCCTCCTCCCCCTCTGCTCTTTACCCATGCAACTGGCTTCAGCAAAACACAACTCTATTTCTAACAAGATACTGATTCTTTCAAGGCTGTCCTCTAGGCAAGTAACATTATTGTCTCGTTCAGCCACAGGGAAACTGCCATTGCTTTCCTGAAAAATTATACCTCTCTGTAGTATAACAGTTTTTCTTCTAAGTTAGTTTACTTTGGCCTTACAGGTGAGGTGTGTGTAAGGGCCACTTGGTCTCACAATAATTCAGAAAATAAATTTATTTCAGAGTTATGGTTACAGCTTACAGTGCTAATGACTCATGGCATAGAAATGTTTTGGTTAATGCCTGCCTTCATTGTCATGTTAATGTGGGATCTTATGCAGCTGTTAGACCAAAGGCTTCAGGACCTGCCCCTGCTTAGAGGATGGACATACTTTAAGCTTGGGCAAACTTAGTCTGGTAGGGATATGGTGTTGAAGTCAGTTTTGTTTACATGCAAGCTGACACAACTCAAGGCGAGTTGGTACCTGGGATCTGATTGGACTTACTGGGCTTTCTATATATAGGAGATAAGGTAGGCAGGGTCTTCTGCAAGGCACTTGAAAGGAGTCCTATATTCCACAGACACACCTAGGTGAATACGAAGATGAGTCAGGACAAAAGTTACCTCAGTTTTTTGCTGTAATGCTAAGTATGAATATGTTAATCGTAATCTATATGCCTGGGTGCAATGCCTAGATAAAGTTGGCACAGCAGATGTACCTGGAGCAACTGTGTAGCAGACATGGTTGGCCATCTGCCAGGCTCTTAACCTCTCCCAGATTTCAAACCAAGAGACAGAGCCTGGCAGTTCCTTCACATCTTGGAACAGCTTCACAGCAGAAGGGATATGCCTGTGCTTCCCCTTCTGGGCCTCTCCTTCTTGAAGAGAGCTGATGTAAGGATTTCCAAACCAGAGGACAGATCAAAAAAAGGTTATGATTCACTTGTGAGAGAGGCTGAGGGACAGGGAGAGATGGAGAGATGCTGTGCATCCAGCCCTAGGGCACTGTCTTGCATGTAGGTTATTTGTTTCTGACTTATAAGAAGAAACAACATCCAAGTGCATTTTGTTAATTAACAAATGACAAGAAATTAGATGGCTGCTCTTCAGATTTTTCTTTCTCATAAGTAAGGCTTCCCCTACCCCCTGCTGCTCAGAAGTAAACAATATTCCCTGGAAAAAAAATTGGCTTTCTTCTAGCTCTTCATAGCACTTAGCTCAAGGCAATTGGTGCCATTAGTCAGAGATCTCTAACTTACGTGTTATAAAATACTAATTATAATAAGGCACTTGATGTTCTCCCTGGGTGTACTTGCTCAAGATGCTGCTGAAGTCTTATTGGGCAGGAGTTACAGGGACACAACAAGAAAGGTGTTTTTTCATGCTATGGAGGAGGTTAATTAGAAAACTTATCACATTATTGGTGAACCTAATTAATTTCATTACTTTTCTAGAAGAGAGTCCTGATTACATCTGGAAAAGATAACCCCAATAGCAAATTATGTGTAATTTGATACAAGATCATTGAAGTTTATGATTGGTTTCCCTGGACAAAATCCTGAGGATTTCAGGGAGTAAAAGAGGATATTGCAATGGAGGAAAACTCACTGGTTGTTCCCTGTTTGTTCCTAAACAAATTACGTTTGGAGATCACCTTCCAAATGAAACTATTTGTCAAAGCTTACTTGCTTGCCCTATGTGTAAACTCTACTACACAGTATTAATGAGCTGAATTCTTTATTCTCTCTGTGTGTTTATAAATAGAGATTTTGTTATGCTTATAGGCTTACATGAGCTCAAAGTTAATGTGACTTTCAGCCATCCTTCTACACCTGTCCTTTGCAAATTTCAAAAGCCGTTTTCCCACCAGCTGCTGAGCTAGTAGTACATGGGATTTCATTAGTAAAGCAAGTAGATACAAGCTGACATCTCAATTGAATCAATTATTGTAGCTGTGGGTTACAGAAAATCTTTAGAAATGCATAAACAGGCATATTGGTAAAAGCACCAAGGAAAAGAGAAAATGTCTTTATCTTTCCTATTGCTGAGTACTGTGATAGTCCCAAAGGTTAGGCTGGCTTTGGAACTACTGTCTGAATGTAAAGAGAAACCCTCTTGAGTTAGAGACATGCCTTTTATTTTGTAGTATCTCCTTCCATATAACACATTTATTAAACTCTGCATGTTAACATAATAAATACACTGTTACATCTGGCTTGCTGCAGCCCCTTACTAGGAGTGACTGGGAGACTGTCAGAGCTTTGCCAATGCTGGGAAGCCCTACTGAGATTTTTGGGACATTCCTCCCCTGAGCTGCTAATCCCACTCTGGGTTCTGACAGCAAAGGGTGGTTGGTGGGGAACAGAGTCTCCTGGGCATATGCTGCCCTGGCCACTGGGGCATGCACCAGAGTGGTGGGCAGGAGGTCTGGGATGCCCTACATAACAGTGATGTTCTGTGTGAGTGTCTACTGCCTTGAATGGTCATAGAGGGGTCCTGTAATGAAACATAGGAAAAATGAGGATGAAGTCTCTGCTAGGGACCTTGGTTAACACAACAGGGAAGTTTTAATGTGTAAAGTAGTTCCTTTTTCTTTTTTCACCTTTTTTTTTTTCTTTTTTTTTTTCGATTACAACTTGATCTTGCATTTAGAGCTTTTGCCATTGTAAGCATGTCAGGCAGGGAATGAGAAAGAAATTAAAACTGCGCTGACAATACCTTTCAACGCTGATGAGGAATCACACACAGACATGGGACATGAGTACAAGACTCAAGGCTGTGTTTTGCTCCAGCTATGCAGAGACAATATGCTGAAGAACAATGAAATGGAGCAGTTTGCTTAAGAAAGTCTCTCAGGGCTGTGGGATTTTGGATACATGCCCCTATTCTTTTGGAAAGTAATAGCATTAAGTCATGGAGAAGAGAGAGGAAGACACATACTCTGAAAAATGGCCTGTGCAGTGTCTGGCTTTTTTCCCTTTAAGTCCAAGGAAAATATTGTGCAATACAGGTGATGAATGTGTTGCATTTACAAAATCAAAAGATGAAAAGTCAGTTCTTGCAAAACTCATACTCAGGATGGGTTGTGTAAGAGACCTGACACTGCTCATGATCTGATTATGAATGGAGAGCTGTATATGTGCTTCCATGTTTCTATAGCTCAGGGGTTTGTAGCAGATTGTATCCTGCCTCATCAAACTCCTATGCTGTTAGTAGAGTTAGGTGATGTGAGAGCAATTTCTGTCAGGAAGGTTTGGCAGAGTGTTCAGCTACTCTGGGCCTTGAAGCATCAACCTGAGTGTTTGTGACATGGAATTTTGATCTACAAAATGTAAGCTGTTCAGGTTTTCACACAGACTGGGAGTCTTATCTTGCATTCTTGAGTAGAATCTCAATAAAAGACAAATGCCAAGCCTTTGTATGAGCATTATTACTCTTCATTGGATATATAATGTAATCATTTGAGTCTTAAAACCATCAAACCCATTCCTGTGTTGAAACTAATTTCACACTGAATATTTACTTGTTATTACTGTCCCACATAAATTGCAGTAATGCCACCTTAAATATGTTCCTTTCAATGCAGAACTGACATGACTGTAAAGCATAGTGGATTTTTTGGTGTTTGTTTGTTTTTTTGGTGTGGGTTTTTCTATTGTTTTGTTTTGTTTTTAAATTCAGTTGCTAAAGATCTGGCTGTTCTGTACCTACTAACAAGTCCTGAAGTGTTTATAATCATGCCAAGCTGAAGGCCTGCTTTCACAACCACAAGATGTTCAGGAACACATCCAAAAAGAGCTGAGATCAGCCTACATATGGAGGGTCTCCTTTAGTGGAGAGTACTTCTGTAAACAGAAAAGGAAATCAAGCATGTTAATGTTTGGGGACAAGTTTCTTAATTTATGGAAATCACTGCTACCCAGATACAGTTGGTGAAGCTATGACAGCTCATTCCCTGCAGCAGATCTGCCCTTGGGCTTCTGCAAATGTGTATTTGTATGGATAGTGTGGCACAAGCTGAATGTGGCCATCCATGCTGACTAATGTCCTTCCAAGGGAACAGGACACCCTTCTCAAAAACATAACTTTTGCAAACTGTGTGCTGCACAGGAACTGGTTTCTTTTTGGTAATGCAATACAAAGACTGCAGTCTGCACTCAGACTCTATTTCTTACCAGTTTCTCCTTAAAAGCTCTTAAATTACATCAGTGGTAAAAATCCTGTTGCCTGAGAGGAACTCTCTGGCCAAACCAGAATACATCTAAAAGCTTTGGCATATATTCTTACACATAAGAATATCAAATCACCTTTTGAGGTGTCAGCATTGAAGACCCCAACAAGCCTCCAGGTCATGCTGATTCAGACCTCTAAAAGGAACACTAATAAATAGGTTCAAGAAAGATTTCAGTACTCATACCCATCTCCACATCTCTACAGAGGTTTACTGTTACTGACACTGTTTCTGAAGCAGATCATTTTGCCATCAGTGTGCATCTGGAAATGAATTTGTTCCAAATGAAAAAAAAAAAAAGAAAAAGAGAAGAGAAAAATCCATATTTGTAAGCCAGTGCTGCTTATAATGAACACGTAAAGGAAAAGTGTTTTCTATCCCCTGTTCAAAACACAGTGTAATTTCTCTACATTGAATTATATGAATTTTCTTGTCCCTGGTGGATATGACATGAAGAAACAGACTCAAAATAAGGGAAGAAAGACTTAGGCAAGGCATTAAAAGCAGAGATAGGGAAGTGCTGGGACAGATTGCCAGGAGAGGCTTTGGAATCCCCATTACTGGTGTTTGATGTTTATCTTGTCTCATCTAAGATAAAACAAGTGTTTGTAAAGAATGACAGAGATAATGATTTTGTCCTAAGAGAAAGAATGGATGACTTGAAATCACTGCCAGATTCCTGCCATCCTCCCCTCTACTTTCCCTGTGATTTATGTTTCCTTGGGGTTTCTGCCTGCTCTCTGCTATTTTAACTGTGTATTATGAAGGACTCACATGTAATTGTTGGATATTTGAGTGTAATAAGCTAGTTTGTGTTTTCTTTGATTTTCCAACTACATTTTGTTTGTTATGTATCTGAAATAGCATATGAGATTTGTTAAAGTGCACTTCAGTGAGCCATAATTTGGAACGAAGGATGCAGATTTGAACTGGGAGTTCAGCAAAGAACAAACCAATCTCATGTTACTGTCCTGCCAAAGAAAGATGGGGTATGTTTGAGGTTAAGGCCCTCAGAGACTGCTCAGAGGCCAGTGAGCCATCTCCTCCACCACAAAGTATATGGGTTGGATCATAGGGACGGTATTAACCATAGGATCATTTGGGTGGTCTTCCTATCTCAGTCTGGCTGATCTGCAGACTATGCAAATCCTCACTCGACAGATGAGAAAGTGAAAAGATGGAAGAGTATTTCTTTCCATGTTAGGTAAACAACATATTTTCCTCTGCCCTTCAATCATGTTGCTTGAAGCCAAGCTTCTGTTGAGTCATGAAGCCAAAGGAACCACTGTGTTCCCCTGTGAGGCTGAAAATCTAAGACCCATTCTCCTAAAAAGTAGTTTTGCACAGAGATATTAGGATGCCTTTTCTTGAAAAATTTTGCCAAATGTCCAGAGTAGAATTTGAAGGTTATTCTCTCTTTAATGAATATATGCATACATATAAGGGAATAGGCCCATGGGTAAGTAAACCTACAGGCCAGAGCTGGGTGCTGCAACCCTTACACAGGTAATCCCCTGACTTTGTTTTGAATATTTGCCACAGATAAAGCAAGAAGACCCCAGGAGGACTTATAAGTCTTGACTGCACACTACCTTATCATAGCCTGAAACAGCATTATCTCTGAATATAAAACATTTCTGTGTTTTATCTCACCGCAGGCACAAGTGACAAGTGCCTTTTCTGCAAGCAGAAGAGCAGTGACAAGGTTTTTCTTCTACCATAAAAATTTAGTGCATCAATAAAAAAAAACAAGTACTTGTCTGCCCACCTTTGTGTTTGGAGCATCCATTGATGTTGACAGATACTGGTTTAAAAGTGCAGGTACCTGGGTTAAAGACATTGACTGTAAGAACTGGATTTCATGTCACAAAATTGACTTAAGAATCAGCTGTGAAACTAACAGAAGATTCAAAGTGAAGAAAAAGGGAGAAAAAAAGATACTTTGGGGCTGTTACTGTATATATTTATAAGGTGTTACCATGTAGGAACCAGTGCCTGAAATTAGCAGTTGAATGACTGTATTTGTAGAGAGTGAGAGTAAATGTTTGTGTATGGGGAGGGTGTTTTTTTGTTAATACAGATCATATTCCTCTTTAATCACAGGTTGCAGGTAATGAGGTCCTGCTAAAACCATGTTTTCCTTCTGCCTCCTCACTCAAAAATAGGATATGAGGAAGCAGAGATGATGTGAGAGGATGTTGCAGGTTTTTGGGTTTTTGCACAAGGTATACCTAACATAGTAACACTGAGCATGATTAATACCAGTATAAAGCAAGCTGTTTGGGTTTTTTTTTTTTTCTGCCTTTAACCAAACCTGAGAAGTGGTCCAGGGCAGTGACTTCAGCAGGCAGCAGCGTGAGGCTGACTAAGCTGTGTAGACTCTCCCAAAGGGCCTTTGATTTCTAGCAGATGTCCCAGATACCAAGCCATTAGATCCCACCACAAAATAGTTGCGTAAAGTGCTGTGCATTGGCTCTGGCCTGAACCCTGATGTGACTGTTCCTTTTCACTGGGAGGGTTGAAACATCCCATTTAAGTGGCTGTGGGTTATGTCCAGCAAGCCTTCATCCTCCAGGGGATGGTGAGGTTCCTCTCTGTGGGAATGAGGAAGGGAGTAGGTAGGTAGGAGTTTTCCCCTTCAATTTTACAGTTGTGCTTTTTAAAACTGACACACATTTTCCTAACACACTGCTGGCACCTAGATTTGCTGCCAGGATGGATGGGAGAAGGAAAACAGAAAAGCCTAAGGCTTCTGACAACTTCTAAGAGTGTTGCTTGCTTTCAGAAAAAGAAGGACCTACAGCCAAACCCTCAGCTGATGTCAACTGGCAGAGACAAATGACGGCAGCACTGGGAAGCTGATGTACACCAGTTGGGCATCTGGCCTCACAGAAAGGGAGTGTTCTACACTGCAGAATGTGAGATGGTGAGAAGCCTGCACACTCCTTGCTAGTGTCAAGATTGCTGTTGGTTGTCTTTCCCTTTTCAGTGCCGTGTGCTTCCCACCTGTGGACTTCCCTAGCCTTGCTGGGGGCAGAGCTGTGCTTTGCACTGCTGACCACCGCATGCTCATATTTTCCAGCAAATCTCACCATAAAAATCACGCCCCAAATTGTCCCAATTCCATAAAATAGTCCCATGTGAATCAATCAGTGAAATCATGCAAAAATGCTGCTTTTGAAAACAAAATGTTCTTAGGCAGAAGAGGCTGTATGTTTTGTTCAGGGGGTTTCAGACCTGGCTGAAATCTGGCTCTGCCCACTTTCTACTTCTGTTTTTTTTAGCATGTGTACTGTCAAACTGAGCTGTGAAAATGGGGCAGGCACCACCCCCAGAGAAGCAATATCCTGGCACCTTCATCAGCAAAGTACCGGCATCACAGCCCAGTTTCTCCTGCATCTCTGCATGTGATAAAACCTACACTGCCTGACTTGCAGGCAGAGTAAACTTCCCTTTGGGAAGTTCAAATGTGTTGCAGCCACATGAGCTTCCCCAAGCTTCTGCCTGCATTGTCTTGTGCCACTTGAGTAATGCAGTGTGCAGAACAGATGCCACACCTTCTGAAGCAGTTCTAAGGCCCTTCTTGCTTAAGTCGAATGTAAGTTATTTTACAAGCTGCAAAACAATGGAAAATGAGGACTTGTGCTCTCCTGCTTGTCCTGAGCTGTTCTGTCAGTTTCTGATGTCCAGGACTCTGGTAATTCTATTCAGTTTGCTTGCAAGTGTCATTAGGATCCCATCTGAAGTAGCATATGGCTTTTGCAACCATCACAGCCTAAAAGAAGCAGTATTTTTTGGTGTGCTAGCATCTTATTTGTTTGTTTATTTCTTTTAGAAGAATCTTTAACCACAGCCAACTTTTCTGTGTTTTAAGGGAAGCACTATAGGACAAAAGTGACAGTATGAGCACTGGGAGAAAAAAAATAAGATTAATAAAATCATAGAATCCCCTAGGTCAGAAAAGACCTTTAAGATTGAGTACAACCATTAATCTAACACTGCTAAATCCACTACTAGACCATGCCCCTAGGCACCATGACTTTTAAATACTTCCAGGGATGGTCATTCAACCCTGGGCAGGCTGTTCCACTGCTTGACAACCCTTTTGCTGAAAACACTTTTACTAATATCCAATCTAAACTTTCCCTGGTGGAAGTTAAAGCCATTTCCTATTGCCCTGTCTCTTGTTACCTGAAAGAAGAATCTGACCGCCACATCACTACAACCTCTTTTGGGTAGTTGTAGAGAGCAGTATGGTCTCCCCTGAACCTCCTTTTATCCAGGCTAAATCCCAGCTCCCTTAACTGCTCCTCATAAGACTTGTGCTCCAGACCTTTCACTGGCTCTGCTGCTCTTGTCTGGACATGCTCCAGCACCTCAATGTCCTTCTTGTAGTGAAGGGCCCAGAACAGCACTCATGGTGTGGCCTCACCAGTGCTGAGTACCGGGGGGTCAGTCACTGCCCTGGTCCTGCTGGCCATATTATTGCTGATACAGGCCAGGATGCCATTGGCCTTCTTGACCACCTGGGCACACTGCTGGCTCATGTTCAACTGGCTGCTGACCAGCACCCTCAGGTCCTTTACTGCTGGGCATCTTTCCAGACACTCTGCCCCAAGTCTGCAGTGCTGCATGGGCTTTTTGCAACCCCAGTGCAGGACCTGACATTTCACCTTCTTGAACTTCGTACAATTGGCCTCAGCCCATCAATGCTATCCTGACCCCTCTGCAGTGTCTTCCTACCTTCCAGCAGTTCAACACTCTGTTGTGACCCATCCCAGAAGGCAAGGTTGTAGCAAATTAGAGTGAATGGCTGAATGACTGCTGTTTGTAAATATATCTATATCTATATCTATATCTATATCTATATCTATATCTATATCTATATCTATATCTATATCTATATCTATATCTATATCTATATCTATATCTATATCTATAGTGTTTATTTGAGAACAATTTGGTTGCAGAGAAAAACATGTATTTAGCAATTTTGGTTGTTGCTATCTATAGTAATTTAGCAATAGAAAAGCATAAAAATAACTCTTATGTGTAAGGAAAAGAAAGAGAAAGAAAAGATAAAAGTAGGAAGATATATAGTCACCACCTGTTGGATCCAAGGATGAGACTTCATTGTTTCAATGTCAGTGTGTGTGTGAAAGTTATGTTGCTGACCATTTCCCTTTGGATTATGGAGCTTCATTCTGCTCCCAATCCCTTTCTTCCAACTTAGAAGGCTGGGTACTGGAGTACAACTGGTAACTGGTCTTACTATCAAAGACTGAGGCAAAGTAGGCACTAAGGATCTCAGTCTTTTCCTCATTCTTTGTCACTGTTTCCCCCCTGCATCCAATAAAAGATGTAGAGTCTCCCTAATGTTTTGTTCCTGCTGTATTTATAGAAACTATTTTTATTGTCTTTTACAGCAGCAGCCAAGTTAAATTCTAGTTGGACTTTGGCCCTTCTCACTCTTATTCTGCAGTATCTCGCTGGGTCTGGAAAGCAAGAACTCTGAACTGACTGTTAGTACAAAAGCATCAGAAGAAAAAGTCATGCACTCACATGTCCTGTCTTTGGCATGTATTTTGACCAGAAAAAGCATGTGCTCGTACAGCATTCTCCAGTTTGAAACTTCCTGGCTACCAGTCAGGCTCAGAGACTTGCCATGCTGGAAGTTGTTGCTTCTCTCTCTTCAGTGGCTCTTTTGAAGACCTTTCATCCTTGGCTTTCCCTAATGGCTTTTTGAACGTTTTTATGTTTCTGTAACACAAATCATCTCATCGTGGTGAGTTCCTCCATTTCACACTGTGAGGACAGAATGAGGGGCTGTCATTTCTCAGCCTGCTGTAAGAGCATGGAAGAACAGAGAGCACAGTGAACCCCACTGAACCATGTCAGGACCAAGCACTGATGTAAAAATCAGAGATGTCAGGTGGAGTGGGATTTGTCTTGTGCCATGGAGCAGCAACATCTCGTACTAAATAAATATTCTTGCTAGCCTCCCTCCAGGTTAGAGTGGTACAGAGGGCTAGTGCCAGGTCCTGGTCTAGGTAGGTAAGTCCCTGACTGCTAGGATATCAGTACTGTTTATCGATCCATTTTATTCCAGCAGAATCTAAAGGTATTGGATCTGGTCTGCATTTTTTAAAGGCAGCAAAAAGGCAGCTCGCCCACTGGAATATTTAGTGAGCAAGAATAGACAGATTCAAGTGGGTGCTGTAGATAGCCTCTACCATCTTTTGCCATTTCTGTATTTGCTGGATGCCTGAGTAGACAGTGCAAGTTTCAGGAACATTTGCCAGACGATAATAAAAAAAAATGAAAAGGAGTACCAGTTGCTTTCTTAGCAACTTGCAGTGGTCTTTGAAGCATCCTCTGCCCTGGGACAAAGTGTGGGGCTGTGTCTGATGCATCTGCCAAATTAATTTCTACTCTTGATATACCTGGAAAGTGTTAGTTTGGACAAAACTGGGACTCTTTTCTTGTCAACATTAGATATTCTGAAAGGCAAAGAAGTGGGTATCTGTGTGCTAGCAAACACAGTGCTTCCCTGTGCAGGAGTTTGAAGGGGAGGGTGCCCAGATCACAGTCTTTGCTCTTTGCCTTCTCCAAGATATATGAAACCTGAACTATTGTCTGACAGTGAAGAAAAGACAGCCACTTCCTCTGCTAGCTGCACTGTGTTCTGAAATAGGTTGTCAGTTTCCTTATTATTTTTTCATTGCTAGATCAGAATATGTCTGAATGGCAGCACAAAACTGAAATCTTGCAAATAATTTTCTGTAAGGATGGAAGCAATATAGGAGCTTAAGTTGAAATAGATATCTAAAGGTGTGTTTCCTGCAAGCTTCTAAAATGTGATTGATACACTTGCTTTTTGTATGTAAGTGTATTAATCCTAAAAAATACTTTAAATTAGTATTTCTTGTAAACCACCCACAAATGCTTTGACATGCTGTAAAAAGAAAAAAAAGAAAAAAAAAAAGCAGCAACAACTGTGTTTTCACAGTAAGTACACACAAAGGATTTGTACCTTTTCAGATTGACTTCTGGATCAGAGTTGAAGAATTGCCAAGAGACTTCTGTAAGGAAGAAGGGTCTTGTGGGAATAGTGTGGAAATGGCTCAAGTTGTCAAAAGAAACCAAAACAAGACCATTTATTCTTAAATAATTGCATCAAATCAAGTTTGATATGCATACAATTGTGCCTGTGGAGGGAGATAATATAATGTATCTAATAAAGAACAGGAACACAGACATCATGAGCAAAATTAGTTCCTAATATGGCTTCAGTGGAATAGGTAGTTATTACCCTGGCAATGAATATGGCTCAAATTATTGTATAGAAATGATATATGACTAAAACCTTTTCAACATATATGAAAAAGTCCTTTTTAATATGTTAGCAATGACTTAATAATGAAATTTTAAAATGCCATATATCCTATTGATTTATCTAGAGCGTTGTGAAAGCATTTATCTAAGAATTTTTTTAAAATCTTGGGAGAGGTGCAGCAAAGTGGCACACCTGCTCATTACTATAACATTTTCGTGTAATACCATATGCCGTAGTAAGTTCTCAAGAGACAACAATACAATAGAAAGAAGGGACTTCTTGTCCTGGAAAACAGGTATTTGTACTAGATAAATTAATTTGAGAGAGGATTATTCTGCCAATAACTCTATAACAATGTGGTGGTTTAGTCTTCTTGGTTTTGGTCTAGGCCTTCCCTGGTAACAGGGTCATAACTGAGGAAGTATTCCACACCATTCCTTTGGGTAATCAGATGTATATAAGCTGAGGAGTGCTCTCTTCTTTTTGGGTGCTTGGAGGACAGCAGGTCTCAGTGTGTTGACCTCTCTCTTACCTATCTGAGCTGAGGCCTCTCTGAGAAACCATTGTCTGAAGCCACGCAGAGGTGGAGGAACTGCTTTCTTTAGGGTAGTTGGTGAAAGTTTCTTATGTTAGTTACTTTATTGAGCTATTCCCTGAGTTTTTGAGTGTATGTTTTTTTTTTTGTTTTGTTTTTTTCGTGATTTTTGTTCTTTTTTCCCTNTTTTTGTTTTGTTTTTTACGTGATTTTTGTCCTTTTTCCCCTTCCCCTTTCTCCCTTTTCCCTTTTGGGGTTGTTTGGGATTCTTGTTCTGTATATACATAGTGTTTAATTGTATATAATTGTAATATATGTGAATATATATATATATATTTTACTACAGTTTCCTTTCAGTACTTTTTTTCCTTCTCTTTTGGGAGGGGTGAGTCTGTGTGGTTCAAACAGCTGGGTTTGGCAGGGAGCCAACCCAAACTTCCACAAACAAACAACTTCAAAATACAGCTGTAGTGTCCCTAAAATTAAATTTTGTGCTCTGACCAGAATACACTGATTAGACTTAACAATGATTCTTAAAATAAACAAATTGTGAGAATGGTGTGGAAAAAATGCATACAAATTTTTATAGAATAAAGTGACCATTGTGTAAAACTGCTCAGCCCAAACCAACAAGCTTATTCACAGGAGGTCAAGATTACAAGGTGCATCTAGACCATCAGAAAATTTCACACTTAAATTACTGATATTAGTGTCAGAGAAAAGCAAAGGAATGAAACAGGTAAAGACCAATAATCAAGAAAGAATGCTGTACCAGAGTCCTCATGTGGGAATGGTGCTTGGAGAACAAAATTTCTTCCTTTCTCCAGCTAAGTTCACTTCCAGTCAGCACATTGATCCAAAAGGTAAACAAGGAGACAAGAGATTGGTGGCTGAAACTTGCTAAGAAAACTGGCTTATCCTTCTGTTTATCTGTTTATCTACCTTTTTTTAATCCACTTCCTACAGGCAGCTTGAGGAGCACATTGAAGTGAAACTGTAGGATAAAATTTGCATAATATAGGGCACCGTACAAAGTCCTGAAGGGTAGGGGTGACACAGGTCGTAGCATTTGTCTGTACCAAGCACTGATCATGATCTCACTTAGTGCCTGCATGAACTGTCAGACCTGCAGTATGACTACTAGGCAGACTAGAAGCAGCACTGAGAAAAAATGAAAAATGTTTAAGTACTCAAAATTTGAAGAAGGGATAGTGAAAATTGATTATTGTTTCACTTCTGCCTCAGCCCCCTCTAAACACATTAAGAGGGCAGAGCGCTTGTTTTTGTTAAGGAAATTATAATAAATGTGAAGTGTGAAACAAATGCAGTCTGATGCTGCTTTGAGCAGCATCACCTTTCCCACCTGCAAAGCTTTGCTGCCCAGCTTTCAGGCTCAGTTTACCTCCTGCTCAGCCTTGCTCTGGCCAATGTGGCTGCAGGACTGGAAAAGTGTCACCTGTGGGGCAGCCAAAGAAGGTTAGGGGGGCACCCAGCAGTCACAGCAAGCAAAATGCTACAGCAGGCAATTTTCCCACATGGTTCTTGACATAGGTGCTGTGGGCTTTGGTGCTTATCCTTCATCATTCATCCCATCACTGCTGGGGGACACCTCATCTACACCTGCAGCAACCCAACTTGCCGTGTGAGGAGCCTTGCTCAGTCAGGACCAGTCATCTTCCATTACAACGACTGCAAAACCCACCATGGACAAATTCCCAGGAGAGGGACAGTTCCATGTCTCCACCCTGCAGCACATAGTCCCTGGACAGGTAAAAGAAGAAATCATCAACACTACCTGTTCTTGGTCTCTAAAAAGAGAGACAGGTGATTCTCACAGATAGAGAAGGAATCTGTTTCTTTGTAAATACTTTTTGTTTCTAGACAGATATTCTCAGTAACATCAGTGGTTCAGTACAGGGGTAAAGATGGACATTTTCTTCCATTTTTTCTGTGAGGTCACTGAGGGGTCTGTGGCTCACCAGAGACCCTAGGACTGTATAGAAACATTCTCCAAATGTTGCTTTTCAAGTAAAAGATAAGGCCCTTGAGTTTGTGTGGGATAGACTGAGGCATAAAGAATGTTGGTCCAGTGCAGAATTAGTAAATGTGTCCTAATTTATTCCTTTGAACAACAGTTTGATCTATATGTCCATAAAAGGTTTCTTGATTGTGTTTGTGTGTGTGTGTATGCCTGACATATATAAAAGATGCACTAAAAAAGTGAAGATATTGAAAAGAAATTCCATAACATATTTTTACATGAAACAGCTCTCTATCAGGTTTCTTTGGCTGTGTGCTAATTTCTAACAAGAAGCTTCAAATT
Organism: Sclerurus mexicanus; assembly: GCA_013396755.1. Lineage (NCBI taxonomy): Eukaryota > Metazoa > Chordata > Aves > Passeriformes > Furnariidae > Sclerurus > Sclerurus mexicanus. The sequence continues at coordinate 171,963 of VWZF01001680.1, read as the reverse complement.
TCTCATGCAAGGATCTTGTTCTTTCAGCTATTCTGTAAAACTTCTCTTTTAAGTTCAGGCATCAGCGTTGCTCTCCTTTCTCCTCTTCCCCCATATTTCTACATCAGATGGATTATACCCGTTCAGCAAGACAGCTAAAGTCACTTTGTTTCAAACTTGTGCTGTGTAATACATTCTCCCTCTTGACTCTCATTTTAAATAAAACTTTGTTCTTCATCTTCTTGGAGACAGGAAAAGGACAATTTGGATGTAAAAGAACATGTTCTGGAATCAAACGCGGCAGGCAAGTAGAACTTGTGGAATGGGTACAGCTCCACATCTGAGTTTCTATTCACCTTCATCTTCCATCGTTTGGGGTTTTCTGGGTCTAGCATTAATTCAAGCAGCTCATTTTGACAGATTTAGAGTGTTTCATACATTAATTGGAATCTCACTGCTTTAATGCCTTCATTCAAACAGTTTTTATGATCATGGCACCAAAAGGGAAGTCTTATGTTATCCGTAGCTTTATGTGGAAAAAAAAAAGTTTATGTTATTATGATAATAGCTCATAAAATCTAGCAGACAAAGAATAATTTAAAATTCATTTATTCATAACAGCAGACACTAATATTCTTGCCTACAAAGAATTTCAGACATTAACCTTTCTCCTGAATTTCTGCTATTCTGCAGAGGTAGTTTGGATTGCTTTGCCATTACCATTACCATTGCTCTAAATTCTTTTTTCTTTTTGTCCTTTTTAGTCTCTTCAAAACACTGGTTTTCCTTAAATAAATAATGCTGATTCCATTAAGATGGTATCAAAGCTGTTTTTTAACTTTCCTACTTATTTATATAAGTATTTGAACAGAAGAATTCTGGCCTCTGTTTTGCAGCTAAGCATTTTAATGGTACAGAATAAATCACTTCCTTACAACTGAAGGTTTAGGATTTAAGCAACTTAGCATATGCTTTCATAACTTGCGAATTTCTGTTAATGGTTCAAATTTACTTTGGGAACAGGAGAATATTATGTGTGCATGTCTGTTTATATGTAATTTCTATTATATCAGTAGAATACATTTTCCTTTTTTTTTTCCCCCCTGCTGATCCTCCTCTGTTTCTTCAGTATCTGTCTTATCTAAGATGCTTCAAACCTCCCTAAATGTAATTTTGAACAGAGTTCATAAAAGACTGGCAACAGCTTCAAATACTTAACTAGTTACCTGGGACCAAATTGTGTACTCTCTTTGCCTGATTTTGTTGAAAGCCATGCCACTGAAAGCAATAAAAATTTAGCATGTAGCCATGAGAGAATTGAAGAGTGAACACTCTAGCTAGGAATAGTGACTCAGATTAATCTTTGTATTAACTTCACTGAAGCAACATCTGGAACATATTAAAACAATTTTGTTGTGTGATTTGTCAGTTCTGTCCTATCATTCTAGGGGGCACCACTTAAAGGCCCTTTCCTCCAGGTTAAATGAATTTAGCGACTGCGAAGTGACATATCACAGGAAATGCATTTCCTTCAAGAAGTCTGTGGAGGGAATATGCTGCTTTTCATGTTAGGCCCAATGCCTTTTCATGGTTTTATTGGAGAGTCAAAAACACAAGGAAAAATGTTTGTATATAAAATTTGCAGGTAACAACAGGAACAGAGATTTGCTAGAGAAATAAAAGTATAGAGAAGGTAGGAAATTTCAGAATCAAATCTGGCTATCTGCCTTTTTCTTAATACAGCATGTTGACTAATAAGTATCCCTGACCATACATGCCTCTGTATGTGTGTGGTATACGTGCATGCACACAAGGACAGAAATAACATACTTCTTTTTGTTAAACTTCAGTGACCTCTGGTGGGCTTCTTGCACAACCTGTCCTACCCAAGAGGTGTACAGCTGGAGGGGGACTTTGTCATTTGGGTCAGAAAGAGGTTGGATGAGACCACTTGTTTGGGCCATTCAGATCTATATATGTGCCCCAGCTTCCCTGTCAATCTTTGTAATTTTGGAAACTTGGCTGGTTTAAGCTGGTTTTGTTTATGGCTTTGTTGAGTTTATGGCTGGAGAGCTTAAAGGCAAGTGATCTTTTGGTTTATTCATTGTCACATACAGATTGTGAGGAGCAGAAACAAATAAACTGCTAGCATCACAGAACTGATTTGAAGTAGATTTGAGTTACATGCAAAAAAAAAAACCCAAAAAAGATATAAGCTCTTGACCTTGACATTTATAGGCACTTGGCTATTCAGTATTGCCTTCTTTTTGGGTGCTTCACCTTCATTTGATCATCTATAGCTAGGTATATGTTTTTTAATCTAAAAAAAATTAATTTGTTGTAACTAAAAGGGGTGAAAAGTTCAGTTCAAAAAACACACTCTGCCACAGAAAAGAGACACCTTTCCAGAATATAGGAAAAACTCACCATCAACAACCTCTGCACATCATTCCTGTGATGACATCTAGAGCCTCATTTCTTCCCCTGATTTCCTTGCACAGACAAGAAGACTGTCATTCCTGGTAGTACAGCCCCAAAAGAGGCCGACTGGAATATGGAAAGAGAAAACTATGCATTGGGCTGATCAGCACTTGTTTAAAAGAGAAACCACAGTGCTACGAATGTTTCATCTGAGGTTTACATTGGCATCCTCAGTCTCTGTCCCTGGCTCAGCAACAACAAGTGGTACTTCAGCATGGCTGTGCTGCATGGCTCTGATGCTGTTGTCACCTCAGCAAGACAGGTCCTGTTCCCCAGAACCTGCAGAAGGTGGTACCAGGTGTTCTCTTGCCATTTCACCCTTGTCAAGCATTTTCCCACAGAAGCCTCTCAAGGCTGACAGCTGTCCAGTGCTCTTTGCGTAACAAACTGCCAAGGATCAAAGGAGTTTCTCTGGGTGGCAGAGGAATTGGTGATGAGTTATGGTCAACCCCATAGCAATACAGAAGACCAGGGAGAAGTGCAGAAGCAGTGAGCATGCAGCAGTATCTGCAAGCTTTTCCTTCTTGAAACAGGTAGATCTTAGCCAAGTTTGTTCTGCTGCTGTGGGTTTGCTGCAACCAACAGCAAGACTGGAAAGTACATGCCTGTTAATTACTGGTGAGAATAAAATACTCCTGAAGGAAGGCTGATTTATACATGGTTCTGTGTTGCTAAGCACAGCTTAAGGAAAACAAATATATCAAACAATGAAGGCACATGAATTTAATCTTACATGGGCATCATTTTTACAAGATGAAATGCCTTTTTTAATAGTGCACTATCACAGCGCCTCTAAAAACTTGGTGTGACTTGCTACAGTGCAAGTTGAGCCTTATTGGTGGCCTGAATGTCCCAAACCCAATTTCCAGCTACTTTAAGTTTCTTAGCTTAGGAGTGGAAAAGTGTGTTTCTTAGGTGTTTTGCCAAATGATATGTGTTGTGTTTCTCTTCCTTCCCATCCCATCCTGTCTTTTGGAGTTACTGATTTCTTGGTGACCCCCAAAGGTGTGCAGGCACATCTAACCAGGGGACAAGCATGCTGTCAGCAGATCAGCTCCTTGGAGAAGGAGCAAGGACTCGTTGCATTTACTGGTTACAGGGATAAACACTTCTTCCTCTTTAAGTACATGTCCCAGTTTGGATGACATTTATGTTAGGTGAAGAGGGTATGGTATTTGAGGTTTTATTCCACAAATGCTTATTAATATATAATATATAATAATCACCAGGGCCCTGCTTAGGCTTGGTGGACAAGAGTAAGACATGCTGGCTTCATGTGCCTGGCAGCATACTTCCAACAAATAAGGCAGTTTTCAAGCAAAAGCTGTAGGTACCAGCAGTCTCACAGCTGTATCAGAGTCAAGTTTTGTTGTGGCATATGATGTCTTCATTCCTTTTAGCTGTACTTCAAACGTATTGGGAGCTTTTTTGGAGAGGGGAAAAGAAAGACAGAGACTGTTGCCAACTCAAGCTAACCTTGAGTGCATTTCTTTGTTTAGGCCTCAGCTTCCTTGTAATTAAATGACTCATAAAATTGCTCACATACAGTTCTGCAAATAAACACAAGAATGTGTTGTATTAATAGTCTTGTTGTTTTTTGGTGTTTGTTTTGTTTTTTTATTTTTTTTTGTGTTGTTCTATATAGCTGGCATGGAAAACACTGTGGGAGCTTTGGAAACAAACTATGAGCTTTGTACTTGTGCTTGTGTAGTTCTGGTTTATATTAACTCGGGTACAATGTGACACTGGAGGGTGAATTTCTGAGACATGATTCAATTTGTACTTTTTCCTGTAATCTAACTTGTATAGCACTCCAGCACTGACAAGAATCACTATTTTTCCTGCCTATTCCTTATAAGTAGAAACCACAAAAAGATGAGGAATGCTGTACTCACTCCCTGTGGCAGCTACAGAGTGGGCAAAGAAAAAGGAAGTCATGGCTGATTGAAGAGTTTAAAATAGTACCTCATTACTGTATGCCCCTGGTGAAGCAGTAATACAAGTGGACATAAGGTTTTAAAATAGCCAAAGACATGCATGCATGGATGACACAGTGAACAACACATTTACAAAAGAAAAAAAAAAGGACTTTATGTTTTAGTGCATCAGAAGCCTGCAAAAAAATGAGGTGGCTCCTCAGTGCAATGTGTTCATGTGGGTCCTGTTACACCAATGTAATCTGATTATAAAAATCTACACTATTTTGTATTTGCACCTTAAAGGGGCTATATTGTCTAAAAACCCACAGATGCTGAGAGAAAGGACTTGGCAGTCTTCCTCTTGGAGGTGACTGAACTTTGCATTGCTTCTCTGCATTGTTCTGTCATTGTCAGAGAGAGAGAGAGCATGAGGGCTTTGGAAGAGGGCTGTCTGTTGGTGCTCCTACTGTAACTTAAGTATATATTTACGTAGTAGTCAGAAGAATAATGCCCATGGAAGCTGCTAGAACAGAAATGCACACATATAAACAGCCTAGTTTGGCGGATTTACTGCCAACAGTGGAAATCTTTCTGAAACAAAATGACATTGACAGTCTAGGTGTTTATACCCAACGATGGCTAAGATGTGTGATTACTGGGGAAAAATGAGGAAGCAGTGGCTCTAAACATGTATCTTTTGAGTAAAGAAGCATCTAAGCAAGCCAAACAGTCAATTTACAACTGCTCCAAAGTAGAGAGTTAAAAATATCCCTAAGCTATGCTCTTTGACAAGCTCTGTGAGCTTGCTTCTCTTGTGCATCTCTTGATGTATCCCTGCTCCCCACAGCCATTCCTTTCCACTTATCATCTATCTGCTAGAAACATCACTGAAAACCAAGATCAGTAATTCTTTGTCAGCTGGCCACAGCTTTAGGTTACTGGAGGTGGGACTTAATACAGCAGTCAGACAGAAATCATTTTGCAGTATTGATGAAATTAGAACAAGACATTAAGATACAGCGACAGTGATTGTGTACTGAAAACTGAGGACAGGGCATTATTGAAATCAAGTTGGAAAAAATTACATGAAACTATATACACACGTGTGCATATTTGTGTAACATCTTTAAAGAAAAGTCTTCAAGCTGTGGAAGAGACAGCTGTCCAAGTTTTCTGTTACCTGTTCTGCTGCTTGGTCATGCAGTGCTAGCCTGGCTTCAGAGAACTCTGAGTAGGTGGAGGACTGTTGTTCTCAGTTGGATTTGCATTACATTACTCTGACTGTTGCTTCACAGGAATCCATTGTACACCACAAAGCTGAAGGAAAATGTGTATGACACAGGCTTGTCTCATTTTTCCAGCACTATTAATAGGGGATAATATCTTTCCCTACATACTTTGCTTCTCTGATATTCGTTTCATGCTCCACACTCCTTCCTTTCCTCCTTTTCCAGCTGCTAACCTCCACAGGTTACCTGGTGGCTCCAGTAAAGGTACAGTTACAGCAGGAGGCATTCCGCTGTTGAGTTTTGCCCATCAACCCTACAATCCCTTCTTTCTAACTCTGGGCCAATGAGCCACCCCTGTAGTCACAGGTGGGTCCCAGTGCAGCTGTGCCACTGTCTTGCACTGCACCACAGTGTGTAGAATGGGGACACACTCCTGGGGAATGGTGATACTGAGTCTTGAAGTGGCTCTTTTCTATCTGAGTCTGGGATTGCTTTGAGTCAGCTTCTGCTTTTGTTTGCTGTCAATAATCAGATGGTACATTTTTTTCTCTCACTAAACTCAGGGCTGCTAATCACAATTGCTGGCTCAATTTTCTCTATATTATTCAACCCAGATGCCACTCTCACTCCCTTCTATGCATGTACGGGACATAGTCTGAATCTTTCTGCATGGAATCTCTCACTGCCGGTATCACTTAAAAGACAATGGGACACAGAGTCTCAGAAGTCTTCACTAATCATCCACAGTTAACCATTCACAATGTAAATAACTGATGATTTGTCCTTACATGCAACATTGCTTCACAGCAAGGAGCAAAGACATGAACAACTTCCTCCATGATACACAGGCCCAGGGGCAGCTGGGGCAGAGGGGAGGGTTCCAAGAATGGTCAGGCAAGTGCATCATTCCAACTGTGTTCAGGCATTGTCAGCTCCGAGCAGGATTAGGGCAAGGACACTCTACTGCCTTGGTGCAAAACCTAGCTGTGTGATCCACTCACAGATGGGTTTCTATCAAACTTGCAGTGCTGACTGCGAAATTTGAGAGGTGAAAATTATGGGTATTTCTCATTGTCCTCTTTTTGAACAGTGTTAGAAGGAGGGAAAGATTGGACCAGGACTTTCAAGGAGTTTAGGTAGGTCTTTATGGGAATAGGCACATGGCCTCCTGTGCTCCAGAAAACTCAAATGATTTTGTAAACTTGAATCCTAACCAAAGGTGTAATTACAGTGTTTTCCTTCAGTGAAAAAAAAACACACTTAGCATGTTATCACCTGCTCCTTCTTCCCCACCAGCTTCCCTTACTACATGCTGAACTTTTCTGCCTTAACTCTATGATGACAATTACTTGTGAGCCTACACCACCAAGTGGCATTTCTGATACAAGTAAATCTAAAAATGAAGACAACTAAATCCAGACAGCCAAAAGACAACAGCTCCTTCATATCAGTTGATGGTGCAGTCCCACAAGTGGGAAGGTGCAAAAATTAGGCCAGATTTGCTACACAGGAAAACAATCATAGCAGAGCAGTGTAAGTCAGTCAGTGACTGATGCATATGAAAGGCAAGTAACTATCTGAAGAGTTGTCTACCCTTCTGCCTTTGTTGTTTATTATTCAATTTCACGTTCAGACCCATTCAGCCTTTGCTTTCCTGAGAACCTGAGCATGCAGCAAAAGCTAAATGAATGACTAAAGTATGACTGTTTTTGTTTTGGAATACCTAGTACAGTTGTCTGCACCTATGAGGGAGGCTCCATGTCACATAATGTGACTTAAGTCCTGCACAGCTGTCACCTGTAAGGCAGGAATTCTTGATTAGCTGATAACTGCACTGACTCCTGACACCTCTAGTCTTCCAGACCCAGCACAGTATTGGTGTTAAGCACCATCTTGGAAAGAGTTAGGTGTAATAACAACATCTGTATTTTGGAAGTTTCCTGCTAGTCCTGAATAACTCCAAAAGCAGCTCAGGCTTCTGTGGGCTTATCTGTCCAGCCAGGTACCTTTCGGTGTCAACAGGAAAATCTTAGTCTTCCTCAACAATAACAGTAAGTCAGTATATATGCACGCTCTGCAAAGCATCAGCATTTTTTAGAAAGCATATAAATATTAAAGGATTCTTGCTAAACCCAATATGTTTTGTAAAATTGCCTTTAATTTAAATTTTAAAAACACTAATCCATTTATTTCACAATTCTTTATAGTCTCATTATAAATTTTTATTATGTAATAGTGAAGAATAATCAAGTAACACTGAAAAGTGATGTTGACATTCACTCAGAAAAGAGAAGAAATAATCCACCAGTTCTGTTGTATCAGACATCACTTTTAAAGAGAGTGAGAGATAAAGAGAGATACATCTCTCAGTCTGGGAAACTGAGTACTGTCACTTGCAGGTTAATAGAGATTTGTGCGGCTTGTGCAATTTTTTTATAACTAATATCCCCATAATTGCACATGTAGAGATAACAATTTCTCTGCAACACAACCAAAGTGACAAAGCACCTATATATAACTATGGCTAGCTTTAACACAAGCTGGTCTTGTAGAAATATGTTTCTTAAAAACAAAACAAAAAATGAATCATCTTCAATGTAAGTCATATTTGGTCACATTTGAAACATGGTCTATTACACTCTATTTTTTTCAGTAGTATGTGGTTTCTGCAGTGCCTTGCACTGGACATCCAAGAATAAACTACCAAAAGTCACCAGGTATTACTTAACAAATAGACCATAACCTCAGTAAAAAGAAAAAAAAATACAGTAAATCCTACATTTGTTTATAGTCCTATCTTTAAAGAAAATTATGTCACACTTTCTTACTTTAATTGCCACACCATTTCTTTGCTACAGAAAAAATATCACTGCACCTCTAGGAATACCCTGTTCACATGAAAATTAAACGCGTATACTCTAACCAGCCATACGCAATAAATATATCTAACTCTAAATCCTATTCTTTATATTCTTCTAAAATCTCTATCTAGCAGATGCAATGTATAGAGACTCCTGAGACATATGTAAATAAAGTTGCTGCTTGTGAGTAATAAGTGATAGAAATTTTGATGTTGATAATATTTAAAATGAGATTAGACAAGCAAAGCATAAGGGTAAAAACAGAATCAGGAGCTGATTACATCATTTGCAATTACTACTACTATACTTTCAATTTAACAGAAATGCATACTACATTACAGAAGAGTGATAAGACAAACACCTTTTCCTGAGATGGCCACAGGGATTGATATTAAGATTTTGGACTGGACAAAAAGTAATCGTGATGTCCATATGGCTGTTTTAAAATATTTGTTATAGAGGTGAAATTTAACTTCAGAGGTGATAAAGTGTGGTGAAATGCTCACAGCTGCCTTTCAAGAAAGATTTGAGAAAAAGATAGAAATGACTGCTGCTCAAAACACAATACAAGGAGCTTTGGTACACCCAAATAGATACATGGAAAAGATATGTCTGGAGAAGGATAAAACAGCACAGAGAATATAGATGATGCTCCATCACAGGTGTATTTTCAGAAATGGAGTGGCAGAGTTTATGGTAAAATCCAGAACCATTGTCTTAGGTGTGGGTATGTTTTCTTTAAAGATGAGAACAAAACCCCACGTTCCGAGGTTTCATCAGGAAAGAAAAAAACACAACTCCCTGAGGAACAGCTGGGCTCCACACATGAGATGAGGAACAAGAGAAGCTGGTCACATTTAAAGCAGGTGATGATGTTAGAAGAACAACTTTCCAGTTCTCCTCTGCCTACTTGAACACTAAGAAGAATGTGATTTGATTTGAAAGGGGCTTGGTGATAAAATCAAACACGCTGTCAGTCAAAGCAGCTGACACGCTTTCACAGTGAGAAATGTTTGTGCTATTCTTCCTGGAAAAATTCAATACATTTGAGGGCTAAGAATATTAATAAGAATGTAAACACATTCCATTACAGGGGAGGAAGAAGGTTCAAGGTCATTAAATAGGTTTTACAGGACTGCAAAATGTAATGCAAATAAAACTGCCAATAAGATTAAATTGAACGTAGCAAAAGTATAAGCATCTGCTGTGACGGCCTTGCTGCTCACCTCTAGTCCTCTACATTTTCAACATGCTCTTTCCAGACTGGATATTGTTCAGAAGGCAAGAAAAGGCAACCTTACAGACACAAGGCTCAGCTCTGAGCTTTGCAAGGTGAAAACCTAAGTACAAAAATCAAAGTCATTTGGTTTTGGAAATTGAACTGCTTCTTAGAGGGTGCTGGCTGGAGACAAGGAAGCTGCTGTTCGTCATGCTGTTAGTGGGAAATGTCATAGTAGTAGTTACGTAATCTCATCTCGACTGCAACAAATCCTGGTCGGTCATCAACACTGTGGAAAGACGACAAGTATCACTGCACAGGAAGAAGCAATCTATGAAGGTGCATGGGCCTCAAAATTCATGGGACTCTGCCTCAGTAACGGCTCATTTAAAGCTGCTCAAAATACTTGATGGCTACCAAAATGTTGTTACAAAATTAACACCAAGTGGCAAATGCCACTACAGAGCATCCAGTGAGTGGATTTATTCTCATGCCTGTTACTTTGTGGTTGGTGAAGGTACTAGAATAACAAAATGGTAAATCAGCTCTGTTTAATATTCTACTTCACTTACTTTAGTAATAATCTAGAGAAAAGAATATTTGCAGTGCAGTATCTGCCTTACAATGGGTACTACAGTCACACAGAGAAGCTCAGAACCACTGAGAGGAACTTATCCACATGCTATATGACTGTATGATCTGTCTTTCTTCTATATTGACAACTATTTCTTCATTGAAGAAAACAAACTGACAAGCCCTTAGAATATTACATAACATATTGAGACAGTTACTCTGCCTGACTTGAGCTTTCTTTTCCTGAATCTTTCTTCTTTCTAATAATATATTTGAGTACAAAAAATAAAAATCAGCATGCTTTATGTTTATTAATCATAACAAAACCTGATCCATTTCACTGTAGAACTGTTACAGAATTCTTCAAGTCAAACCAAAAGATAGAAATTATTTTATAGCTACACAGGTTTTTCTAGAGTACAAGGTGTAATAAAGCTAACAAAGAAGCAAGGTACTTAAAAATGAAGTACCATAGCTCCTTCAATGTAGACCTTTGTAGGACACACACATTCTCCAGATGATGAACTAGAATGATAAGTGACATTACAGTCACGTTGGGTACTTTCAGGAGACATCCTACAGCTAAAGATAATTTCAACAAAATAGTTTAAAATGATAAATCATAAAACAGTTTCAATAAATTTTTGCAATATAGTAATTTTAAAAATCAGGTAGATTTTATTTTTTTTTCCTGTTGTGTTTCATAATTATAACTTCTGAATTGTTATCAACCGAAAAAAAAGTTTCTGACATATCAGGTATGATCGGAAAAGATGTTTTGCCTCTCGCTGATAGGAAGTCAATGTAGGATCCAATCTGAGCATATAAAGAAATGAGAGAAGAGCAAAATAGGTCAAAACAACTAATTATTGAGGCACTGTGACTGTGAAATTTCAATAAAGTCTTGGAAATGAAGATTAAACACAATACAATCCAAAATGAAACAAAAGTATTTGCTTAATTTCAAACTTTCTTTTGAACATATATTAGACTGACCTTTTTGTGGAATTATTTGGTGTTTATGATACCCTATATCTTGCACATAACTGTTCCAGTAAACTCTGTTGTGCAAAAGCAGCTTCTTATAGTACACTCTAAAACTCAAATAATTTTCACCTGGAAGTTTAACTGTTTGGAGAATTGTTGTAAGGAAAAAAACCTGAAAAGAAATATTTTGAAATAATCCCCTCATCCTCTTTCTGCTATTAATCATGTAGATTAAAATACACTTCCATTAAAAGAGCATCAGATCACACTTACTTGTATGTCCAACACAACTTCATTAGACTATAAACTTCTGTTGGGCAGACTTCAGGACGTTCCATTCGTTCTCCTCTTTCAATCATCTGTGCAACTTCACCACCTTTCATTCCCTGAAACAGTGTGACCAGAACAGCCAGTCAGCCAAGCTGCACATGATTACAGTATACATGCTAGTATAAAACAAATAGAGGTCTGAAATTGATTTTTGGGCTATTGTTTGACTTGTTTGTTGCAACAACTCTTTTTAGATAGGAAGGCATTGGTTCAAATTTGATCTGAATTTTTACAGAAAAAAAATTACCAGAAAAAATTACTCACCTTATATGGTTTTTGCCCATAAGAGAAGGCTTCCCACATTAAAACCCCAAAGCTCCAGACATCGCTTTTGCTAGAAAATTTGTAGAAATTCATGCATTCTGGAGCATACCACTTGACTGGCCATTTTCCATGACTTTGTGCCTAAAATATGTCATAACAGAAAGTTAAAAAAAGCAGGCTAGAGATAGCAAGTAGTAAACACCACTAGAATGCATATAAGCCAAGTTAGCTTAGATCTGCACACTTTTGGTTTAAGTACCATAACATTTCTGATGCACTTAGCATTAGAGAGAATGGGTAACAGCCCTTCCAAAAGTATTACAAGATTGTCCCTAATCTTCCACTTTCAAAATAATGCACTGAGAGAAAGTCTGTGGTAACAGAAAGCTTAGCCAAATGACATGGAGTTGTTTAATTTAAAGTTTCTCTTTAAAATTGGCGTTTTTCATTTGGGGTCTCCACAGAGGGTAAGAGATACATACCCAGACTGGAAGTTGATACTCTATTTCAAAGCACAGTGACTGTCTTGTGGCAAACTGCAATTTGATTAAATTATGCCATAGCACTGCATTACAACCACTCAAGTGTCAAGCTATCCTAGCGTAGTAATAGATATAGTGATAGAAAACCATTACATTCTGTGGAGTTGTAAAGGGAATGGACCTTTGATCCTAATTCTCAAGCCTCTGAGATTGGGACTGACAAGTATCTCTGGCTAGGCTAGTGGCAGTGATTTAAAATGCCTTTTGTGACAGCAGTTATTATTCCTATAAGAAGGTCACCACAAGGGAGCATGTGCTTCCCCCTCCTCTGCAGTGTTTCATGGTCTGGTTTATTAGTTTTGAACAGCTGATGAAAGGGAATAGGCAGGTGGAACAAATAATTTGATCTGCAAGAGTGATATATCAGAAAAAAAAAGGACACAGCCATGACTACAGTCTATCTCCCACGTCTTACCTCATTAAATGTGGCAATTATTTTAATCCCTCTAGCTGTACAGATGTCCAATGAATTTAAACCAAACTAAATAAATTCTGATTAATTTATTATTTACCAATGGTATTCTTTCAACCTCCTCTCTCCCTCCCCTGATGCAGTCCTATTAGTCAATAATACAGTACATTAGCCTACATTTTCCTTGGGCAATAGAGAACCATTCTGCAAATCTTCTTCCACCATAAATTTCAACCTTCTAATGACAAGTGTTCCAAAAGTAAGTTAAAGTATGCAACTAAAAGAAGGGATTATCTTTTCCCTCCCTGCACACCTCCTAACATTAGTCACATATTTTGAAAATTAGTAACCTAATATAAAGCCATAAAATAATGGATGATACATATATTTGTAATTTTGAACTTGCAAACCCAACTGCATTTCAACTGAAAATACCCTTATTAAGGTATGCTACTACACAACTTTCATGTCTTCTTCAAAACTTACCTTATAATAATTTTCGTCAGCACTAAGAGCTTTAGAAAGTCCAAAGTCACTAATTTTGGCATAATGTTGGGTGACTAATAGCACATTCCTTGCAGCCAGATCCCTATGAACAAAGTTATTCTCCTCCAGGTATTTCATCCCCATGGAAACCTGGTGCACCAGCTCTGTTATATTCTTCTCTGTGACATGTCTGAAAATCATAATTGAATTTTAAAGAGGTCAGTAGTTCATTTTCATGACTTGTCATGGGGTTCAAATACAAATCCTTACTATGAACTTGCCCATATCATGCTGTGAACCTGATCCACTTACAATTAACTAAGCTTCAATTAGAAAAGGCAGCCTAGGCTACTTATGCTGGGCAAGATGAAGTGTGATAACATCAATAAATGAGCAATTGAAGGGTGTGTGAAAATTCTTTCATTTATTCTAAATACACTATTTTGGCAGAAATATTTGACAGGAGACATGTACAAGATAATGATTTCCAGTGAAGGGTGACTACAATCGTTATTACATTAATGACATTTCAATTTACAATTGTCCTCAAAGAAAAAATAAAAGAAAGGACCTGTATCCTATGAAATTGAATCAAGGCTTACATACCTATTTTTTTGCAAAAATCTGTTCAATGGCCCAAGTTCAGCCATTTCCATTACTAACATCCAGGCCTCAGCTTCACATATGCCTATCATTCTGACAATATATGGGTTATCCAGTTGCTGCATTACATTTGCTTCTCTCAGTAATTCATCCTTTATGGCTGGATCATTACTCTCATTCTTAAGAATTTTTACAGCCACTGGCTTTGCACCCC